>UESW01002056.1:267950-294205 GCA_900491605.1 Calamus simplicifolius | reverse complement strand
ATGACTCTCAACTCTTAGGTCACCCTCCGGGGTTCAAAAGGCTTTTTGATGACCACAATTCTGCCTCAGCAGCTTTAAACCTATCTCAATGGGCAACAGCAAATTAATTGATGGGCATTCACTTCTGGGTTCGGCCCCGGCCTCGAGCTGCCGCCCCGGTGTCAGCCACGAATTTGCGCCCCAGCTCTTCCCTTCAATCTCGACCCCAACACACAAATCCTCGAGACAGTCCAAGGTCAGAGCTCGTCGGCGCCCTAATTAAAAAGGGACTGCCCGGTTCTGCGCCGTCGTCAACGGACTTCGCCCACCAGAGCAGCCTTCGGAATCAATCACCAAGGTGCCCCAATGGGTTCGATAGCTTCACGCCCGTTCAAGCGGATTCCAAAGTTCACGAGTTCATGGTGCGTTTGGCTACCGCAGAGATGGAAACGAAGGAAAATAAACAAGGCATAGAAGACAGTCTAAAGGAAAGATTTTTCTAACTATGGATAGATTGTCTCAGCAAGGACCCTCTGAGTTCATGGAAGAACTCTAAAGGCGTTTCCAGATGGCCGCGGCTGGCGCCAAGTTACTTTAACCAACTATGAACCTATCCAGTGACACGAGTTTCTGCAGACTCACTTGGTCACTATCAGGTCTAAGTCCAGGAATCCGTCGCGGCGCTTCCGACATGCATGATACTTCACAAACAGAAAGACAAGACATTTTGGAAAAAAGGCTCCTCTTCATTAATATTTTGTAATGGTTACAAAATTTGACCCGAGGTCAGTTACAAAAGGAAAAAGGGAAAGGCACAAAGTGCAGGAAATAAAAACATAAAATATTCTAGGGCCCGCTCGGCCCCGGCTCATCTCCGGCTTCTTCTTCCTCCACCGTTTCCTCGCCGCCGAGATCTTCGGCCTGGATCTCCTTAAGGTCAAAGCTGTTGATATTGAAGGCCGTGGACATCTTCGCTTTATAAAGGTCAAAGCCCCTTGTGTAGGCATCAAGGTTGGCCTCAACGACTTCTTGCTCAAATTCTGCGGAGGCCTTGTAGTTGGCTACGACAGTCTCGGCTCGAGCTTCAGCCTCTCTAGCTTTTGCCTCGGCCCCCCGAACCTTCGCCTCGGCCTCCTCAATATTTGCCTCGACTTCCTTGGCCCGCATTTCGACCTCCTCGACGTGGGCGCTAGCTTCATGAGCATGGGCCACCACCCTGGCCCGCTCATGGCTCGCATCGACCGCCGCCCTCTCTGCCGCGGCGGCCCTCTCTAACACGGCCCGGACTTCGTCCAAGGCCGTTTTCGCCCGGTTCTCCGACTGCTGGAGCTGGCGGGTCAGCTCCACGATTCTCTTGTCGGTCATCTCCAGTATGGCCGATATCAGCACCAGTTTGGTCTCGGCCGCAGAGGCTCGGTTGCTCTCAACTTCGGCCCGGCACCCCGCCTCTCTCGCTCAGCCAGTTAGCTCCTCCTCCCGAGCCTTGGCTTCTTTCTGCTGCTGAGCAAGTTTCTCAGATAGCACCCAACTCTGCTCCTTGTACTTCTTGACCCGATCTAGGGTGCGCGCGAGCGCCTCCCCCGAGTGGGTTATCGCCGAGCAAAGGGAGAAGGCTCCATTGACCAGCTACACCAAAAGAGGTTCGTAAGCCACAAGTCAACCAAGGCATGTCAAAAAGGAGACTAGGACCGAAGGGTTACCTGGAGCACGTTCACCATCACCATGCCGAGGATGTCGGCATGGGTCTGCCGCGTCATCTCCTCGTCGGTCTCTAAGGTCCGTGCCCTTGACAGGAGGACCGCGGCCTGCACAGCATCCCCATAGTAGAAAGTTTAGGTGCAGGCCGCGTCGGCCCCCTGACGGCCCACCGACTGATCGGTGGACTGGGTGATGCGCAGATCGCCGGGATGAGCTCCCCGGCTCAGCCCTATGCTTACTGGGCCTCCTCTCCCTGGTGTTGGAGCTCCTAACTACTGTCTCCCCCTCTCGGTAGATGGGTGAGCCCTCTCCACCTCTGGCTCGGCGGGAACCGGAGGATTACTTGCAACCATAGCCTGCCCCGCCTCGGTCAAATCCGCAGTGGCTGGGGTCTCTTCCTCGGGGTCTAGGACCACCACGGCTATCCTAGCAGTGGTCGGGATCTCCCCTTCTTCTCTCTCAGCCTCATTCGGGGCGGGGATGGCCCCTTCAACCGGCACCTCCCTGGCCGACTCGTCTGAGGGCATCTAGGCCGCGGGGACCTCCAGGGCCTGGATCGGCTCGGCCTGAGCTTTCCTCTGTGCCCTTTTAGTCGGCCTGACTTGCTCACTTGTCGCCAGCCTCTTCTGACGCAAGGCGGCCTCCAATCTTTTAGTGGTAACCTTCATTACTGCACAAGGAATAAATGTTGGTACAAGAAAAGAAGAAAAGAAGAAAAGAAGAAAAGAAAAAAATGTTATAAAATAGGCAAAGATAGCGTCCGGTCAAGGGTGAGAGGAATGGGTTTCTGTGCTCACCGACTGCCGGGACCAACTCAGCCTCATACAAATTCTCCTCAGACAGGAGTTCCTTGTAGGAGGGGATCTGGGAATTCGAAAAGTGGCGGAAGAGCTCCCCATCCTTGTCACTCACGGCCGAATTGTCATTGGAGCTGACATCCGGCTCCCCCCAGTCGGCCCTCACTCCCTCCACATGAGCAAAGAGAAACCGAGATTTCCAACCCCTAATTTTGGATGGAAGGCCTAGAGGGAGGGCCCTACCCGGTCTAGCAGTGAATACCCACAAGGCCCCCTCACCCTGGCGGCAGAGCTTGTAAAGGGCTCGGAATAGAGACAACCTGGCTGCAGAACCCTGGAAGTGACAAAGGATGATGAAGGCGCAGAAGATCCGAATCGAGTTCGGAGTCAATTGCGCCAGCACTAACCTATATTTATTTAGTAGGTTCAAGAAGAAGGCGTGGAAAGGAAGCCGTAGCCCGCACTGGAAGAACTCTTTGTATAGAGCGACCCGACCAAGGTGGACGGAGTTCACTCTGTCTTCAGGGCCCGGCACGGACAAATGGATGAAATCAAGGACCCTATACGTGGCCCTAAGGGCCTCTACTTCTTCGGGGGTCATGATGGAGGCGATCCCCCCCGACCCCATCGGGTCAAGGTTAGCCACCGGAGGAGATGCCGGATGCCGAGAAGAGACGGGACCCGCTTTCACCGGAGAGGTTTGGACGGATGGTTGGTCGCTCGCCCCCGATCAGTCACGGATCGTGATCCCCCCTAATGGACGAGGCATTTGGCTGGTGGATGAAATGTGGTCCTCACCGGGGGAAGGGGACGATTCTACTACTGGCCTCTTACCCTCTGATGGCCCTACGGTCCATGGGTTAAAGGTAAAGGGTGAAAAATGGAAACTAACCTGGAAGTTGTTAAGAAGATGAAAGCGGGAGGTCTTGGGTCGCAAGGGAGCTCAAAGGGGAAGAAAGCAGGGAGGCAGTTGCAGTGTAAAGCTCTCCCCCGAACCCATGAGGTGCCTTTTATACCCCAGTTTCAAATCACATCACCTAAGAATTCGCCGCATGGTCCTTACCTGCTGCGCTGAGTCCTCAAGCGCCGGCCATTTCACTTGTGCCCGAGGCATGCCGCCTCAGTTCCACCGAGGAGCGGGATCCCCGGCCAATGACGATGCTTGAAAGGTGGGGAGGAAATGATGGTGCCTACCTTTTTGCCCATCCTCCGAGAAGCACTCCCTTGAAACGACCGGAGCCAACGTCAGCTTCCACCTACCGCATGATTATAGAAGATCTTCGAGGCGACATCGCCTCGGGAAGGCGCGCCGATTCACCCGCCATTGAAGGTGCCCGTAACTGGTTATCAATTTTTGAACTTTCATGCCCCTTTCGTTCAAAGGATAGCTGATGCATGGCCCTTCGTGCTCAGTGGCGGAGGGGCATCTGATGTGGCTAATGATGTAGCTAATAAAGCCATAGAGGTAATCATGAAAAAATCAACCATATGGCATAGACGCATCCTGTCCGCCCCGGCATCTCCAAGCTAGTCGAGGTGGCTCCGATCTCCTCAGGTCGGGCCCGTCCGCCCCGGCATCTCCAAGCTAGCCAAGGCGGCCCCGACCTCCTCAGGTTGGCCCCGTCCACCCCGGCATCTCCAAGCTAGCCGAGGTGGCCCCGACCTCCTAAGGGCGGCCCCGTCCATCTCGGCATCTCCAAGTCAGCCGAGGCGGCCCCAACCTCTTTAGATCGGCCCCGTCCGTCCCGACATCTCCACATCAGCTGAGGCGGCCCTGACCTCTTCAGGTAGGCCCCGTCCGCCCCGGCGTCTCTAAGTCAGCTGAGGCGGCCCCGACCTCCGTCGACCCCATGCTTGACAACGCTACCATCTTTCTGACTCGCCCAGACTGGCCTCGCAGACCCATCTACCACCTGGCCACGCCGTCGATGGGACCAGGCCTACCTACCGACTGGCTCCACCGACTGATGGGACTTGGCCCACCAATCGTTGGCTTCCCTCTCCGATGGAACAGGACCCACCAATCAGCCCGAATTCACGTAACCCCCACGTGTTCCACTGACATTCCTTGCACACGGAATGTTATACGGCTAATCCCCATGCAGATTTCAACCGCCTATAAAAGGGTAAGTCTACAAGAGACTCAGGTATGCAAACATAAGCACCCCCTCATCCAACTCCCCAGAGAAACTCTATTTTCAGAGCTTTCCCTGCCCTAAAGAACTCTCTCGAGCTCTTCCTTAGCTGTGACCTCGATCGCTGACTTGGACGTCGGAGGTTTCCCACTGGAGAACCCCTCCGGTCTAGGGACTTCTTGTAGGTTATTCGGCTTGACGAGAATCTCATTGGCGATCGGATCAATCTTTCCTGCGATCAACTCAGGTGATCGGGCGTCATCACTGACATGAAATCTTGTCAGCAGCAAAATGAATGTTCACAAGCCTCACATCTTGTTTCTTGGCTTGCAAGTCCGGGTCATCCTCTTTGTTAGGCTTCCTTTGAAACAGCTTCATATTTATTTATTCATTGTCCATTCTTTAAGGTCTTATGGTTGCATTAAGAAGGTGTATTGAATTGAGAGGCCGACTACCATATTTGTAGGTGTCGTGTATCACTTAAAGGTGTAATAAAATCCAACCCACTATGTTTGAAGAGCTTGAGATTATAAATACAGTCGCTTAGAAATTCAATAGTGTTTCTTAAAAAGAAATTTTCAAATAGTTTGGTGCTTATCAAAGCCTTATCATATTTTTAGATGTGGATACACTGCCCTTTCTATAAGAAGATCAAGACACAACTTAGACCAATAATCACATCTTGTACTTCCTTCTAATAGTTTTATATTCTTTTATTCATTGTTAATAAATTTGAGGGAAGGATTAATTTCGTCCTCCATTTGCATCCAAAAAAAAAAAAAGGTTCATGGACCTCAATATCCTATTGAACATTTACTATCAAATAATTCAATAAATTTCCTCATTAGTTTATCATTAGCATTAAGAAAAAAAAACTGTTGGTACAATGAACCTGCTACAAGAGCTAAGTGGCTGCACACAGATCACATTTTGGCATTACTTGAAGGAATGACAACCTCAACCCTTATCATTTCAAGCTCTTAATTATATCATGCTGAACCTCTCCCAAAATGTGTTACACCATGCATAACCCCAATAATTTGCAACAATTGAACCAAATCATACTAAGCCATCTTCTTAAGTGAACTCAACCATGTCTAAACCTTGGATTTCATTGCTAAACCAGGGTAAACCATGCCTTCAGTGTGTTGTACCCATGGAAGGTGTAGATTCAAACGCAGAACCTCCATCCGATAGGCAGAGCTGCCAACAATAGATTAAAGCTGTTGTTTATCATCCACAAACAAAGAGTAGAAGAGGGCCTTGGTCTAGTAGGATCTCTGCTGCTTTAGGGCTTATAACACCACTACTAACAACAACAATAACAAAGCTTTGATCTCAAACTAGTTAGGACTGAAAGAATTTTTTTTTTTTTTTCCATTCTACTTGATTTTAAATCATATTTTTAGTAAAAATTTTAAATTTTTTTATTATTTTCTTTCACATAATTTTTAGCTTTCTTTCATTTTTTTTTCCTTTGTATATACATCAAATCACACTTTTATATCAATGTATGTTTTATCACTGCTTTAAATTAAGTTTTTCATATACATTTTCTAGGTCATAACTGTATTATGCTTGGATGAAGATTGTTCAAGTGGGAGCACTTCAAAAAAGAAAATTAAAAAGATTGATTTTGTTGGCAAGCAAGATGATGAAATATTATCACTGCCTGTCCATGTCACCCTTAGGTGCAGTGTTTTGGGATGCATGCCAAGTACTTTTCAAAGTTAACGTTGCATGTCATGATGTACCTTATATTCATTCTAAAGCAGATTAGATGGCCAATCAACTAGTGAGAATGTATATTCTTGCTAATCAAACAAAGCCAAATTGCCCCCACCTAGGAGAAGTCAGGTTGCTTGCTGACAAGAAGATGGATGGTTCACAACGCATGCAGGCAATTTTTGCCTGCACAACTAGTTAGATTTAAGAAGTCCTGTGACTTTGTACCAAGTCACAAGTCACCCTTTTTTTCAAAGAAGTTGCACTATGAAATGAAACAGAGAAGATAAAGATGATATTTTATTCAAGGCACTCACAGTAGACAAAAGGGTTTTCAGACAACTACCATCAAGCGAATAGTTACATTTTTCCATCTTTTCTGAAAGGATGGAAGAGTAGGATGACAGTGTCACCCTCTCTAACCCAATTTGGATCCTCTTCTCTGTGGAGAGAAGGGTGCCAACTGGCTGAGATGTCTACCCAGCAATAACCTGTTCATGCTCAATGCTAGTTGAGAAGGTGATATGAATTGGTACAGAAAATTAGTCAAGATATCTACGATAGCACTATTTGGAAGTCAACGACACTTTCTTGATAACATAATTTGGTATTGTTCTCTTAAATTATCCATTCTGTAGCTGTCCTGCTCACTTGAGTCTCGATTCTTCTACTGAGATTGGTTTGATGAAGATGGATGGATATTGGCAAACCATTACATGTTTTGAAAATTAATAAATCATTTTGACCAAAGAAGCCTTCTTTTAAATAACCTGTTCATCAGAGACCGGTTGGACATGCCAAAGTTTTGCATGGCTAACTAACAAAGATAAATTTATTTTGCCTCAAATGCTCCACTGTCTCACAAAATCTACTCTAATTTTCAGTACATTGGAGTTGTGCATATCTTTAGTGTACCTTTCCCAACTTTGCATGGCAATAGCATGGTTGCGTGTAGAGTGACGGTTGTAAAACATAAAACCTTGAAAATTTCATTAAAAATAAATAAAAAATCTTTGTTTAAGATTTCTAAATATGTGAAGCCTTGTTGCAGAATAACACATGTAATGTGGGACACATCATCCATGATATATGAATTTACCTAAATGAACCTCGAGTGAATTGGCAAGCCACCTTATGAAAGCCATTTTTCTATTCTTCCTTACTTCCTGGCTTCATGGGGGCTATTTGATGCTGAAATATGAGCTTCGTGGCACTCCTTGCGGATGGTGAAACTCTCATGATGGAAAAGAATCCGTATGCAAACAAATACTAGCAGGCCGTAATAAGCAGCAAAATAATAAATAAAATGCACAATCACACAATCATACAGAAGCACTAAGATTTACGTAAAAAATTCCTCCAAGATAAAGAAAAAAAATCACAGGCAAACCAGAGAAGAAGATCAACTATAAAATAATAAATATTCAAGTCTCAAAGTCCCTTGCCTGGACTTGAGAAACAATCACAAGAGAATAATAGGGATATAAGGATTATGTCACCGAAAAATACGATCTCCTGCGTTACCTTCTTATTTTCTTTACTTCTCTTCTTCTTCTTCTCTTGTTTTTCTTCTGCAGCATCTTCATATGATTCCTGGAGCGAAAGTCCTCCCACGTAGCCAAGCACCACCAGCCAGCCATCTCCTTCATGCGTGAAGACGTCCTTCTCTCTCCCACGCCTCATGTAACCCAGAAGAAAATAACTCCCAAGGCTCTCTTGGCTGAAAAAAAACTCCCACGGCTCTCTTGATGGCTGCCCCTGCCAAAAAAACAAAAAAAAAACTAAAGAGAGAAAAGAGGGACTAAGGAAAGTAACACACCCCTTTCAGCCCTAATGGGCCCAACATCTCCTTCTGCTGTTTTGCCCACATTTCAGGCTCTGGGATTGTCTATGGAAAAAGTCTTTGTACATCATTTTCGGTGCAGCAAGTCCTACGTGGGCTACACCGCCTCTCCTGATTGGTCCACATGGATCCAACGTGGCTGACGATGCGGAACGGTATGGCTCTGCTATGATGTTACGTTCTGATCGTGACAGCCATTAAAAGTGCTTCGCCTTTATTTTAAAATTGTTATGCAGACGAAAATGCCCTTTCCCTCCAGCTAATTCTACCGCCATTTTTTCTTAAATTACATCTGTGCAAGAAAAACTCTTTCTTCCCCCTCGCTCTGGCTTTCGGATGCTAAGGAATTAGTCCAAGGTTTGAGCAAGATCCTGAGCCCTTACTCTGAGGAGTCCGGTCGAAAAAAAATATTTCAGCTTCGAGGCTGGAATACCTAGCTACTAAAGTCTTTGTACAAACTTCTGGAGGAAAATGTCATCCGCAGCACGAAGTAAAAAGTCCTTGTTCCCACTTCTTTGTAAAGCTCCTTTATTACACCAACTATTTTTTCTCGTTAGAGGTAGTTAATGTGTGACCAAACCGTTTAATGCGTGGGTAACTTCCTTAGAACAAAACAGTTATGACATTCTGGGAGTCATAACTGTTTAGAGTTTAGTATTTTGTAGCATGAATGTCATACTCTTTTAACTAGGATGTTATACCTTATGAACAGGGGTGTCGTCAGAGTGTTTCGGCCTATATTTCCCGTTATTTCCTGTCCATATAGCTCTAGTATCGTCATAAAAGCTACGACACCCCAGATTTACTGTTAAGATACCGTAGTTACAAGCCAACAATACCCGTGCTCCAAATGAATGCTGGAGAAAAGCCTGCAACATCGCAGGAGAAAATCGGGAGTATTGCGACACCTAAGTTAAAAAAATAAGACACCTCTATTAAACAAATACGACACCCCTGTTATGCTCGGCCGAAAATCATTCACGACACCACAGTTCAAACATCACGACACCCTAGCGACAACGCTACGATACCCATGCTTATAACCTTCGCGATCTTCGTATGTTGCTTTTCGGGGTGTTATAGCTTGTTCTATGGGGTGTCTTTAACTGCTAAAGGGTGTGTCGTGCTTATTAACTGATGCTGGAGAGAAGGCCTGTGACACCCAAGTTATGTTCACCCAAAAAAAGATCTACACGCCGCAGTTGAAACATTAAGACACCCAAGCGTCAACGCTACGACACCATGTGCTCATAAGTGACCATGGAGAAGAATCCTGCGATACCCCAGGAGCAATTCGGCCAAAAATCCTTCGCGACACCCCAGTTGAGACCTTACGACAACCTAGCGACAACGCTACGACACCCGTGCTTATAGCTTTAAGGCAACGATACCCCGCTTTAACAGTCCCTCATGGGTGTCGTCGCCTTAAAGCTAGGGTATCGTCAGATGCGAGCTGGGGTGTCGTTAACAGCTGAGTCGGGGATGTCATCGGTCCCCCCTAACAGTCCTCGCATGGGAGCCGTCACCTTAAAGCTAAGGTGCCGTCAGATGAGAACTGGGGTGTCATTAACAGCCTGAGTCGGGGATGTCATCTTTGCGACACCCCAGTTGAAACCTTACGACACCTAGCACCAATTCTATGACACCCGTGCTTATAACTGACATGAGAGAAGGCCCACGACACCCCACGATGAATTCGGCCAAAAAACAGTAAGGACACCCCAGCTGAATTATTACGAAACCCAAGTTACAAACCTAAGACCCGTTCATGCTTAGGAGAAAACTTTACCACATCCCAGGATGAAATCGGTCGAAAAACAGTGACGACATCCAAGCTCCCTTATCCTTCGGTCTCAACCGATGCTAACGGGACACTCCTCATGCTTCGGTGAGTTTGAGCAATATACCGTACTCTGGCTGGAACTTATGAGTTCCACTTATCTCAGGGATGCTACACCTTAGCCTCGTCAAGATCACCAAAGAGCCCCCAGGAGGATGGTCCGTTTGGTAAGGCTCACACAAAGAAAGACAAGAAGAAAAAAAAGAAAAAAGTACAGGAGCCCTCACTGGGGCTTATCATCTTCTCTGAACGCTGCCGAGCTCCCCCCACGCTGTGGGGCTAACTCGGCGATCTGCACTGGAGGGACGCTACTTACCCCTCCAGCCGGCTGTTGGTCCGATGCAGGAGCTCGATCTCTCTCATTGAAACAACCAGGTATTGCTCGGTCTCCCTGTGTAGTCGCTCGCGGTTTGCGAGCAAGACCTCCCCATCGACGGTTACCATAATGCGGCTCCCATGGGCCCCCCACAGCCACTGATGCTGCTGCTTGGCACTTCAGTCGATCGCCCCTCGCCTCCAAAAGCCATCTCAGTATCCAAAAATTTTGGAAGATCAGCTGAAAAGGTGATTAACGATGGCATTCCCCCATCCATATTTAAGCTACTCTGGCGGGTGTTTTGATTGCCCGAGCTATCAGCTCCGGCGCCCCTATCGTGAAAACTCGCCACGTGCCACCATCTCAATGGGCGCTCACAGGAAACAAAGGTTGCGCCCCTTCGCTAGTTTCGAGGGATGGGGAACAGAAACCATTACTGAAGAGAGTGTCGGGAAACCAAATACACGCTAGACGGATAAGCTTTACGATGTCCCAAGAGGAAACCGGCCAAAAATTCTTCGTAACACCCCAGGAGAAATTCAGCCAAAAATCCCCGCGACATCCCAGGAGGAATTCGGTCAAAAATCCTTTGCGACACCCCAGTTGAAACCTCACGATACCCTAGCACCAATGCTACGACACCCGTGCTTATAACTGACCATGGAGAGAATCCCCGTGACACCCCAGGAGGAATTCGACCAAAAATCTTTCGCGACACCCCATTGAAACCTCATGACACCCTAGCACCAATGCTATGACACCCGTGCTTATAACTAACCACGGAGAGAATCCCCGCGACACCTAGGAGGAATTCGATCAAAAATCTTTCGCGACACCCCAGTTGAAACCTCACGACACCCTAGCACCAATGCTATGACACCCGTGCTTATAACTGACCACGGAGAGAATCCCGCAACACTTCAGGAGGAATTCGGCCGAAAATCTTTTGCGACACCCCAGTTGAAACCTCACGACACCCTAGCACCAATGCTACGACACCGTGCTTATAACTGACCATGGAGAGAATCCCCGCGACACTCCAGGGAAATTCGATCAAAAATCCTTCGCGACACCCCAGTTGAAACCACACGACACCCTAGCACCAATGCTACAATATCCGTGCTTATAACTAACCACAGAGAGAATCCCCACGACACCCCAAGAGAATTCGGCCAAAAATCCTTCACGACACCCCAGTTGAAACCTCACGACACCCTAGCACCAATGCTGCGACACCCATGCTTATAACTGACCACGGAGAGGATCCCCGTGACACCCCAGAGGAATTCGGTTGAAAATCCTTTGCGACACCCAGTTGAAACCTCACGACACCCTAGCACCAATGCTGCGACACCCGTGCTTAAAACTGACCACGAGAGAATCCCCGCGATACCCCAGGAGGAATTCGGCCGAAAATCCTTCGCGACACCCTAGTTGAAACCTCACGATACCCTAGCACCAATGCTATGACACCCGTGCTTATAACTGACCACGGAGAGAATCCCCGTGACACCCCAGGAGAATTCGGCCGAAAATCTTTTGCGACACCCCAGTTGAAACCTCACGACACCTTAGCACCAATGCTACGACACCCATGCTTATAACTGACCACGGAGAGAATCCCCGCGACACCCCAGGGGAAATTCGGCCGAAAATCCTTCGTGACCCCAGTTGAAACCTCACGACACCCTAGCACCAATGCTACAACACCCGTGCTTATAACTGACCATGGAGAGAATCCCCGCGACACCCCAGGAGGAATTTGGCTGAAAATCCTTTGCGATATCCCAGTTGAAACCTCACGACACCCTAGCACCAATGCTGCGACACCCATGCTTATAACTGACCACGGAGAGAATCCCCGCGACACCCCAGGAGGAATTTAGCCAAAAATCCTTCGCGACACCCCAGTTGAAACGTTACGACACCCTTGGTATAAACTTATGACACCACTACGATAAATTTGAACTAGGCTGGAATTTTGACGTCACCCTAGTTGTAATTCGATGACACCCTAGTAACTCAGCTATGCCATCTTTTCAGAAAAGTTGCATAATGTGGCCGGTTCCTACGGGTTTGCGTATCGGTGATATGATCGTGGAGCTCCTGGTGTCCTTTCATATTTCTTTGAGGTCGGCATAAAAAAATTTCTAAACCCTAGAGGTCCTTCGTTTGTTGCTCAAGAAGCCACCGATGTTCTAAATTTTTTCCATAGTTCTTTCTTCCATCTACTTCATTCATGGAGATGAGTGCTTTCGTTTGTGGACGAAGACTGCGAACAAAGAAGAACCAGAAGGAGAAAATGACGGAACAGAGCAAGGACATCGTTCTTCATTCGAATGAGGATACATCTCCTTCAAGTATGTTTATCCCTTTGTTAAGATATTATGACATCCTCTCTTAAAATGTCATGACATCCTAGTTCATACATAATGGCACCCAGCTGACTAGTATGTTTTACCCCGTGTTTCAGATGACATGAAAATTATTCCAGTCCCCTGAGTGAAGGCTTCCCAGCTGTTTAAGAATAGTTGTAGGCCCGCCGTATACGTTCAGAAGGTTTGGAAGATGGGGTTTATGTTGGGAATTGTATCCTAAAGCCAATCATTTGATGATTGTGCTAATGTAAATTGTATATAAATTGATATATTAATAAAAGTTATTTGGTAGTTTATTCATTACAAGAACATCTTCTTAAAACTCCTAAAGGTATGAAGCCCTTAGGATCTTCCTTCACGATAAAGAAGGATTTATCTTTGAAGGTCCTTAAAAGAGTTCACGATCAAATGATATACTATGACAGGGCCATAGTACTATCAATTATAGGACATTGTATATCATATTTGTTGGTTGTCCTCTTAACCAAGGAGTGTAGAGACACTGGTATGACATACAGGTGAAAGTGTAGGAGTACATTTCACCGAACGTGACTCATTTCGGATACTCTACTGTCAAGAGTTAATCTGAGAAGATATAGGTATAAGCATCCTTAAGACCTGAAGATCACAACCAGTGGCTTACAAGCAACTCATTGTACTTAGGTGCCGGACCACCTAGATTTCTAATCCAGCTACGAAAGGTTACTAGGTACAGTCAAGTACTTATGGTAGTCAGTTGTGGATCAAGATGAAATTTGACCTATCCCGTTAAAAGGAGAAATGCTTGTGTTTCAATTTAGCAAGACCTTGACCAAGGCACTTCATGTGAAAGTCACATGATCACTAAAATTGAAATCACTTTATGGATTTCCTGTTTAGAGTTGACAGCTCTTAAGCATCCTTACCATTTGTGGTCAAGAGGATGAATTATACGGTAACATTTTTTAGGATTTTTGGAGTTTGCTCGACAACTCTTTGACCTATCCGGATGTCGGGTTCCATTGCTAGATGGGCACATCGATTAGTATAGAAAGTTATTTCTATGCTACCGGCTTAGGTTCGAACCTAGAGAGTCACACACATAGAAGTTTCTAGGATGATCTATTTGCTGATCAACGATTGAGAATCGTATATAATTTAATTAATCAATTTGATTGATTGAATTATTCAATTGGGTTAAGTACAAGTGAATAAGATTCAATTTGGTTTAAGTCTATTAGAAGGACTAGTCAATTTCAAATATTGATTTGAAATTAGACTTGATTTGGATTTAAATAGATTCAGACTAGCCAAATTTGATTTGGGCTAGGACCATGATTTATGTGGGTTTAGTCCAATAAATTTAGATCAGATTAAACCATCACCTGAACCCAAACCTCTCGCATAAGGATCTCATATGATAAGATGGCTGAAATCTCATCTCATGAGAGATTAAATTCTCATATAGAATTTAATGCCTGGCATTAATCTTCTCCCATTGGAATTCTAAGTGTTAGAATTCATGTACCTCTTTGAATTAGCCAAACACTGCGACTCTTTGGTTTTCACCGAACGTCGGAATTAGCCAAACACTGCGACTTTTTGGTTTTCACCGAATGTCAGAATTAACCAAACACCGCGCCTCTTTGGTTCGGCGTCTCTTTGCTTTTTACCGAATGACAGAATTCTAAATGTTAGAATTTAATGGGCTGGCTAAAATGAGACTATAAATAAAGGACATCCCTCACCAGATTACACAGAACAACAACACATGATATATCGTGGATTGAAATTCTAAAAAGTTAGAATAGAAAATCCTGGTGATTCTGGTGTTAGCAAAAGCTTGGTGGATCTTGGAGGAAGATTCAAGTGGGAGGATTCAAGATCAGCAAAGTCATTTTTCCGTGAGCTAGCACTCCCAAAAATTTGATCATTCAAGGCTTCGCATGGACGATACTAGAGGCCGGATGATTGAACGACTGCAGAGCACAAAAGGATTTACCAACTGCCCTTAAGGTAAGTGATATGATCCCTAAACCTTAAGGCATGATTCAAGGAAAGAAGTACAACTTCTTACATTGAGGATCAAGATATGATCTTGATGATTATTTATATGCATATTTTAGATCAAGCGATCCTATATATAAGGCAAAGATATGATCTTGATGCATATTAGATAGATTAATATGTAATCTTTTAGTTTCTGCATTGATAATAGTTATCAAATTTTAAAATATACATGCCTCATGGTTTATTTTTCCTTACAAATGGTATCAGAGCAATGGTTTCGTATTGATCTAATTTATTGCATGTAAATTAATGTTCTTATTAATTATGTAATTATGGTTAAAACTGATCACAAGGTCATATGGTCACAGATGGATTAAAAATCCAAATTACCCATTCAATGAGGTATTATGTGACATATTGCCGTGCGATTATTTTATCATCGATGCTTAGTCTAAAGATAATTTAAATTGAGCTTTGGCATCAAAACATAGATTACACTCACTCTCAAAAATTATTTTATATTGATGTTGTATAAAAGCATGATATTTGCATGTTTAGTATAAAAACATAAATATGAGATATGATGGCTTGTTGTCTATGTTATGAAACATACAAATATTTATGAGAGTTTTATTTGAATGCCAAATATTAATTCATAATCTTTTTAGATATGATCTAAATATAGGAATTATGAGTAGTAACATAATGCAAGTGATACTTGATTGAAATATATGACATGTAAACATGAAATATATTTAATCTTTTGGGTTAGCTAAATCGGGTCCATAAAGGGTTAGACCCTAAGGTTTAAATCAACTGGACTAAAAGAGTATTTGATCAAATCTAAATTAATTAGATTAGGTTAAGAATATTCTAAATCAAACAATAGTTGTAGTTGATCATATCCTTCTCTTTGATTAAACCAAATGGAAGTAGATTAGGCTCCGTGGTTGAGCATGAATCTCTTAGATGGTCAAATTCAAATTGGTTAACCATATGATGTCAAGGTGAGTTGGCAAGTTGCTCTAGGATCAACGATCGAATGATTTTTAATTGGGAGCTACTCGTATTGATGCGTCTTTAACGAGTTAATGGCATATCCCTTCCATCGGTCTCACTTACCTAGTCATCATGGTGAACCATTTATGATTCAGATCATTTACCTGATTCGGGTTAACCCATGCCAGTAAGAAAATCAGTCTGACTGATTAAGGTGCCACTTAAATTGACTTCATAGATTCAGTGGGAGAACTTGATTAGTCAATTTATCTTCAGATTATTAAATCCTCTAAAATTATTAGGTCTTTAAAATGAAATAGTTATATGATAACTAGATCATAGCCTCCCATTAAGGTGGGTGATAATGAGTCCGATGTCTTGATAATCATTGGAGACACTCCATGCCTGGTGCTTGTCAACCATCAGAATTATCATTCATTATATGATAAGTCAGCGTAACTATTACATAGACAGTTAGGTGGGCCGAGCTTCACTCGGGCTTGGTTGTCTATTGATAGGTTACACTGATTATATCATTTAATGGTTGGACCTAACCAAAACTTTCAGTGGAGGTACTCCATGCCTGCTGAAGAGGAACATGAGGAAAAACTGAATACTAAGAATTATTTGGGAAAACAATTGGTTTTGAGCCTACTCTTAGATGCATATGGGTTGGTCAAGCTTCACTTGGGCCTGTATGTAGTTTATGTAGATCTTAGTGTCCGCTAAAGAATTAAGAATAATTCTTTGAATTGGGGTGTAGAGGCTGCCAATTTGAACAAAATAGTAGAAGAATCTTTAGACTAAAGTCCAAGTCTTTAGACTGAATCAATTTATATACTAATAAACTTTAGTTTTTCCTTATGCAGAAAATAGCCACTAATTTATCATTAAGGTCCCTATTGGATAGTGACAAGTTGAATGATTCCAATTTCAATAGTTGGGTCAGAAAACTTAAGATCGTCCTTGAGTATGAGAGGATTCTATATATTCTGAATAATCCTGTACCAAAGATACCTGATGCAAATACCCAAAGTTCTGACAAAGATACTTATCAGAAGTGGCTCAATGATAGAACTAGCATACGTTGCATCATGCTAGCAGCAATGAACGATGAATTCGGTCGCCAGTTCGAGAATGCTCAACCAAAAGAAATCATTCAAGCGTTGAATGAATCTTTCGGCACACCCGACGATGTTGAAAGGCACAAGACTAGTTGTGCTATTTTTAATGCTCGAATGAGGGATGGATCTCCTGTCACTGATCATGTATTGTATATGATCGAGAAGATAGAATCCTAAGCAAGCTCGGCTTTCCCTTACATGAGCAGTTGGGAAAAGATGCGATCCTGAATTCCTTGCCTCCATCCTTCCGACCTTTCCTTACTCATTTTTGAATGACAAAGCCTGCAGTCAACTACCACGGTTTGTTGGGTTGTTACAGAACTTTGAGAAGGACAACCAGCTCTCTAAGGGTTTGGTTAATATGGTTGAAGGATCTAAGGTAGGGCGACAACCCTTTGGAAAAGGGAAGAAGAAAAAGAATAAGAAAAAGGTGCAACATGCTAGGACATCTATAAGTGGTCAGATGTAGAAGAAGAAAGTTGATAAAAGTCAAGCTGAATGCTTTCATTGCAAGGTGCAAGGATACTGGAAGAGGAACTGTCCTCTTTACATTGCCACACTTGATCAAAATAGGCCAAAGAAGAAAAAGGGACGAGATGTTGCTCAACAAGGTATTTATATGATAACACCTTATAATTTTTCTATATATATCAGACCTGGGTATTGGATACCGGGAGTCCTTTTAACATTTACAATTCATTGCAGGGACTACAGGTCACTAGAAGATTTGAGGACAATGAAAGATTCCTTAATGTTGGCGATGGAAGATTAGTTCAGTTCTGGCATTAGGAGTTCTTGAAATAGTTTTCAATAGAAATGTCATTGTACTAAATGATTATCATTTTTTCCCAACTTTCTTGTTGAACGTAATTTCTGTAGGCCTTCTGGCCAAAAGTCATTATGAAATTTCAATAAAGGATGTTACTTTGAATATCATTATGAATGGAGTCACTGTAATGATTGGGTATTTATCTAATGGTATTTATATATTATCATAGCCTGTAAATGTAGTGTACAAATCAAGTAAGCACCCTAGAATAACTAATGTCACAGATATTTATCTTTGGCACCATCGGCTGGGTCATATCAATAAGAACAGATTAAACAGGTTAACTCAGGAGGGCATCCTTTGAGTTGATGATTGTGAATCATTAACTACCTATGAATCTTGTCTTCTTGGTAAAATGACCAAGTCATTTTTTACTGGAAAAGGTAAAAGAGCTAAAGAGCTATTGGGTCTAGTACATACTGATGTATGTGGACCAATGAGCACTTGTGCCAAAGGTGGATATTACTACTTCATTACTTTTATAGATGACCTTTCTAGGTTCGGTTATGTCTATCTTATGAGACATATATCTGAGTCGTTTGAAATGTTCAAACTATATCATAAAAAAGTAGAAAAACAAATAGAAAAAGTATTCAGACCCTTCGATCAGATCGAGAAGGCGAATACCTTTTAAATGACTTTGTGACACATATTTAAGGGAGAATGGGATTCTCTCCCAATGGACTCCTTCAGGAACACCGCAGCATAACAGTGTATCGCAAAGAAGGAATCGAACTCTGTTAGACATGGTTCGTCCATGATGAGTTTTGCAAGCTTGCCAATATCCTTTTGGGGATATGCATTAGAATCAGTTTGTCATATTCTCAATAAGGTTCCAAGTAAGTCTGTTTCTAAAACTCCACATGAGATGTGGTATGTGTTGGAGAGTACGGAATACCCCCAAGATCACGGCTATAGCGTATATGAGTAATACAAAAAACTTTTACCGTTCTAATCTGAGTACAAGATCATACCTTCAGATTTGAACTTTGGAACACTTTGATTCGATTGCTCGACCTCAACCTTTTAGCCTTCCGCCGTATTTCCGAAAATACCTTCCTTCTCTCACAAGATGGTGGGATCTCTTGGCCGTCCTAGGGTTTCTTGTTTTTCTTTCTCCAAAACCGTTTTCAAAACCTTAACCCTAGCAACCAACTGAGAGGGTATTTATAGGGCTACAACAGGGACCAATAGGCAAATATGAAAAGGACTTCCACGTAATTAAATCTCAATCCTACCTCGGGTTAGGATTCAATTACGTAAATTACAATTCATTCCACTAAAGAATTATAATTATACTCCTAATCATATTCGAATTTATATTATTGAGCCTTTAATATTAAATACTTATTATCTCCCCATGTTAAGATTACAGATATCTATCAATTAAATTTAATTACTGACAATATAATTTAATTGGTATTGACTATGACGAAACGTTTTCTCCTGTGGCAATGATGAAATCCATTCGGATTATGCTAGCTATAGAAACATACTTCGATTATGAGATTTGGCAGATGGATGTTAAAACCGCTTTTCTAAATGGTGATTTAGAAGAACAGGTGTATATGATACAGCCTGAAGGTTTTATATCTAAAAATGAGTCTAAAGTGTGCAGGCTACAGAAGTCTATTTATGGACTTAAGCAAGCATTAGGAGTTGGAACATACGATTTGATAAAGTGATCAAATCTTATAGCTTTATTAAGAATAAAGAAGAACCTTGCATTTATAAATGTGCTAACAATTCGTTATTGTATTTCTTGTATTATATGTGGATGATATTCTCTTAATCGGGAATGATATCCCTGCATTACAAGGAATAAAGACATGGTTATCATCACAATTTTCCATGAAAGATCTGGGAAAAGCATCATACATCCTAGGGATCAAGATCTATAGAGATAGATATAAGAGGATGCTTGGTTTATCCAATCTACGTACATTGACACCGTGCTAAAGAGGTTTAGCATGGAGAATTCCAAGAAAGACTATCTTCCGATAGGCCATGGAATTCATCTTTCTAAGAAGGATTGTCCGACAACTCCTAGTGAAAGAGAACGTATGAGTCGAATTCTATATGCTTTGATAGTGAGATCGATTATGTACACCATGACATGTACAAGACCAGATGCGGCATACTCACTAGGAGTAGTGAGTAGATACCAATTTGATCCAGGAGAAAAATACTGGCAAGTTGTTAGGACAATCCTTAAGTATTTGAGAAATACTAAGGACCAGTGGTTAGTCTATGGAGAGTCTGATTTGAAACTTGTTGGATATACTGATTTCAGTTTCTAATCAGATCATGATGATAGCAAAAGTGTGTCAGGTTTCGTGTTTATCCTGAATGGTGGAGCTATTTGCTGGAAAAGTTCCAAGCAACATACAGTGGCAGATTCGGTGTGCGAGGCAGAGTACATCGCTGCATCAGATACTGCAAAAGAAGTTATATGGCTACGAAAGTTTATCTCCGAGCTTAGAGTGGTACCTTCCATAGATGGACCAGTCCTGTTGTATAGTGACAGAACTGGTGCCATAGCTAAAGCAAAAGAACCACGAGCACATCAGCGCACCAAGCACATACTGCATCGGTTTCATCTTATTCGAGAGATTGTAGACCGAGGTAACATAAATCTTCAGAAGATTGATGGAAAGGAAAACCCAGATGACCCATTTACTAAAGCACTCAGCATCAAGGAGTTTGACGACTATAAATTAAAGATGGGTATTAGATACTGTAATGAGTGGCTTTAGGCTAAGTGGGAGTTTGTTGGGAATTGTATCCTAAAGCCAATTATTTGATGATTGTGCTAATAAATTGTATATAAATTAATATATTAATAAAGTTATTTGGCAGTTTATTCATTACAGAATATCTTCTTAAAACTCCTAATGGTAATGAAGCCCTCAGGATCTTCCTTCACGATAAAGGAGGATTTATCTTTGAAGGTCCTTAAAGAGTTCGCGACCAAATGATATACCATGACAGGGCCATAGTACTATCAATTATAGGACGTTGTATATCATATTTGTTGGTTGTCCTCTTAACCAAGGAGTGTAGAGACACTGGTATGACATACAGGTGAAAGTGTAGGAGTATTTCACCGAACGTGACTCATTTCCGGATACTCTACTGTTAAGAGTTAATCCGAGAATATAGGTATAAGTATCCTTCAGACCAGTGGCTTACAAGCAACTCATTGTACTTAGGTGCCGGACCACCTGGATTTCTAATTTAGCTACGAAAGGTTACTGGGTGCAGTCAAGTACTTGTGGTAGTCAGTTATGGATCAAGATGGAATTTGACTTATCCCGTTAAAAGGAGAAATGCTTGTGTTTCAATTTAGCAAGACCTTGGCCAAGGCACTTCATGTGAAAGTCACATGATTACTAAAATTAAATCACTTTATGGATTTGCTGTTTAGAGTTGAAAAGCTCTTAAGCAATCCTTAGCATTTGTGGTCAAGATGATGAATTATACGGTAACTATTTTTTAGGGTTCTTGGAGTTTGCTCGACAACTCTTCGACCTATCCAGACGTCGGGTTCCATTGCTAGATGGGCACATCGATTAGTATCGAAAGTTGTTTCTATGCTACCGGCTTAGGTTCGAACCTAGAGAGTCACACGCATAGAAGTTTCCTAGGATGATCTATTTGCTGATCAACGATTGAGAATCGTATATGATTTAATTAATCAATTTGATTGATTGAATTATCTCAATTGGGTTAAGTACAAGTGAATAAGATTCAATTTGGTTTAAGTCTATTAGAAGGACTAGTCAGTTTCAAATATTGATTTGAAATTAGACTTGATTTGAATTTAAATAGATTCAGGACTAGCCAAATTTGATTTGGGCTAGGACCATGATCTATGTGGGTTCAGTCCAATAAATTTAGTTTAGATTAAAATCACCTGAACCCAAACCTCTTGCTAAGGATCTCACATGATGAGATGGCTGAAATCTCATCTCATGAGAGATTAAATTCTCATATAGAATTTAATGCCTGACATTAATCTTCTCCCGTTGAATTCTAAGTGTTAGAATTCATGTACCTCTTTGAATTAGCCAAACACTGCGACTCTTTGGTTTTCACCAAACGTCGGAATTAGCCCAACACTGCGACTCTTTGGTTTTCACGGAACATCGAAATTAACCAAACGCCGCGCCTCTTTGGTTCGGCGTCTCTTTGCTTTTTACTGAACGACAGAATTCTAAATGTTAGAATTCAATGGCCTGGCTAAAATGAGGCTATAAATAGAGGACATCCCTCACCAGATTACATAGAACAACAAAACACGATATGTCATGGATTGAAATTCTAAAAGTTAGAATAGAAAATCCTGGTGATTCTGGTGTTAGCAAAAGCTTGGTGGATCTTGGAGGAAGATTTAAGTGGGGGATTCAAGATCAGCAAAGTCGTTTTTCCGTGAGCTAGCACTCTGGAAATCCGATCATTCGGGGCTTCGCGTGGACGATACTAGAGGCCGGACGATTGAACGGCTGCAGAGCACAAAAGGATTTACCAACTGCCCTTAAGATAAGTGATATGATCCCTAAACCTTAAGGCATGATTCAAAGCAAGAAGTACGACTTCTTACATTGAGGATCAAGATATGATCTTGATGATTATTTATATGCATATTTTAGATCAAGTGATCTTATATATAAGGCAAAGATATGATCTTGATGCATATTAGATAGATTAATATGTAATCTTTTAGTTTCTGCATTGATAATAGTTATCAAATTTTAAAATATGCATGCCTCAGAGTTTATTTCTCGTACAGTTTACTAGACAACATCCAAAACTTATTCGAAGGACCCCATTTGTTGCCTTCGTCGACATGCAAACTTTCACAGTCGATGGCGACTGCTAGCAGACATCATAAGATGTCACAATGGAGGCGACGAGTTCATTTTCTGTGGCAAGCCGGTTCTATTCAGTGCCGACGAAGTCACACTTATTCTTGACCTTCCAGCTCATGGGAAGAAGATCGACACCTCTAGCCAGTTGTTCAATGGAAGGTTGTTTAGACGATTTGGCCAGGGTTTAGATCTTTGTCAAGAAGGTTTGAAGAAGTTAATTTTCTGACTCCGATCATCTAAGGTACAGGAAGATGTCGAGGACACCGTCAGACTTTGGATCGCCTACATGTTGCCATGCTTTTGGCTCCAAAGTCTAATCAGAGATGTCATGGTATCTCATCCAGCACTTGGATGACTTAAGTCAGCTGAATAGGATCGACTGGGCTTCAGCATTCAAGGAGCTGATTGTTCTGGTTCTTCCCAGAAGTAGCTGCTTGCTTGCATTCCGAGGAGCCGGTCCACTCAAAGAGAGCACAAAAGGTTAGGAAGCAGCCTACCCTGTTCGGATGCTCGGCAGCGCTGGTGGTAAGGATTATTGAGATGCAGAAATAGTGTCTTTAGTATAATTCTTTGTTAATATTATATTTTTTATATCCAAAATTATCATGTTCAGGCATGGTTCCTCGAGCATACATCAATGAGAGCACCAGCATATCCCGATAAAGTCTCGGCTGTTGAAGTGGTATGATAACCAAAAGATCCAGTCGGTTCGGGTTGCTAACATGCAGCCTCACGACTTGGTAAGCTAATACATTGCTTCATTGCTCTGACCATATTTTTTCACTTAATATTAATTTGTTTATCATCTTGCTTGCAGTTGGAAGGAGCTACTGTACCACTATCAGAGAAGCACTGACTTCTTAGTCAACAGACAGTAGCATCGTCTGAACCAATAGAGTGCTGCGAAAGCTGTGCCGAGTTGAGGATTAATTTGCTTGCGTTAAGGATCAACTCGACGAGCTCAGGCACAGGCTGTCCATTGCTGAGAGCCTCCTCAGTTCCATGCTCAGAAAGGAAAGCAATGTAATAAATAAGGACAACAAGGGAGATGGGAAGACAGAGGAGGGCATTCCCTGGACTGTCTTCTCGAGCCTGTTAAAGAAATACTGAGAAGAATAAGATGGAGGAGGATAATAAGATGGATGAGGACCAAGAGGAGAAGAGATTGGAGGGGGAATCCCTGGATGATAAAACAAAGCATGGGATTGAAAATAAAGAGGAGGAGAAGAGCGGGGAGGGGCATTCTATGGAGGGCCAAGAGGAGTCCAAATTATTATAAAATTTTTTTTTTGAGCGAACGACTAACCAACGAGACTGTACACCAATAAGTTAGGTGACGTTGTAACAAGGAAAGGTCTTCGGGATCTCATTAACAATAATATGATAATAGATGATGTAAGTATCTCAAGAAACCTTTTCTAGTTGTTGATTTTAGAATATTAATCAGTTTATTCCATTGGCAGATAATTGATGCCGGCCAGGAGTTTTTGATGTGCAACTGGACAGAGCATCCGGACCGATACCATAAGTGCATCTTTGCATCAGTTTTTGTAGCCGCTATGTGCCTGAATTCTCCATTAACTCCTCATGAACTCGCTGCATCATTAGGGGCTTCGATATTTGACGATGTATTCGATGAAGATAAGGCCCAATTTCGGTTTCTATTCACCATAATAAACTCCGATAACTCGCACTGGCATCTTGTTGCTGTCGACATGGAAAGAAGATGTTCATGCACCTGAATTCATTAAAAACACAACACCAGGTACAAGGTCAATGCGAAGAAATGGCATACAATTCTTGGCCACATATTCCATATATACTGTGATAAGGAGGAGGTGATGACTTGGCCGATGGAAGAGATTTTCGGATTGCCCAAGTCAACTGGTCGGATCGCTGGATTGCGGCCTATACTGTCTGAGATACATGGAATGTCTTGCTCGATGGACAATCTTGATATGAAGATGGATTTCATGGTGGAGGAAGTAAGAGAATATCGGCGAAATTAGCTGCGACGATACTGAGAGAGGGCCTCAACCAAAAGATCAACGACCTTGTCGCAAACTGTTTTTAATTTTTTCATTCTTCTTTCATTAAAAATTTAATGTAATTTATTCATATTAACACGGTTTCATATTGAATGCAAATGCAAATGTTTTATATTAAGAACATGGTTGTCCTCGATTTATTCATATTTATGCCTTTTCTACTTCACAATTTTTGAGTTTTCATATATGATGTTGTAAATTAAAACTAGAATGTCGTAAATTGAGAATAGGGGTGTCATAGGATTTTTTCCTTTTGGGTTCGTCGAGCTAAAGCTAGGGTGTCGTTAGCCCAGAGCTAGGGGGTTGTCACGCTAAAAGCATTGGTATCCTTTGTGAGATAGGGGTATCGTAGGATTTTTACCTTTTGGGTGTCGTTGAGCTAAAGCTAGGGTGTTGTTAGCCAGAGCTGGGGTGTCATCACGCTAAAAATTGATATCCTTTCGTGAGAACAAGGGTCGGTAGGATTTTTTCCTTTTGGGGTTGTCGAGCTAAAGCTAGGGTGTCATTAGCCCAGAGCTGGAGGGTCGTTGCGCTAAAAGCATTGGTGTCCTTTCATGAGAACAGGGGTGTCGTAGGATTTTTGCCTTCGGGGTGTCGTCGAGCTAAAGCAGGGTGTGTTAGCCCAGAGCTGGGGGGTCGTCGCTAAAAGCATTGGTGTCTTCATGGAGAACAGGGGTGTCGTAGGATTTTTGCCTTTCGGGTGTCGTCGAGCTAAAGCTAGGGTGTCGTTAGCCCAGAGCTGGGGTGTCGTCGCGCTAAAAACATTGGTGTCCTTTCGTGAGAACATGGGTGTCGTAGGATTTTTGCCTTTCGGGTGTTGTCGAGCTAAAGCTAGGGTGTCATTAGCCCAGAGTTGGGGGGTCGTCGTGTTAAAAGCATTGGTGTCCTTTCGTGAGAATGAGTGTCGTAGGATTTTTTCCTTTCGGTGTCATCAAGCTAAAGCTGGGTGTCGTTAGCTCAGAGCTGGAGTGTTGTCGCTAAAAGCATTGGTGTCCTTTCGTGAGAACAGGTATCGTAGGATTTTTGCCTTTCGGGTGTCGTTGAGCTAAAGCAAGGGTGTCGTTAGCCTAGAGCTGGGGTGTCGTCGTGCTAAAAGCATTGTGTCCTTTCATGAGAACAGGGGTGTCATAGTATTTTTGCCTTTCGGGTGTCGTCGAGCTAAAGCTAGGGTGTTATTAGCCCAGAGCTAGGGTATCATCGCGCTAAAAGCATTGCTGTCCTTTCGTAAGAACAGGGGTCGTAGGATTTTTGCATTTCAAGTGTCATCGAGCTAAAGCTAGGGTGTCGTTAGCCCAGAGCTGGGGTGTCCGCTAAAGCATTGGTGTCCTTTCGTGAGAACAGGGTGTCGTAGGATTTTTGCCTTTCGGGTGTCGTCGAGCTAAAGCTAGGGTATCATTACCCTAGAGCTGGAGGGTCGTTGCGCTAAAAGCATTGGTGTCCTTTCATGAGAATAGGGATGTCGTAGGATTTTTGCCTTTCGGGTGTCGTCAGCTAAAGCTAGGGTGTCGTTAGCCCAGAGCTGGGGTATCGTTGCACTAAAAGTATTGGTGTCCTTTCATGAGAACAGGGGTGTCGTAGGATTTTTGCCTTTCGGGTGTCGTCGAGCTAAAACAGGGTATCGTTAGCCCAGAGCTGGGGTGTCATCGCGCTAAAAGCATTGGTGTCCTTTCATGAGAACAGGGGT
>UESW01002056.1:236058-267525 GCA_900491605.1 Calamus simplicifolius | reverse complement strand
CGTATGACACGATATAATCTTTGATCATCTCTTTGCCGATTCCATCGACTTCAATCCTTTCATATGACTTTACAGAATATACACAACAGTCATCAGCTTCCTTGATCAATTTAGTATTTGATGCAGCCATTTCAAGGATCTCATTCTAAAATTTTTTGAAAATGCCTTGTATACCTTCCTGCAGCTTGTCTCTCAAAAGGTGATGATGTCTTTAGGAAAGCAATCGTTTGCAATGTCCTATTATCTTCCTCATTTTCGGCCTCGTACCTTTTCTCCAAGGCATCTTAACTCCGTTAGTGTAGTCTTCGAATTTATAAACCCATCGAAGAAGTGATTTATGCCCTCGCTCCTTTGTGAAGATAACATCCCTGTACATAATTTTGTCAAAAAAGAAGCGTTGAATGCGAACATGAACCAAATACAATGAAATACAAACATGCGAAGAATGTATCCTTTAGGTAAACTGGGACCCATTTATCCCGACATTCGTAAAGGACATTGAACCAATCTATAGCCTTGCATTCTTTATATTTCTCCATAACATGTGCCCACCTTTCCTCGAATGACTGTATGATCAATGAATCATATATCGCCTCATCGAAATCAACCATAAATTTGGGATTTGCTATGCAAATGTGGCCAATCTTTTCAGGTATCTTCTTCAATATATGCCAAAGACAAAATCGATGTCGTGTGTTAGGAAAAACTTCTTTAACAGCAGCCTCGATTGCCTTATCTTGGTCAGTTATTATGGCAATAGGTGCTTGACAACCATTTGCATCCAGCCATGACTGAAAAACCCATTTATATGTCTCATACTCTCATCAGACAACAATGCGTAACCAAGCAAGGTGGACTGTCCATGATGGTTGACCCGACGAATGGACAAAAAGGCATTTGATATCTATTTGTCAAGTAGGTTGAGTCAAAGCTTAGAACATCACCGAAGTATGTGCATGCCAATCTTGACCTTGGATGAATCCAGAAGACAGACCTGAGATGACCATTATCATTAAGGTCTAAGGTATAGAAGAAATTGGGATTTCTGAGTTGCATTTCGGTGAAATAGATTACCATCGATGAGCATATCTTTCTTTCAGCTTAGACTGACGTTCGCAACAAATGAAATTACGAGCATCCTTCTCGGTGAAATCCAATTGTCTTCTGCCCCCTTTTCTCCTTGCTATGGCAGAGTATATTTGAGTTGTCGGAACATTCACGGCATGTAAATTACTGATCTCTGCCTTTTCTGGTGTGCTGATCCTCCTATGCGACCGTAGATAACCAGTTGATGTTATGGACATCCCATGGTTATGTTCTAGAGAAACCTCAACCAATATCCACTTACCACTTGTAGCATTCAGTCTTGCTTTTATGGATGCCATGCAATCAACTTTCCCAGTATCCCTATGATTCATGCTCTTCTATTTTTCTAGATTTTCCTTGCCTCCAACACGCCAGGTGCTTGAAGCAAAATTGTTTGTTGTTGTTGGCCAGCTACACACTGTTGTGATTCCAAAGCCAACTCTTTTTGCGTATCCATTGTAGAGATATATACATCATCTGTTGAATTGAATTCCATCCAGTTTGAGGAACTACAGTATCAACCCCTGCTTTTGGAGCGATGGGTGAAGAAGGTGCACGGCCGGGAGTGTGCTTGATTTCTTTCGATTTATAATTTCAGCATCGTCTGTGGAAATATAGGCACACAGTCATGAACAATGATATCCATAGATTTAGCTGTCAATATATCCTGACAAAGCATTAGGACACCAAGGTAAAAAAAATACGACACCTCACTTAAAGAAATACGACAACACAATTAGGCTGTTACGACATCCCAGCTCTCATCTGACGACACTCTAGCTTTAAGGCAACGACACATGTGCCAAACTGTTAAGGTGGGGACCGACGACATCCTTGACTTAGGCTGTTACCGACACTCCAGCTCTCATCTGACGACACCCTAGCTTTAAGGTGACGACACCCGTGCCGGGACTGTTAAGGCGGGGATGGGCGACATCCCCGACTTAGGCTCTTATCGACACCCTAGCTCTCATCTGACGACACCCTAGCTTTAAGGCGACGACACCCATGCCGAGACTGTTAAGGCGGGGACCGACGACATCCCCGACTTAGGTTCTTATGACACCCCAGCTTTAGCGCGACGACACCCTAGCTTTAAGGTGACGACACCCGTGCGGGGACTGTTAAGCAGGGACCGACGACATCTCCGACTTAGGCTCTTATGACACCCCAGCTTTAGCGCGATGACATCCTAGCTTTAAGGCGATGACACCCGTGCGGGGACTGTTAAGGCGAGGACCGACGACATCCCGACTTAGGCTCTTACGACACCTCAGTTTTAGCGCGACGATACCCTAGCTTTAAGGCGATGACACCCGTGCGGGGACTGTTAAGGTGGGGACCGACGACATCTCCGACTTAGGCTCATACGACACTCCAGCTTTAGCACGACGACACCCTAGCTTTAAGGCGACGACACCCGTGCGGGGACTGTTAAGTGGGGACTGACGACATCCCCGACTTAGGCTGTTACCGACACCCCCGCCCTCATTTGACGACACCATGGCTTTAAGGCGGCGACACCCGTGCGGAGACTGTTAAGGTTTAAACTGGGGTGTCGCTCCCCCCTCTTCTCACTTGGCCCTCGGTAGAATGCCCCTCCCCCCTCTTCTCCTCTTCTTTATATCCATTCTCATGCTCTCTCCATGATTAGTTATAAGCACGGGTGTCAGGCTTGTAACTATGATGTCTTAATAAATCTGGGGTGTCGTAGCTTTAATGATGACACCCGAAGCACGGGTGTCGTAGGTTTGTAACTAGAGCTATATGAAAAGGAAATAACGGGGAATATAGGCCACCGAAACACTTTGACGACACCCCAGTTCATAAGTTATACAGTATGACATTCGTGCTACAAAACACTAAACTCTAAACAGTTATGACTCCCAGAATGTCATAATTGTTTTGGTCTAAGGAAATTACCTGCGCATTAAACGGTTTCCTAAAGCATTAACTTCCTCTCACGACAAAAAATAGTTGGTGTAATAAAGAGCTTTACAAAGAAATGGAAACAAGGACTTTTTACTTCCTGCTGCGGATGATATTTTCTCTAGAAGTTTTTGTACAAAGACTTCAGTAGCTACATATTCCAGCCTTGAAGCTAAATATTTTCTTCTGACCGACTCTTAGAGCGAGGGCTCAGGATTTGCTCAAGAAAAATTGGACTGATTTCTTGCATCCGAAAGCCAAAGCCTAAGTCGGGGAAAAAGAGTTTTTCTTGCATAGATGTAATCAAAAAAAATGATGGTAAAATAGGCTAAAGAAAGGGCATTTTCGTCTGTATAATAATTTTAAAATAAAAGTGAAGTGCTTTTAATGGCGGTCACGATCAGACCGTAACATTGTAGGAGTCATATCGTTTCGCAATGTTAACCATAGATGCACATTAACCAATCAGGAGAGGCTCTGCACCATATGAACCAATCAGGAGAGGCTCTGCAAAGGCGGTGTACAAAGACTTTTCAAAAAAAAAAAAGGCTGGCTATCTCTATCAAGGAGTCGTCGTCGGTTGCAACAATTGAACGTCGGTCCCAACCACTGCCCCGCCACTAAGCTACGTCTTAACTCGCCAATAGCCGCCTCCCCTTCCTCCCTGGTCCTCCAAAGATCCCGAAAAGCCGCCATCTCCGCGCGTCTCCCCCACCCCTCCGACCTCTTCAAAAGCCGCCCTCGTTGCTGCTGCGGTGGAGAGCCGGCCGCTCCTGGACCTGCGGTGCCATCCAAATCTTTCTATTTTTAACCCCACATCGCGCTGAGCCGCCACTCGCACCTGCCAACGCCAACCCGGCCAGGCATCGCCGGGTCCCCGATCCCTCGATAGATCGCTCCCACCTGCGCCCGCTTGCAGGGAAACCGATAGGATGGATGGAAATAACGGAACTACGGCTGGTAAAGATAAATAAAAGGAGATTTATTTCATTCATATCTATCTATATCTTTTATATTGATAGACCGTTTTGATGCTCATTCTCTCATACAAATTAACTTCTGATCATTTATATCATATTTCATTAGTTTATTTGTGGGATCATGGCCTTTTATCAAGCAACTGTAGTTCTTCTTGCACCAGCCAAACGTGTCAAATTATTAAATTTTGGCACGCAAAGGGCAAGTCCTCCCAAGTGGTTGGCAGCCGATCAGGCCGCCGCTTCTCCAAGTTGGCAAATTCCGATATCAAGCTTCGCAGCACCGCTATAATTATTTTATGAACTTTGCCACGGTACTTTACGCATTTATTATTATTATTATTATCATTATTATTATTTCTTATAATTATGCTTCTAACCGTCTGATCTACGATTAGGGCGCGCATCACCACATATCTTATTCACGCGAATATGAAAAGTGGTGCGCCCGCCCGTCCGCCGCAATGAGGAGATTTTTAGCCGGGTTCACTCCCAGGAGAAAAACCGCGGTCGGATCTTCTCGAGTCGAGCATGCATTCATGAGAGCCTGTTAATTATTTATTTTATCATATAACATGCATAGAGATTAATATAGATTATTTATTCAGGCGAATTTTAACATGCGTTTATGTTATACTTAGCACGGTTTTTCATTCAAAAACTACTCCGATTAGTTTGAATCGGAGCAATTCGATCGGCACTGTTTAGATAGGTTTCTACTAGTTCAGTTCAATTCAAAGGTTGTACCAAATTAACAAGCAAACTTAAACCTTTTTTTGATTAGTTTAGATCGATTTGATATGTATCTTACCTTGCTTGTACCTATGTTGTTAAACTAATAGACTGATTGAAAGTTTAGCAGATTAATTATGCATAAAGAGTATTTGTTGATCTAAATATGGTTGTAATTTCACATCTTAATTTGATTGTGATGATTTAAAATCACTATATTTAATATACTATATCCTAAAGATATTAAATTTTTTTAAATATTTAATTACAACTAACTTATTTATCATCATAAAAAAAATCAAAGACCATTGGCTGTGGATGGTTGCAATCTGCCCATTCCACAAGCCTTGCATGAATGAAGAAGATGTGAACCAAATGTAGCAAAGGACAACCTGCCGGCAGCCTGCAAGTGAGAAATTTTCCCTGGGTCAATGCTGCCAAGTCATCCTTGGCTGCATTCCACTACATGCTTCTTCACGTAAGGCCTGGGAGAAACTCTCAAATGTCTTGACACTCCCATATTTCAAAAGACTAAAAGAGTAGGCTGCACTCACATGCAATTTTGGACCCATCTTTTCCATCTCTTGCTCTTCTTACTTCATATCACTAATATATTGTTCATATATATAAGCTGGTCTACTTGACGAATTTCTTGTCATATTCTCTGTTTTATTCAGTTGGTTGTTTGTGGAAAACAGAAAATTGGGATGCCTGTTTCACCTTTCAGACAAAATTTCTAAAAGCCATTTGTCAATTCTCTTGGTCAGTCTCTCTCCTTGTATCATCAAAATCTTCCCTCTTCCCTCTTTTTAGGAAGATCTACAGCATGCGAAAGTAAATACCCAGGACACTAAAATTTGTAGGCTACCCCTGCATGAGTCAATTACCACTAAAAAATTTATTAGATAGTCTTGACCATACAATGAGGTATGCAAGGGTCCACCCTCAGCATGTTATATTGATGGATTGAATCGACTAGAAATTTGACTTTTGTCAAAGGCGTTTATGCTAAGAATGACAGGGTTGATATTCTTTTGCGGTCCTTCTCATAATCGCATGAGGTAATCTCCGCATGTTGTTTCAGGGCTCTTGGACTTTCTAATGTTGGTTCTGATGAATGAGTGTTCAGACCTCATTCTCTCTCTGAGTTCTGTGTATGGCATTTCAAAAGACATTGGATTTACAATGCTTTTTTTTTTTTTTTTTTGGTACAGACGGGAATCACACCACTCTAGGGTGGCTCAGACCCACACTATCAGAATACAATATTAAGTTCAGACCCGGATGACACCATTCACCGGGCTTCCAGCACCAGAATCCAGAATGATCAGCAACTCTAGCGGCAATCCAGTCAGCCGCTGAGTTGGCTTCCCTGAAAATATGGCTAATCTGAATACTGTGAACCCCCTGAAGGAGAGAGCGAATATCAGAAATCAAAGGGTTGGTGGGCGACTGCGCACAATGATCCTGGCGAAGCCATCGAATCACCGTGAGGGCATCACCCTCAAGAATAAGACGACGGGCATGGAGACTGCGTATAGCAAAGGAGACTCCAGCCCATGCAGCATAAAGCTCAGCAAGCGGCACTGACGAATCAAGATGTCCAAATCCCCCAGCCGCAAGCATAGTACCGCCAGAATCCCGTATGACATAACCCGATCCGGCAGATCTGCCTCGGACACTCCCATCAAAGTTGATTTTGATAAACCCTGGAGGGGGGGTTCCCAAGAAATAAAGACCGTTCTCCGGTGCGCTGCCGGGGCAGCATGGGAATCCCAGAGGCCAGGGCTATCAAAATCACAACCAAGACGATGGGAAGTATACTCAGAAGATAGGGACACAGCAGTCCGGACAACCCTAAAAGACGGAGTAGGCTCCTGAGTGAAGACAATCCGGTTCCGAGATAACCAAATCTGATAAGCAATGTAGGCCCTCGTCGCGCCCTGCTTACTGTACCCTCTCCTAACATCCTGCCTGATCAAGTCCAAGAAAGATGATGAGAGAGAAGAAGAGGCGACAGCCCAAGGCTTGACCCTAGCGATCTCCCAAATGTGGTGAGCTCTGAGACAAGTGAAGATGGCGTGATCCACCGCCTCCTCCTCAATACCGCATATCGGACACGTAGGCTGAATGCCCATGCCACGTCTAGAAAGAACCGAGCAAGTAGGGAGACAATTCCGAGCAATCTTCCATAGAAAAAGACGAACCCTGGGATGAATAGGAAGATGCCAAATCCAAGTCATGTCTGTAAGCGGACGGGAAGAAGCTCGGTAAAACTTGATAATGTCCCTGATGGGAGCACTCGGAATACCGGACCGCCTCCAGACCCTGATATCGGGGGAGTGCCCAGGAGAAAGAGGAATAGCAGCTATACGTCGTCTAAGCTCCTCGCCAAAGAAGCGGGATAACAGAGGAGTAGACCAAGAGGAATGATCCGGCACCGTGAGGTCACTAACTCGCATATCAAGAGGAATATCAGTGCTGACGAAAGTAGGCCATCGAGACAAAGGAAGGTCAGCGATCCAAGAATCATAAGCAATGTCCACAGAAGCACCATTGCCAAGAATCCAGGAGATATTATGAAGGATGTCCGGAGCATGAGAGCAAACCTCTTTCCAGAAAAAAGAGTGACCCCGACGAGACTGCAGGTTAGTGGAAGGAGTCCACTCCCCATACTTGCCACGCATAAAGGAGCTCCACATACAGTGCGGATCAAGCAAAAAACGAGTAGCATGCCTAGCAATCAAGGCCTCCCTCCGAGCAGTCAAGGACTGGATCCCAAGGCCCCCCTCGGAAAGCGGCAAGCAGACACAGTCCCAGGCTAAAAGATGAACACCATGACCATCATGGGATGAACCCCAGAGAAAATCCCTGAAATAACGCTCAATCCTCCTCAGACAAGTCAAAGGGACAACAGCATTAGATAAGAGATAGAGAGGAAGAGATGTAAGCACTGATCGAATAAGAGTGATCCTCGCCATCATAGATAGCCCAGTGACCTGCCACCCCTCCAGCCGAGCACGAATCCTCGACTCGAGCTTACTAAAGTCCGAGATCTTAGGTCTTCTGCCAGTAATAGGAATACCCAGATAGGAGAGGCACTCAGACTGCACAGAAATCCCCATGATCTGCTTGATAGTATCCTTCCGAGAAGAGGTCACCCGCGGACTAAAACAAATGACAGACTTAGCATTATTAACTTTCTGACCAGAGGCAGAACAGTAATTATGAAGAATAGAAGCAAACATGGTCGCATTGGCCACAGTAGCCCTGCCCAGAAAGATGCAATCGTCAGCAAAGAGCAAGTGAGAGATCGAGGGACCTTGGGGTCCAGCTCGGTAAGGGTGTAGAGCATTGTCCTGCTGAGCTGACGAAGAGCCCGAGATAAAGAATCAGCTGCTATAACAAAGAGAAATGGGAGAGAGGACAACCTTGTCTCAGCCCCACCTTAGAATGGAAATAATCAGTCCGGTCTCCATTGATGAGGATGGAGAAAGACGGACTCTGAATGCAGGCCATGATCCAGTCAATAAACAGCTGGTGGATCCCAAACAACTGAAGAGAGTGACGCAAGAATTCCCAGTTAACTCTGTCATAAGCTCTCTCCATATCAAGCTTAATGGCCATAAGCCCCTGACTCCCAGAAGTCCGACGCAGGTCATGCATGAACTCCTGAGCAATTAAAGCATTATCAGTGATACTGCGCCCTCTGAGGAAAGCCCCCTGCTCCGGAGAAATAAGGCGAGGAATAACCCAACACAACCTCATAACCAGTAGACGAGCACAAACCTTGTATAAGGTAGTACATAAACTGATAGGCCGGAAGTGCTGTGGGCTGGAAGCGTCCGTCCTCTTAGGAACCAAGGTAATGAAGGTACGATTCCATTCTGAGGGGATAGATTTGCGATGAAAGACAAGCTTGATAGCCTGAGCTAAGTCCTCTCCCAGAATATCCCAATACTGACGAAAGAAAAACGGAGGAAAGCCATCCGGCCCAGGGGCCTTATCAGCACCAAGATCCCATAAAGCCAGCCGAATATCCTCCGTAGTGACAGGCCGAGTCAGAGAGACGTTCTCAGCAATAGAGACAGTGTTGGGGGACAGAATAGGATGAACAGGGACACCAGAACCAGGTTGCTCAGTCCACCTACTATGAAAGAAGTTAAAGAGTTGAGCACGAATCACATGATCATCCTCCTGGAGCTGACCGTCCTCATCAGTTATATGCCTAATGCGGTTTCTCGCCCTGCGTTTCTGAGTGGCCTGATGAAAAATCTTGTATTACAGTCCCCCTCCTGAATCCACTGGATGCGGGACCGCTGGCGCCAAAAGGTCTCCTGCTGCAGTAGAAGAGAGTGGTGGAGCGCCAGACTCGATCGCAGGGACGAAAGGTCCTCACAAGAGAGAGAACCCGCCAGGTCCTCTTTCGCCTGAAGAGAAGAGATAGTAGACTCAACCAGCTCCACCTGTCTGTCAATATCCCCAACCTCCAATCTATGCCATCTAGAAAGTCGACGTCTAGCAAGGGCAAGCCTTCTGGAAAGCCGATAAATGGCATTTCCTCTAACTGGTAGCTGCCAAACCTGAGAGATGATGGAGCGAGCAGCAGGATATGAGGTCCAAAATTTCTCGAATCTGAACTGCCTATGCCGCTGGGAGGTAATATCGGTAGAGATAAAGAGAGGGCAGTGGTCAGAGGCAATTCTGGACAAGTGAGTGACAGTAGCAGAGGGATAAAGCTGGAGCCAGCTAGAAGAGGCCAAGGCCCTGTCCAATCTTTCCCAGACTCTAGCTGATCCCTGCCGGTTGTTGCACCAAGTAAACTGAGAGCCCTGATAACCCAAATCCAACAGACCAGCAGAAGAAATAAAGTCCCTGAACTCAGACCGGCCCATAGAGCCATGGGAAGCCCTGCCACCTTTCTTTTCTGCGGCACACAAGATACAGTTGAAGTCTCCAGCAATAAGGGAGGGGAACCCCTGGTCAAGAAGATTCTGAGTCTCAGACCACAGCACCCGACGCTCCCGGAGATCAGTACTGGCATAAACTCCAGATAGGAGCCAAGGGCTGGCACTTCCCTCAGAGATGACCAACGCAACCTGCTGCCCACATCTGTGAAAAGCATCAACTCTGATATTATCACTCCTCCATAAAGCAACAATACCCCCCGACAGACCAATGGACTCAACAGCATACGAAGTCCAAGCTCGAGCAATCTGTCTTCGAAAACGGGCAAGACTAGCCCCAGAAAGTCGAGTTTCCAGCAAGATGCAAATGTCAAATGAGTGAAGCTGCATAAGCCTCCCAAAAGAGGAGCGAAACGATGGTTTCAATGCTCCTCGCACATTCCATATAAGAATCTTCATGGTAAGGCTGGATTGGGTGACTCCCCATCCAACTCCCCTGACATCTCCACGGAGCAGTCCAAATCTCCCGGGCCTAAGCAAACAACAGCCTGGGTTGATTCCATCAGGACCTCCGTATCGCCTGGGATCTCCTTAGGACAATTCCGGGATCCCATTTCCACACAATCAAGTATCTGGCCTGAGTCCGTCAAACCCGCTGGTGCAGATACATGAATAGCCTCCTTCAGCAGATGAACCGCTGATAAGTGAGTACTGGACTCTAATTGGGTCGGCTCAGAACCCTCAGAAGCTAACCCCGAAAAGGCCTCTACCCGACCTTTAGCCTTCTTTGCCCCTGGCCAATCTGGGCCGATGACACCCGACCATCCACCGAGGAAGCCGCAAACTTGAAGGCTGCATTGTCCCCGCCTCTACCAGAAAGGACGGTCTTGCCTTTGGCTTTGGAAGAGCGGGATGGCATTCTGGTCAATGATGGCTCCACAGGACGGGCCCGCTTAGTAGACCCCGATACGGGGTCTTTACTAGCACTGACCAGGAGGCCCAACTTTGGAAATTTAATAGCTTTATCATCTTCATTCATAGAGGATTGCACATTAGGAGTTATAGAGAGAATTCCATTTGAGTCTGAACTCTGAACACTGAGTTCTGATACTGGGCTACAGTGCCAACCGGCACGCTCGAGCAATGCCTTGATTCTTCCAGGATTCCATGACCGAGCTTCACAGGGACTTGAACCAGGGAGGAAGACGCTGCCGCGGGCTTCAACTCCGGCTTCCGAGTCACCGCTGCGAGCGACTCAGCTGCGACCGACACACCCCGCCCAAGCTTCAGCCCAGAAGGTGGCACGGAGGATCCAGAGGAAGAAAGAAGCTGGCGTCGGGCGAACTTCTTCGGCACCGTCCAACCGTCCTTGGACACAGGAGCAGAAGCAGGGCATGGCCGATCTCCCGCCGTTGGGACCGGAGGCTGCGCCGGAGGAGGACGGCGACGCCGAACTGCAGCCAGCCAGGGACCAAACGGAGGAGCAGAAGACGAAGAATCCGATGGACCCGCTGGCTTGCATGGACCAGAGAGGTGAAGGGAAGCACAGCGATGGCAAATATCCTCCAGGTTCTCAACCGAGAACTGCTGCCAGAAGGGGGCGCCGAATCCACGAATCCTGGCCCCTGGCCGGAGGGGGATACCCAGATCCACTCGAACGCAAGCCCGGGCAAACCCTCCCCGCATCCGAGCTTTGGTGGCCTCGTCGGAGAACAGAAATTCCCCTGCCACCGAGAGAATGGAAGAGAGGGAATCATCCGCCCAGAACTCCATCGGGAGCAGAGGCAGCCGGATCCAAACCAGAGCCTGCAGCAAGGAGTCTTCCGCTGGGATGAATTCCGGCTTCCAATCCATCACCGCAAGAATCTGCCCGTTGATCATCCAAGGCCTCTCAAGGATTCGGCTTTTAGAGGTGGGATCAGAGAACCGGATGAGGAAGTGCCGGTGAGCCAGGGGAACCACCTCGATTTCTCCCGGCAACCCAGCACGATGCAGCTCACGCTTGATAGCCTCCGGCGGCACCCACCGGGAGAGGGAACGAGCCAGCACCGCCTTCGCTCCCCACGAACTGGCCTCGCACTCCAGGGAAGAGGTCGGGACCTGGATGACCTCCGGGAAGCGCCGGATCAAATCTTCAACCTCCGCCGGAGAAGGGGAAGGAGCATCCCATCCAAAGCGACCTAAGGGTGGTCGGCTCCACTGACCACCCGTCTTCGACGAACCCAATGGGAAAGCAGCGTCCGAAGCAGGAGAAGACGGCCCACCATGGCCGGATCCTCTCAACTTGCTCCCGGAAGCCCTCCCGTCAGACACCCCATCGGAGGCCATGGGAGAGAAGAGGACAGCAGCAGGAGCAGTCCACCTGGAACACAGCCGGAGAAGACGCAGGATCGCCGGAGATCGGAGAAGACGAAGTCGGGAGCACGAATCTTAAAGACCATCCAAACAGAGAACCTCTGCTCGGGACGCACGACTTTCAAAGCACTAACCACTCCTTCGATTTACAATGCTTTGCTTTGCTTGGTAATGGTGCAGCCTGCTGGCCAGGTTTGGCCTGGTGCAGGACTGTCTCATATACTTGGCTTTCAATATATATCCTGATCCTGTTGTAGGAATTGATATTCTGTTCCAGTCTGAGAATTAAGTTTCCAACACCCATCTGGCTAGTATATTCATGACACTTATATGATGCCAATAATCAGGCCTGCTTGTCTGTATTCATCAAAAAGCAGTCTGCAGGCATTCATAATTTTGCTGCTGCACATTTCTAGCCAGGTCCGGTGCCCCACAAACATGTTATACGCTGCCTTTGTGTTAGCCAATTCTAGTTGTTATCCCTTCAACTATCACTAGCACAATTTCTTTGAATGAGTTTGTTGTATTAATTAAGAAGTGGGCCTACATACGATGATAGATTGGTCATTAGTGATTGATACTTATCTAAACATCTGGCCATGTCGACCAATTAAACTATAGTGTTGATTCGGCTCATTGGATGGTTATGCTATCATAAATGTTCAAGTGACTCTTTAATAGCAGGGAAGGACATTCTAATGCGTACTTTTTTTTTCAGAAAAGTGCTGTTTCTTATTTTTTATAATAGAAAAAGACAGGTCATTCCCAATGACTGTGTATATACTATGGGCTAACAAACTTTAATCTATCTTATGAAGGACTAAAATTTGCTTGGTATAATCATTTGGGATCGCAATGACAATGGCTTGAGCGCCCATCCCAAGATTTTTATTATACAATGATAGAAACTCAAATGGCAGGAAATGCCTCCACTGATGTTGATATCAACCTGAGATTAGGGTACTGAGCTGGCAAATTTGATGTAGTCGACTGAAGAATTGTGGTGATTGAGGTGTAGTTGGAGAAAGCTAGCAGCATAGTGCATTTCAAATGTTTAAAGTAACGATATCTTCCCAGAATGGACAAAAGAGGTGCATGATTTGGGCTAAGTGATGAGGATGTGTTTGTAGTTTAGCCTAGAAGTTTTTGGAACAAAATTCACGACATCCAAGGGAAATTTTGAGGCAACATTATTAGCAGTTCATTCCACGCAACCATTCTGGCAAATAAGACAAAGAGGTGATGCTACAGTGTTAAGGTCAGAGGTGGTGCTGATTTCAGATTTCTTGAACCAGCTACAAGAGACTTGGGACTATTCTTTCTTATCGATCTCTAAACCAATTGGTATTTTACTTCTGGTTTATATGGTCATGTATTCATTTTGAATTTCAGTGCTAAATTCGAACTGTGATGCACATTTCCGTCCAATCCAAGCATTGCTTGCTATGTGTCATTGTTGGTTAATTGGCAACCATAGTTCCTCGACGAATCAAGTTGCTTATTGGTAACTACAAGAAGCCTGAGTATTTGATAATTGGCAACTAACCCACAGCCAAATTAAATTGTAACTGCTGACCTACACCCAGATTTGCCTCTTGGCAGGTCAAGCCAGTGGTTCAAGCCATTAGCATGATCAATAAAAGCTTACATGGAGGCTAATAATAGTTGCATTGGGCTTGTGCTGTTGAACCTAGAGGGAAATCAAGCATCATCATAGCTCGTCTGCTGCTGCTTGTTGAACCATTGGCTAAATAGTTGCAATTTGAGCTTCGTACTAATTAAAAGAATGGTGGATGTCATGATAAAAGAGAAGTTCAGGCACCTTTATAAAAAAAGATGAAAAAATGCAAATGTTTATTGAGGATGCCGTGGTTCTGTTTGAAGCAAGGAACATCTATTAAGTAAGCTAAAGACAGTGGAATCATATGGAACACAGAGCATAGAATATTACAGGTGCAAAAGTCAGTCCACCATGTTGCTCATTATATGCCGAATAATGAATGCTATGGAGAATGTCTCGAACTTTAATTCCTTTGTTTAAAAAAAGTTCCTCAATATAAATGCTAAAAACTCCTTGCCCAATTAAAGTTGCTTTTTCAGGCGAATATTTGCCACTAAAATGTGCTATGCAGATATAATACTCTCTTAGTGAACTTTGACTATGCTTTATCTTGGAGTTTTGGCCAAAATAGTTCCCAATTTTTATATGCAGCTGAGTCAGTTTAGTGCTCTGAAAAATCTTGAGGCTGCAGATATGATTAATTAGCTGTTATGTCAAGGAAACACAGATATTGATGCCATGATTAGAATTCATTATTTGAATCAAGTAAAAATTTTGAACTTGTGGTTTGTTGGTCAGTGTCTGACTAAATGGGCATCCACAGAATAACTGGCCATTGTATTTTTGTTGATGCATGCAACTTTGTTATCTAAAGGCATTATTTTAGCAACTAGTGGATGGACTTTTTTTTTAAAGGGTATAACTCAGTGTTTGTTTTCATCCTATGTGATTTGTAATGACATAATGTTACATGGGTACTGCTATAGTCTTCATGGTTTGAGCATAAACGCATGACAGAATTTTATAAAAGACAATATGCTTGACAGCAAATGTTGAGAGATAATACATTGACTGAACTCAGTGCGTCTTTTATTAGGGCATTTGGGATTATGGATTATTTAATAACAGGTAACTAATATCTCTGTCATTTTTCAAGAATCGCCTGGTACTTGGTTAGATTTGGGGTAACATTCATACAGAAACTGTGATGTCTTCATGTGGACTTTTCATAAAAACATCCACTTAATTATTTATTTGCAAGAAAATGTCGGATTTATTGCCCCCCGCTTATTTTTATAGTATAACTCAATGAGTCAAAACAGATGTGCACCAAATATTCAAAATATATGCATTAGGCATTTAGTAAATGTGCATGGACATTTTGATTTTACATATTGACTGCTAAATTTATAGTTTTCTGTAATGTTAAATTTGTAGTTTTCTGTAAAAATATAAGTTGGCTCAATTCTTGCAAATTTAGCTAGAAACTAAGTTGATTTTCTATTCATAATTCGCTATTTTCATTGTATACTTGTAATGTTACCATACTATTGTGGTTTCATGTCATGGTAACTTTTAAGATGTTCATCTTTCTAATGAGTTTCAGAATTCTTGTGGTTATTTATTTAAAATAATTTCAAGAATATGCTGAATAAAACCAAAAAGCATGAGAACAGTAATAATCTCACAGTACTTTCTTTTGGTAATATATAGATTACCTGAGATTTGTTGCTATTTGGAGCACTACATGCTTAGATATAATAACGTAGGCAAAATGAATTTAACATCTCACTGATTTTCAATGTAGAATTCTCAGCCTCAATATGAAACATAATTAACACAGGTCATTGGATAGACTCAATTCAACTCATCTAAGCCTTTTCCCAACTAAGGTCATTGGATAGAATGTCTAAAAAATAAAATCTTGAAGCAAATTTATGACAGTAAAAGTTGATCACACCATCTTATGGTTCTTGATTTGTCAATCCTGAGCAATAATAAATGGAACCAGAGAAGTTGTAAAGTACATCTTTGTTGGCTATATCTACTGCTAGCAAAGAATGGGTATAATGTAGTTAGGCCTGACACATGTAGTTCTTCACTTGAAGTATCTTTGTTTAGGCATTATCACACTCAAAAATTATACAAGCAAGGGATCCTTGAATCAACAATAAAAGAGATGGCATTCTAGCAGGCAATATTCAATTCCTGACTTTAGGTGTCTTTTGAAGCTTTGGAGGCTTTATTTTAATTAAGTTCTTTGAATCCCAAAGCTTGCTGGTTGGCATCTTTTGTGCATGTTCTGAAACTGGAGTGAAGAAACTCAGGAGGGAATCATGCCTCTACCAGAGGAAGTTGATCAAATCAAATTACTGCTCTCATGGTGTTGAGATTTGAAAATATAAACTGCTTATCTTTTAACCACAGAAAGTATTATGAATTGGGCGGTGAAGTTTTAAACCCAGGGGAGAGCAAGTGATGGTGCTTACAGTATCATACATGCACTACAGAGCTGTTTACCTCACATGCATTACGTGAGGTAACACATGTTTTATCTGTACTGGATATTGCAATAATGGGCAAAGACATGATCATCTTGTGACATGGTTATAATTTTGAAAGCGAGCTCTCACTGCTTATACTCCGTTTTACAATACGTTTGTTGTATACAACTCGCGATCAGCACCTACCCTCTGCTTCATATCCAGATGAATAATGTGGTAGGGATGAAGAGAGTATAATTGGCTTGGTTCCTCCCAAAGTTTGTAACTGATGGTGAGTCGATTTCATTGTTAAGCTGCTCATTGTGTTCTTCTCTGGTGCTGCATCATCTCCAACTACATATTTGTGTTTTGTATTGCAAAAATTTCATACTGCTCATATTCCACTGAAGGAGGCCTTCATTTGCAAATGGTCAGCAGAAAGCTTGAACTAGAAAAAGAATTAAATAGCCTAAAATACACATGAGAAATAAAATAAAATAAAATAAAATAAAATAAAAGCGAAGTCGGTTAATCACAAACAAGACATGATGTGCACCACTGAACATATTAAATCCAGATAACTTGGCAGATAGGCGGTTGATAAACCCCATCACCCTCCCCTCCCCTACCAAAATAAAAAAATAAAATCACATAATCTGTTGTGCAGGCATCAGAGTAGCATGTTTGATTCTCTAAGACAGGTTAGTTGACGTTTGCCAGATCTTGTTTTATATTTTGTTCATTCACCTTTCTTCAACATTCTTTGAGTTATTAATTAATGGCTATGAATCCAGCAAATCTTTTTGGATACCTTAAAACAGGCGTAATTTATGAATTATTATTATTGCTACTTTTTTTAAAAAAAAAATTTCATGATTACATGTTTCCATCCGTTATGCATCTCTCAAGAAAGTAAACAGTCGTGAAGATACACAAAACAATGGAAGCATGAATGAAAAAGATATTATGATACGAAGGTTATTTAAAAAACAAAAGATGTACATACCTTGGCTGAAGTTCTGCAAGGGGTGCAGTTTGAGTCATGCAAAGGCCTCATGTGAGAAGAAGAGAGCGAAAGGTAGCCAAGGACAAACTTGCCGGCAACTTGCAACCGAGGGAGCCTCCTCTAAGGCTGGTAGCGCCGGCAAGTCATCCTTGGCTGCATTCCACTCTCCGCCTCTTCACGCAAGGCCTCCGACGAGGAGCGCCGACATCGTTATTCTCGTCCTCATCTTCCGAACAGGCCGGCGTGCAACTCTTAATTTCTCTCCTCTCTTTCGCTGTCTTGCGTTCTTTTTTTTTTTATCATTCTTGGGTGCAGCTGATCTCTTGTTGGAGCTGGTATTTATAGGCGCGGCCAGTTGTTTCAATTAATGTTCTTGGTCCGATCCTTCTACTACTAGTTGGCAATAGGAAGCCGGTGGAACGGCATAGAGAGAGATATCTTTTACCCATTCTCTGGAGTAATTCTCGGAAGGGATACATGGTGATGCCAATGGCCAATTGCCTTTCCCTTTTTGGGTGGATTGCTGAGGCCAAGTTGGAACTTTTCTTAAGAGATGTGGACCTTGATTTGAGGCACGTACTGGTAGGTTGGGATGCCCCACTCCATTGGGCAGTTTCCTTTCTAAAATTGTTTGTTAGGCTGTTGAGGGAATAGAATCTTCACTGGAGGAAAGTTTGAAAGTTTTTTAAGATATGGAGACGGCTCACGCCTGGCTCATGCCTGGCTCATGATCTTAATTTTGTTGGGAGTTGGGACCGAATAGAGATTCTGATCACTTCGGTGACCCAGTCAAAGGCATCCATAGCTGGGAAGGGTGGTTGATATGCCTCCCTTCCCTAATTCTTTTCTCCTGATTTCGTGCATGAGGTGGTTCCCCCACCATGATCTCCAGGTGGGCGTTTGGTGATTGCATAAGGAATATGTATAAAGATTGCATGTCAAAATGGAGAAGGTTGCAATTGACGATCCATGGTCTACATGTAATAACTCATATCGACTTTACACAGTGGCGGTGCCGTAATAATTAGGACAGTTAAAAATCGTATCAATCAGTCATGACTAGATAGTGCTAACTTCAAAGTATAATAACTAACGGATCTTTCCAAATCTGATTCTTTTTATTAATCATATTAAAAATCTATCTGAAACTAACCTTTGTACTATACGGGTTATACAATCTAATGCGGCCAGTAAAACTCATGGACAATGACGATGCACTCAGATCGTTAGCCACCTAAGTCGGCCTTCTCTTACCAGCTTCAGCCTCGGCTAACATACCTCGGTCAGCTTCATCCTCAGCCAGCCTAAGCCTCGGTTAGCTTTAGCTTCGGCAGCTTCAGCCTCGGCCAACATACCTCGACCAGCTTCAGTCTCGGCTAGCCTCACCCTCGGCCAACTTTAGCTTCAGCCTCGGCCAGCCTCAGCCTAGGCCAGCCTCAGCCTAGGCCAGCTTCAGCCTCGATCAACATACCTCGGCCAGCTTCAGCCTCGACCAACTTCAGCCTTTGCTAGCATACCTCGGTCAGCTTCAGCCTTGGCCAGCCTTACCTCGGTCAACTTCAGTCTCGGCCAACATATCTCGGCCAGTTTCAGGCTCAGCCAGCTTCAACCTCGGCCAACATACCTAGGCCAGCTTCAGCTCAGCCTCGGCCGGCTTCAGCCTCGGACAACATACCTCGGTGAGCTTCAGCCTTGGACAACATACTTCGGCCAGCTTCAGCCTCGGCCAGCTTTAGCCTCGACCAACATACCTTATCCAGCTTCAGCCTCGGTCAGCCTTAGCCTCGGCCAACTTCAGCCTCTGCAGCATACCTCGGCCAGCCTCAGTCTCGGCCATCTTTAGCCTCAACCAACTTCAACCTCGGCCAGTCGGCCTCGGCAACCACCCAAGCAGTTCCTCAGTAGCCACATTGTGGGGTCCACGTACTTAGCTCCATCGCTGTCCGCATAGAACAACAGACATGCGACGTGAGGGACACATCTGACAAGCGTCGTAACGGCCGTCCACCCTTCAAGCCTGCAACAGCCTGCAACAACCATCCAAATCAAGTGGTCATTCACTCTGATGAAACTTGACCCATCAATTATACAACCACCCATATTAGACGGGACATAGCCTGCAACTTTGATAAATCACATGGAGGCTAGCCCTACTGTGCTGCCCTCATCATTAATGCTCTAACAAGTGATCATGCCCCAAGATTGGCAAACTCTAAGCATCAATAAATTAGGTAAGAGGGATCCCCAACCAGGTAATTCAACACACAACACTCTCAAACGCTCATTCTTGCTCACATAGAGCATTGCTCTAAGCCTTTCTCTTCTTTTTTCTTTTGAGCTTCCTAAAGCTCATGGTTGTTGTCCAGAGCACTGACTTGAGCGTCGAAGGGTTCTCGTCGGAATCTTCGGTCTCCGGAACTTATTTGCAAGCTTCCAAGCATAAGAAGCTTATCGGAGGATTTCATGCTCGCTAGAGGAGGCGATTAGATGCTTGCGGACATTCGAAGACGGTGATTTGGCATCAACACAATCTTTTGTTTGAATTGACATGAATGCATGATCTGTTTTCAATCCATGTAAATTAAAATTAGATTTTATTTTATCTATCTTGTATATACAACCTATGTAACTTGTCTAATATTAATCTAGTCATAAAAAAATTATATATTTACATCATCAATCAGCCCATCACTGATATTATCCAAACTGAAGATCTGCCCTTGTATTGTTGCTTATTACTTGTTTTGGATGGATGTTAGTCCATCCCATTCATTTGATCCTGTAGAATGATAAAGTAATGATGTTAACGATTGAAAATTAAAGAATAAAATTAATTTAAATAAGTTACATATATTTGAAAACAAATGGATTTATTTAATAATCAAATCGATTGCGGATCAATTTTAAACTAACGAACTCAGTTGAGATATGATTTATTTATTAACCATATTTAATAGATCAATCTAATTTTATTTTAAATTTATTGTTGGGTTTTTGCTGTGTTTATGAATGGTGCCTAAAAATTATCATTCTTGATAATATTATAATACTTAGTTAATATATCAAAATGCTCAAGGCAAGATAATTATGTTTTTTTTAGTACAGACGATGATTATATTAATCTAGTATGAATCAATTCCGATAGATCAGAAAATATGATTTATTTAAGTATAATAGAATATAATTTTTTTATTTTTAAATTTAAAATTTAGAATGATAAACCACATATGCTGCTGCGACTCAGACAATTATGTCATTTTGGTTAAGAAACGTGGCGGACTTTGCTTTGGTTTGCGGGGTCTTATAAAATTTTCTAAGGTAGTGTTTGATAGGAAATAAGAGGGGATATCCAAAGGATGCCATAACTATAAGGGATAGCTAAAGTTAACCAAAGGGATAATCTGGTTAACCATGAACCATGGGATATCCCCTCAGCCCTAGTTATTCTTATTCCCATTGCATCTTTATCCTTAGGGATAGAAGGATAACATGGCCCTTTGCTATAGCTAGAAGGGATAGGTCTAAAAAAATTTAACCAGAGGGGATAATCCATGGTTAACCATGGTTAACCATGGGTTATCCCCTTAACTTATTCCCTAGGGATAAAGTTATTCCTTGATGGTAGATTTGAAATTTTAAAAAAATGCTTAGCTATCTCCTGGATAAATGTTATCTCGTACATTTATCCAGGGATAGCTTTTGGGCTATCAAACACTACCTAAGGAGGAGAAAGGCGAGAGACATCTTGGACCATGGAATTCTATGGTCCGGACCGCATCAGCTTGCTAAGTGGCCCTTTGACATCGAAGAGGGCCACTGGGATGCATGCCTTTTGTTTTTTGCCGAAGAGGACACGTACCTCTCGTTTGAGCTTAAGGGATTTTATTTTTCCCTCGACCTCAGATTGGTAGGCTGAGTGGATTGGGAATCCCTGGACCTTTCTTTTGGCGAGGGAATGGGATTCCATCAAATGATTAATGCTGGATCACTATTCACTAATCTCAATTGGAGTTGCATGTCGACGTCCCTTTGACCTCCACTGATCATCTAATTGTCAAAATGCTTTCCATAGACATTTGGAATCTTCGGATCCTCGTTCTTTTGATAGGCCTCCATGCACGGTATTCCAATGCTTCCGTCCTTTGCGACGCATCCATTGCATGTGAGACTGATCCAAGGGAAATGAATATTTGACGGCCGGTTCCAATCTCATCAACTTGTTAAATATTTGATATTGTATTTTATGCTTTATTTATTTATTAGTTTATGAATTGATAAACATACCACTATTTTCACTAATGGAAGTTTGCTTTCTGATGGGGCCAATTGACCCCATGAAGAATAAAAAAAATTTTGAACGGCCCATCTTAGCCCCAAGGGCCGACAGCTCCATGGCCGACGGCCCCAAAGGCCGACACCTCCCAGACCGATGGCCCCAAAGGCCACACCTCCAAGATCGACGGCCCCAAAGGCCGACGGCTCCAAGACCGACGGCCCCAAAGGCCGACACCTCCAATGCCGACGGCCCTATGACTGACACCTCCAAGACGACGGCCCCAAAGGCCGATACCTCCAAGGCCGACAGCTCCAAGGCCAGCGGCCCCAAAGGCCAACACCTCCAAGACCGACGGCTCCAAGGCCGACGGCTCCAAGACCGATGGCTCTAAGGCCGACGGTTCTATGACCGACGGCTCCAAGACCGACGGCCCCAAAGGCCGACACCTCCAAGACCGACGGCTCCAAGGCCGACGACCCCAAAGGCCGACAGCTTCAGGCTGGCACCTTCCCAGATCAGCCCCAGCATGGCCCTATCAGTTCAGGGCGCCACCTCTCTGACGCGCGCCGCCTGACAGCGCCAGATTCAACAACCCACTGGCAATGCCGGTGGTGGGACAGGACCCACCTACCCAATAACTGATGGGATGTAACCCACCAACCAGTTCAGATTCACGCAAGGGCTCAGCAAACAATCTGACTTCACACAATCCCATGTGATCATGCCAGAGTTAACCTCTATAAAAAGGTGAATCCACTCACCAAACATATATGCGTGATAACCCCCGAAATCGCCATCTCAACTTTCAGGAAGGAATCCCTCCTTCCTGAGAACCTTTCTCATACAAAAAAGGGCTCACTCGAGCCCCTCTTTAGCTGTGACCTCAGTCGCTAACTTGGCCGTCGGAGGGTTCCACCGAAGATCCCCTCCGGTTTCGAAACTTTTTTGCAGGTAACCTGACGAAGAAGAACCGAAAAAAACACTCCGTTTCTGACGTCCAAGAGAAGTGAATGAGCGTCATCACTTTCATTTCTATGTTTTTATAGGCAGGCTTCACCAAGGCTTTACGGCTGAGGAGATTTTGTAGGATATATGTGATATAATGGTTGGCGAAATATTTCTTATGCTTAATAGAATAATAGTTTGGTTCCAAAAAATATAGTGTACAGGGGCCTAGCGAGGTTAAGATATTGTGATCTTTGAACCAAGGACAGATATAGATCATCTAGCTCATAATTATATTATTTGACTGCTTCGATGACTGGAATATCAGTAGATGGGCTTACTTATGAGCAAAGAACTACTTCAAATACTGGAAAACGAAACTACGGTGAGGTAGTATCAATTCCGCAATAGGTACGCCATGCTGGTTAAACAAATATATGCATGGATCGGAGGAAAAAAAAAAATACAATGGTGATGAATTTTGTCTTCATCTTCCATACATCTATTTCTTTCCAAATTAATTATTATTGGTGAAAGATACCATTAAGATTTAAAAAACTTACGTTCGATTGTGCAGGTAGATCATGATTAGAAATTGTTTTGTTGAATCCATCGACAGGACGAACATCTTTGTACAAGACTACATGACACGTCGGACGCAACTTACAATAATCTTTTTTAGGAACCGTGAGGGAAAAGGCTTCCCCCACTAAAGTATTATTAATACGAAGGAATATTCACAAGAAAAGGTTATTTATAAGAGAGAGTTTATAAAAAAAATAAAATAAAATAATAGTTGCAATAAGATCTACAGGCTTCTACTGACTTTTTTGGTAAAAGATTCTCGACCCGTAAGCTAAACGTTGTCACTGGGTATTCTTTCCAAGAAAGAGATTATATATTAAAAAAAAGAAAAAATAGGTAGTTACAATAATTAGATATAGGAGCTTCTACTCACTTTTAAGATAAAAGATTCTCTACAAGCTAAAAGTTATCACTATCTATTATTTATAAGAGAGATAATTATAAGAAAAAGAAGGTAAAACAAGAAAAGATGGGTGCTTACAATAAGATCTATGAGCTTTCTATTCACTTCTCAAAATAAAGGATTCTTCACAAGTTAAACACTGACGCAACCTTGTGAAGGAGAAGGATTAAGGATTAAGATGAATTTTTTTTAAAAGAAAATACTTGAATTCTTCTCATTCTACACTTGCCATATCATTGCTATACTTTGTTGGTTTCATATTCTTCTTTTGTTAATCAGCTCTCTTTTTGTCCTCCAATAACCTAGTTGCTTAGCAAGGATTGCTAAAATCTGTCCGAAGAAAGAACAAATGATCTACTGATTTTTAATTAGTTATACATAATGTGCATCTAGCATTGATGGACCACCCTTTCTTTATCAACACTTCACTTGTATGTAATTTGTTTCGAAAAGTTAGCTAAATAAATATTTTATTTTTTAAAAAAATAAAAATATTCGTATAAGAAATAAAGAACTCCTTTATGATTAGTGAATTTGTAGAGAGAACCTACTAAATACCTGTCATTTGTTTTGAGTTCCATACTATAATATCCACTAAAAAAAAAAGGGATATAGGGGTTGAAGCAGACTCTGAAATTGTTGAAATTGCAAAAGCTCTAAGATAGTGAAGAGGCCGAACAGGTCATGAACTCTCTGTTCTTGCTCCTTTTTACTTGGCATCGAAGCCACTTTGCATTGTTTCTTTGCAGCCGTATATATCTTCAAAGAAGTGGGTTAGAGAGATGCTATCTAGTTATTCTCCTAGAATTTAATATATATCCCCATTCTTATGTTTGGTATAAGGCTGCAAAAGGCTTCTTTGTTTTTACATATATTCTTTCACACTGGAAAAGCTTTTTAAACTTTATATTTTCCGCGCATAGAGAAACGGCATTGCGGATGGTAATCTTCAGATATTTTCATATTCCATGGACTATTCTGCTCATGGCTTTTATTTATGCCATTGTGTGACCTCACGATAAAATATAAAAATAAGAGCCACATGTCAATGTTCTTGATGTGGCTGATCATGCTCTCAGGCGGTACGGTAACAGTTTGCACAGTTTTCAGAACGAAGTAATAATTTCAGCTAGCCCAGCACCGGTCTCAGCTTCGGCCTCGGCTTCAACCTTGGCCTTGAGCCCCATTTCGGCCTCGAGCTTTGCCTCGGCCTCGGCCTCGAGCCCATGTCTCCGATCTTGGCATCGAGTCTCGCCTCGCATGCTTTCGACCCATATTTCAGTCGTGAAACCTTCAAATATTGAGCTCAGTGATTTAAAATACAGGAGACTGCCGCGTAGTCTGCTCACCCGCTTTTGCCAAGATCACGGGTAGTTGCTGATATACTGTGTGCAGTTTCTGATATTTACGGCGCACGCTACCTACCGCTTACGAAGCCGATCTTAACAGAAGATAGGATTCGATGGTTATTTACAAAGGGTAAGAGGGACTTCCCAACAGGTATATAAAGATCCTGACTCGCAACGAGAAGCGGGACTCAATTTCTACAATCTCATCTTAATCCCTATTTTCAAATCGCTAACTTGAACGTCGAAGGATTCCCGCCGGAACTATTGGTCCGGGACTTTTCTTACAGGTTTTTGACTAAAGGAAGCGACCTTGTCAACCTTCTGAAGACTCACAAAGCCTTTCTTTTTGCTCGACGCTTTTCAGAAGTGATTTGGCAGCAACAATTCTCATTCCCATATTTGAGCCGAATCGGACCCGAGATGGTATCGGTTGAAATTAAGACCGCTTCATTGCAGCAACTTCTGAAAACGTTGTCCAAAGGATCGGAAATTGCCGGCTGCTGAGAAAAAAAGGTGAAGGTTTGTGCTTTTCAGAACGCGAAGAACCAAATCACCATTGAAGGAGCCGCGGTACCTGAATCTCAGACCATGACGCTGGATTATTTTGCCCGTAAGCAAAGGCCATGACTCCCCCTCGCATACCCTAATGGATAATAATTTCTTCCATCATCCTTGCAAATTATCTGGTGCCAAGCTTGACTCGAATGACACATATTGTCAGCCCATAGTCTTAGCTTGGAGTAGTTTCAAAGCTTTTATTCCTTTTTAGGATCTCATCATCATCATCACTATTGTTGCTATGTCAAAATTGGAACTTAGACATTTGCCCTGTGATGCCCTCCCATTAGTCCCACATCAGGAAATTAGAATGTGGTTGTATGGTTTATAATCAGTTAAAAAAGATGGACAAGTACCAATTGAATCCCTTTTGGACTGTGGTGGTCTAAGTTGGTGTGAGCCTCGTCCGTCTTACTTTCTTGTAACGGAATGGATCCATGGGCTGGGATCATTACAATATGATATCAAAGTCATGCACCAGCCGGAAGTGCAGGAGCTAAGTACTACACAGGCAAAGTGCTACATAGATGAAAGCAATCCATCTCTTGAACCTGTGAGGCCACGGAAGGTGAGGATCATAGGGCAAAGTAATCCATCTCTTGAACCTGTGAGGCCACGGAAGGTGAGGGCCACAGGGTAAAGTGCTGCATTGATGGGAGCCATCTCTTGAACCAATGGGATTAATCCCATATCACAGAAAGTGGAGGTCACATGACAAAGTGTTACATTGATGAGAGCCACTTTTTGAACATATGAGATTAGTCTCACATCGAAAAATTATGAGGTGATTGTATGGTGTATAACCAGTTAAGAAAGATAGGTCCAAGTTTGTGTGGTCCTTGTCCAACTTACTTTTTTGTAACAGAATGGGTCCATGGGTCCTTCTAATTTTGTTCGATGCTTAGGTTATTTGGATCGAGAAATATATGGCTCTTTGATGCATCCTCATGGTGCAGCTTATTTTGTTCCTGATGAGGGTAGACCACTGCATATGCTGCTGTCGCTTTGGAAAATTGCCTCAAGCTTTTCTTGCAAGTTTGTTTTGATGAAGTTCCAAAATGCATGTTCCGCATGAGGCTCACATGATTGTTGATCATTTAATTCGTTATGCTGGCAAAAATTGGTGGGGCAAGCAAACTTCCTAAGTTCAAAACTCTAAACCTGAGTTAGAATGGAGTGTAGATGAAAATTTAACATTTCCTTCTACGATAGAAGAAATACGTGGGAATAGACTGGAAAGAGAGATTATTCTATTTTGACGAAGGTGAGGATGAAAATTGGTTCCTCCTTTCATCATGCGGTTTCATTCCATTGTTATCTGTATCTTCAATCTAATTTAGATTTAATTTTCATCGTCATCTTCGTCAAAACAAAGTAATCTTCCTTCCCAACCAATCCTTAAAAGATTTTTTTTTAATCCCCATCTTCACTTTATTTTATCTCCATCCCTCCTCTAATGAGATATGTAATAAAAATTATAAAATTAATAATATAATAAACAAAACTTCTCATTAGATATATCAGTAAATTAAACACTATCTATATGATATATATATGATTGTGTGTTGAATACAGCAGAAGTTTTCGTTTCAAATTACATGCATGTAAGACGTATAAAATTGTATGCGGTTTGGTATGCTTATCAAGGTAGGAAAAAAACTTTGCAAATATAAATTGGGCTTGAGAACCTTCTAATTTTAAAATAAATAAATAAAATGTAAACAGGAGAAAAGATAAATCTCCATTATAGATTTGTTGGCTGTTTATATTTTGTTTATTTCTGTTGCCGCCGGGATCCGTCCTCCGACTCGGGCGCGGTCGATCTCCAGGGAGAGCGGTGCTGCGGACCTGCACAAGAAGTCCACACGCGGGAGGCGCTGGGGGTGGCCCTCCGCGGAAGACCCTCCGACGCTCAAGTCAGTGGGGGAGGAATCAGCGATCAACCAGAAAGTGGGAAGGTGGATCTCTCCAGGAAGCCTCTCCGGGGGCGATCAATCGGAAGCTCTGAGAAGGGCAGAGCGCCGACGAGCTGCCGGGAGAGAAGATGCGGGGGTGGGTCTGCGTCAGGAGTCGCGTACCTGAGGGAATTTGCCAATCTGATATTTATAGACTGTCACCTGGGGACTTGAGCATCTTCTGGAAGGTTCTGGGTTGTTACGATACAGGGGTAGACAGAATCAGGCCGTTGTGGGGCCGTTAGAATCCACGCCTTGTTTGCTAAGGGATCGACGGCTGGGAGAGCTCCTTGATGTCTTGGGATCTGGGCAAGTAGACCTGGGGCGGTTACAATAGGTCTTAGGCCACGTCTCAACATGACTCCTTGCCTAAGATGCTGCTCGGGTAAGCTTAAGCTCTCCCGCGTCAGGTTCCGCGGAGGTAGACGTCAGGGCGTGGATCGCTAGGTAGAAGCGAGCTACGGAAGCCCGGAAGGGGCCGAGCTAGGGAAGCCCGGAAGAGGCCGAGCTACGGAAGCCCGAAAGAGGCCGAGCTACGGAAGCCCGGAAGGGGCCGAGCTACGGAAGCCCGGAAAGGGCCGAGCTACGGAAGCCCGGAAGGGGCCGAGCTAGGGAAGCCCGGAAGGGGCCGAGCTAGGGAAGCCCGGAAGAGGCCGAGCTACGGAAGCCCGGAAAGGGCCGAGCTAGGGAAGCCCGGAAGAGGCCGAGCTACGGAAGCCCGGAAAGGGCCGAGCTACGGAAGCCCGGAGGGAGACGGCGGGAGGAGGTCAGCCTTAGCCGCCTCGCACGGATATCAATGCAATAACGATTTTACCCCCCAACACATGCCCTCCACTCCCTAGTTCGAAGCGTAGGTTCGGGCGTAGGGAGTATAAGCTCAAGTGGTGCACCCTGGATGGGACGTCTTGGCCTGAACAGTTCATGCAATGATGCCCTAATTAATGCGACAGGGCCATCGTACCTTCGGAAGTAAGGTTCCTCCACTAGCGATGGTTGAGATTGTGTCGTGCCGTGAATCCCGATCGATATGGAGGTTTGTCGAGGCGATTCCGGACGCCTCGAATGAGACGTCCCGCCTCCCCAGGGCGGTTCCTTGGCAGAGAAGCGAAGTGACAGCCGTCCTATATATATATATATATATATACTTATGCACATGTGCGCATGTTCGCGGCGTCTTCTCACCTTGTTTCCAGAAGAGCATTGGTCTCTCATCCTCTCCAGCGTTCATCATTTTCGCCCAGGATTTCCCTCAACCGAGATGGCGATGAGCCCTGAAGATGTGGCCTCAGAAATCGTTGCTGAGGATTTGGGAAGGATTCACCAGAGGTATGGTCTGCCCCTGGATGTAGTTTTGCGGGTACCGGAACCCGAAGATAGGGTTACTCGGGGATTAGAGTCCGGAGTCTTTATCTATGAGGATAGTTTTAAGGCGGGTCTTCATTTTCCTCTCCATCCCTTGGTGAAGGAGATCATGACCCACTACAACATCTGTCCATCGATGGTGGCTCCAAATAGTTGGCGGAATATCATCGGATTGATTTCGATGTGTCACCAGATTCAAGTCGTTGCAACTCTCCCCCTTTTCCGCACCTGTTACCACTTGACTCCCGGGAGGAAATCGGAGTGGACCTCCATCGGGCCCCAGAGATCTTTTAACGTCATCGCAGATAAGCCTTCTTCCATCAAGGGGTGGAAGAGTCGATTCGTGATTGCGGAGGGGAACGTCGGTTCCGATTTCCCTTGACGATGGGGGGAAGTTGCGAGGGATGCGGAGACGCATCCGGCCTTATCGGCACAGGAGGAGAGGGACCTGGATGTCCTTCGTAATTGACAGGTATTTTCGGCTAACGACCTATTATCGGAGGGGGCCCTCTTCGCAGCCGGGCTCAGCCCTCTGGATCCACAAGGTGAGTCCCTTTTTGCGCTGTGTATTTTTTTCGATTACCGCGCTTGGGTCTGAGTATGTAAATTCCGGTTTGACAGCCACAAGGTTGGCGTTGTCGAGCCTCTCCAAGAGGAAGAGGGGGAAGCACCCAGGGGAAGGTAGCGGCGCGGACAGCGGCCGACCCGAGAAAAGGGCCCATACCTCTGCCAAAAACCCGCCGGACGTCGGAGCAGTCCCCATAGGACCGCCGGGGGCGAAGAAGGATCCGGGGTGAATGGCCACGGCACCTGGCGCCCTCGTACTGGAGATATCGGACAGTTCAGATGAAGCTCCGCTGGCTCGTCCGACCGCGTCCCCCTTGAAAGAGGAACCTGCGACGGGTCCAGCGGAGGCGGCCGTAGCAGAGGGGCCCATTGTCCCCGCGGGATTATCACTGGCTCCAGCGGGAGAGGGGGAGGAGATAGCCGCAGCGGAGGAAGTTCATGGGGAGCCCCTACTTGGTCTGTCCGCCGGGGAGTCTGGTAGCAGTGAGGTCGGGCCGCCCTCGATGGGTCAAGAGGCGGGTCAGACCGAGGCCTCGGGGGAGCCCGCGGAGGAGACGCAGGTGGTGGCGACTGGAAAGGATGCATCGGTGGAGGGAGTACAACAAAGTGGGGGTCCCACGATCGGGGCTCCCTCGAAGAAGATTTTGGGGAGGCTGGCGCTTGGGCTGGCCGAGCTATCTGAAGAGGCCCAAGCCAGGGCCTTGACGGAGGAGGCTGGGAGGTTGAAGGCTTCTCAGGCGGGGGTCGTCCAGGTCGGTCCCTCAGACGGGGCCGGTCAACCCAGCAGCTCGGAGACTAGCATTGATGAGGCATTTTCCGCCATGATAAGGTCGGTCCTGCATCCGGGTACGAATCCATCGACGGACAAGTTTGCTGACCAGGGGTTGATAGATGCTGCGTTCGGGCAGCGAGGTGTAGCTGAGAGTATCCATCTCCTTCCTGCCATTGATAACACGACTTTGATGAGGATGACCCAGGACTACGCTTCGCGGGTGAGTCACTTTTCCTGCATGACAGATGTTTCTCGATGGACCCCGTCGTGGGCGCTTATTCAGTTTTTGCCTTTGCAGAGCGTTTTGCTTTCCCGGGCGATTTGCTGGCGCTTGAGTTTGGCGACGGGGGCCAGCGCCCAGGCCCGGAGGGAGAATGTCGAGCTCCAGTCGCGGTTGAAGGTGTCTGAGCAGTTCGAAGAGCTCATGGACACGATGGACAGGAACTCGAAGGCGGCAAGGGTGGCACATCAGGCTGCCGTGGATGAGGTGTCCAAGCAGAAGCGCAGGGTGGAGGAGTTACAGGGACTCCTAGCGAAGAACGATGACGCGTGCTTGGAGTTGGCCAAGATTAAATCGAAACACTCCGCGGAGGTGGCGGCGATGCAGCGGGAACATGGTGAGAGTATGAGTCGGCTGGGGAGGGAGGCCGACGATGAAAGAAGGCGCCTGGCGAGAATGCTCGGCGAAGTGGAGGAGAAATTGAAACGGCGTGATGGTGAAATTGCCCATTTGAAGGAGAACGCTAGGTGGCATCAAGGGACGATAACTCGGGTGAGTGACGAGTTGTCGCAAGCTCATGGGGAGATTGAAGCCAGACAATCGAAGATCAGTACCCTGCAAGAGAGGGTCAAGCTGGTCGGCGCTGACAGGACAAGAGCCCGGAGTGAGGCCGAGGAGCTGGCCAAAAGGTTGGCCAGGCGAGAGGGGGAGGTATGCTCCCATTTTACCCTCTTTATTTTTCTACTGGCTCCTTGCGACGCCGATTGACTTTGGCTTTTCCAGATGGCGAGGATGGGGTCAGAGATTCGGGCTCTCCAAAGTGTGCTCGCGTCCACTCGCAGCAGGAGCTCGGAACTCGAGACACGGGCTAGCGAGCTTGAGGAACAAAATGTCATTTTGAAGGCCCAAGTGATCGAGGCCGAGAAGCAGACTGCGGAGGTCAAAACGCAGCACGCCATTCTCAAGGGTAGGCAGGACGCTATTAGCGTTGATGCCTTTCATCATGGGATAGAAGAGTGTAAACAGCGGATTCTCAGTGAGCGCCCGGAGTGGGATCTTTCTTTCCTGAGCGCCCAAGATCCCGACGATGGCGAGTCCGAAGAAGAAGAAGACGAAGATGAATATGCCGACGTGTCTGACGGCGAACCTGGCGCCGCCCCTAGTCCCAGCGAAGCTGCAGTTTCTGAGGGACGATCGCAAACTGCCGCCGAGGGGGCGAGAACATTGGAGAAGGGTGAGCCTAGTCATGCCTCCGCAGGCGCAACTGAGGGCTCCTCAAAGGCTGGTGCGGCTCCTGGTTCGTAGGAGTTGTTATTGTACCTTGCTTATGTGTCGTTCCTTAATAAAAGAACTTTCTGTTTTGACTTAAGTGCTGTCTGGTTTGGCCTCATCGTCGCCCAGTTCGCCTTGAGAGGTCTGTGGCTCGCTGGCGATCTTGG
>UESW01002056.1:0-227374 GCA_900491605.1 Calamus simplicifolius | reverse complement strand
TGTCGGAGGCGGTCCAGGCAAAGATATCGGCATTGCTCCGGAGGAACTTGATCAATCTGTGCCGAGGCTCTCCTTTGAGTAACGACCCGATCCTTATGGTTCGGTCGGGCCCGAGCTTCGTCCAATGGTACTTCCTCCAATTCTTCTGCCGGTTCTCCCCGCTGTTCGGCGAAGTCTTCACGAGCGTCTAGCCCATCAACTTCGGGCATTCTGACTGAAGGCTCGTAACGAAACATTGCCGAGCCATGGCTTGACTTCCCCCGAACACACCAACTCCTTGCTCGGTAGGGAACTTCATAGCTAGATGGGATGGAGACTACCGCCTTGAGAGACATTAGACCCGGCCTGCCCGAATATGGCGTATACGGGGACCTGAGGTCGGTTACCAAAAATCCGTCTGAACAATGGCTACAAGGGGCCAGGTTCCCGCGGACCGTCAGGGTGACGATTCCTTCTGGGACGACGACGTCGCCAGTGAACCCATCAGGGTGGAATCCACGGCTCGAAGGTTTTCCATGAGCAATTTCATCCATGGCAAACACACCAAGGTACAAAACATTTACCGAGCTTCCACTATCCAAGGATTCGGCTTACATCATAATTGTTCAGATTAAGGGATACAACTAGTGCGTCATCGTGGGGGAGCGTATCCCAAAAAGGTCATCATCAGAAAAAGAAAGTTCGCCCGTGCGCGCCTTCTTCGGCACTGGTGCATCACCGTTGCCCCTGGAGCTCGATCCGTCGGCCTCCTCAATCATGTTGATACGGTCGACCACAGGCGGATTTGGTGGAGGAGGGAGTTGTGGGAGTTCGGGCTGGCGGTCACCTCCTTGCTGCTGCGGCTCGGGTGCCCTCCTAAACTGATCTAGCCGTCTCCGCCGGATCAGCCTCTCTATTTTGTTCTTCAGCTGCCAGCATTCTTCGGTGTCATGACCATGCTCCCTATGGTAGCGGCAATACTTGGCAGGATCTCTTCAGGTCGGGTTCTCTCGAGAGGTACTGGTCGGGGAAGCTGGCGCTCTATCTCCATGAGGATTTGCGCCCGGGGCACAGTCAGCGGAGTATAGCGATCGAACCGCCTGGGAGGACTCCGGGAGCGATTCCTTGGCGGCAGCGGAGGGACTCTTGGGCGGCGGGGCGGGCTTGGCCGACGGACAGGGCAGTGTCTGTCGGGAGCTTTGGGCTCCTGCTTCTTTCTTGCTTGCTCAGCGCGGGCCACTCTCCGCGACTCCTCGACCCTAGCGTACTTATCCGCAAGGGCCATCATATCAGACAGACATGGGGGGTAGCTGACTTCCATTGCCAAATAGAAGTCGCTCTCCTTTGAAACTCCCTCCGCTAGGGCGGACATAGCCACCTCATGATTAAGGTGGTCCACCTCTAACATGGCCTTGTTGAAACGGCCAAGATAATTTCTCAAGGACTCCCCCTCTCTCTGCTTGACTCGGAGAGGGAGTCGGATCTCCGTCGATGGCGGCGGCTGCTGACGAACTGGCCGATAAAAAGGTGGCTCAGCTCGTCGAATGAATCAATGGAACCCGGTTTCAAGGCGTTGAACCAGGTTCGGCGGATCCTCTGAGGTGGATGGGAAGGCTCGGCAGAGGATCGCATCAGATGCTCCATGGAACATCATTATTGACCGGAAGCTACTGAGATGGTCGTCCGGATCAGTGGAGCCATGATAGGGCTCGACGATTGGCAGCTTAACGTGGGAGGGGATCACTTCCTCATGATTCCCTTAGAGAAAGGGATGCCCTGCTCTACCTTGGGGGGGGGCAGATGGGTCTGCTTGGCGGCGTCCAGCTCCTGACGCATCTCTTAGATCTGACGGGGATTTCCTCTTCACCGGCTAGAGGAGGAGCTGGGCGCGAGGACCGCAAGGACGGCGTCGAATCATGGTGAGACGTCGCCGAGAGAGAGAGCGGGTTCGCCGAGATCTGGGAGGATCTCTATCGTAACCGGTTCGAGGGACCGGTTTGTCCCCCTGGGGCGATGTGGGGGATCCACTGATTCATGCGGATCAGAGAGGAAGTTGCTGGCGAGGAAGAAATCGTCGCTTCCTTCTGAGGATGAGAAGCAGGAGGAGCCGCAAGGCGCTCCTGTACCAGATGGGTAAGGTCCTGGACTTGCTGGACAGTGTAGCGAACTGGTCCTGGGTCCCGGAATGGCAGGCGGCGACGGAGTCTCGACGGGTGGGGGTTGTGGCGCCATGGTGCCATCGGATCAGGCCTCTGGGAGGCGACCTGATCTTGGGCATCAGAGGTTGCTCTCCTCCGGTTGGCCATCAAAGAGGTTCTTCTCCGGATCGGGATCCTTATCTCCTGTCTTCAAGTTTAATGGGACTTAAGAACCCTTCCTCTAGCACCAATCTGTTGCCGCTGAAATCCGTCCTCCGACTCAGGCGCGGGTCGATCTCCGGAAGAGGGGTGCGGCGGACCTGCAAAAGAAGCCCACGCGCGGAGGGACGCTGGGGGTGGTCCTCCGCGGAAGACCCTCCGACGCTCAAGTCAGTGGGGAAGAAATCGGCGATCAACCAGGTAATGAGGAGGTGGATCTCTCCTGCTCTCGACGGGAGCTCGTCGGCGCTCCTGCCCTTTGGACCGCTGAAATCCGTCCTCCGACTCGGGCGCGATCGATCCGGGAAGAGGGGTGCGGTGGACCTGCAAAAGAAGCCCATGCGCGGAGGGACGCTGGGGGTGGTCCTCCGCGGAAGACCCTCCGATGCTCAAGTCAGTGGAAAAGAAATCGGCGATCAATCAGATAATGAGGAGGTGGATCTCTCGGGAGACCTCTCCGGGGGCGGCCAATCGGAGGCTCCAAAGGGCAGGAGCGCCGGCGAGCTCCCCATCGAGAGCAGGAGAGTGAGAGTGGAGGTGTAAGCGTGCAAGTGTGCGTACGGAGTTGCATACCTGAGGGAATCTGCCAATCTGATATTTATAGACTATCACCTGAGGACTTGAGCATCTTCTGGAAGGTTCTGGGGTTGTTACGATACGGGGGTAGACAGAATCAGGCCATTGTGGGGCCATTAGAATCCACGCCTTGTTTGTTAAGGGATCGACGGCTGGGAGAGCTCCTTGATGTCTTGGGATCCAAGTGAGTAGACCCGGGGCGGTTACAATAGGTCTTAGGCCACGTCTCAACATGATTCCTTGCCTAAGGTGCTGCTCGGGTAAGCTTAAGCTCTCCCGCGTCAGGTTCCGCGGAGGTAGACGTCAGGCATGGATCGCTAAGTAGAAGCGAGCTAGGGAAGCTCGGAAAAGGCCGAGCTAGGGAAGCCCGGAGGAGGCCGAGCTACGGAAGCCCGGAAGAGACCGAGCTAGGGAAGCCCGGAGGAGGCCGAGCTAGGGAAGCCCGGAGGAGGCCGAGCTACGGAAGCCCGGAGGAGGCCGAGCTACGGAAGCCCGGAGAAGGCCGAGCTAGGGAAGCCCGGAAGAGGCGAGCTACGGAAGCCCGGAGGAGGCCGAGCTACGGAAGCCCGGAGGGAGACGGCGGGAGGAGGTCAGCCTTAGCCGCCTTGCACGGATATCAACGCAACGACGATTTTACCCCCCAACACATGCCCTCCACTTCCTAGTTCGAAGCGTAGGTTCGGGCGTAGGGAGTATAAGCTCAAGTGGCGCGCCCTGGAGTGGGATCTTTCTTTTTTGAGCATCGAAGATTCCGAAGACGGCGAATCCGAAGAGGAAGAAGATGAAGATGAATGTGCCGATGTTTCTGATGCCGAGCCTGGCGGCGCACTGGTCCTAGCGAAGCTGCAGTCTCTGAGGGACGATCGCAAACTGCCGCCGAGGGAGCGAGAATATTGGAGAAGGGTGAGCCTAGTCATGCCTCTGCAGGCGCAACTGAGGGCTCCTCAAGGCTGGTGCGGCTCCTGGTTCGTAGGAGTTGTTATTGTACCTTGCTTATCTGTCGTTCTTTAATAAAAGAACTTTCTGTTTTGACTTAAGTGCTGCTCTGGTTTGGCCTCATCATCGCCCAGTTTTGCCTTGAGCGGTCTATGGCTCGCTGGCGATTTTGGGTTATCTTTACTCCAAGACTAGGCAAACGCGTTAGCTCGGACCGATAGGCGAAATAGGCCGGCCAGGGCCAACAGGCAAAAATGGGTCGCTGGGGCCGACAGAAGAATAGGTCGGGTAGGGCCGACAGGCAAAAATAGGTCGGCTGGGGCCGACGGATAAATGGGTCGGCATGGGCCGACAGAAGGAATAGGTCGGCTAGGGCCGACGGGCAAAAATGGGTCGGCTGGGGCCGACGGATGAAATCAGGTCGGCGTGGGCCGACAGAAGAAATAGGTCGGCTAGGGCCGACAGGCAAAAATAGGTCGGCTGGGGCCGACGGACGAAAACAGGTCGGCGTGGGCCGACAGAAGAAATAGGTCGGCTAGGGCCGACAGGCAAAAATAGGTCGGTTGGGCCGACGGACGAAAACAGGTCGGCGTGGGCCGACAGAAGAAATAGGTCGGCTAGGGCCGACAGGCAAAAAATAGGTCGGCTGGGGCCGACGGATAAAATAGGTTTTCATGCTTCCTGCCATCCTGCCAGTGCCTGCTGTCTCGCAGGCAAGTCGGTTTTTACTTTACTAGAAATGGTGATACGGCACAGTGGGGGGCATAAAGCTGCATCAGAGCTTTCCGGAAGGTGCTCTTTTCCCATGCAGGCTACCTCGTTGCGATGCGCACGCAACCGTCCACTATTGGACAGTACTTTTTCAAAGGACGATTTTCTGAGCCCGTCGGTTTTCGAAGCGTCAGCGGACGATTTCCTGCATTTACTGGCCGTGATTCGGGATCAGGAGGGATCTTCGTACACGTCCTGGTTCAGGCGATGGGTTTGGCGCGCAGTGGGGCGCCAATCTTGGGAGACCACGTGGAGGTATTACTTGGAAATTTAAACCTCGGGACGCGCAGTCTGGGTGGCTTTTCCTGGTCCATTTCCGCCTATAAAAAGGAAAAGGGGGTCTCATCTGGTTATCCCCAAAGTTTCTTTTCTCGCCAAGCTTTTACTATGCTCATTTCTCTGTTGCTACGAGTGGGAGGATCGACTTTTCCTTTCATGGGCTCCTTGCCGCCGGATAGCTGGGGCGACCGGGGAGCAGCTGGAGGATGGCTCGCCCTTAGGGACGAGTCTCGGAGATCATATGGAGAGCGCACATGGGGGGCGCAGAGATCATACGGAGAGCGCACATATGCGCTTCCCGTGTGATCTTTGCGGCCTGTTACGGGGGGCTTATGGTAGGAAGTGCATCGACACCCCCGTAGCACGCACAGACTCTCCTTTTTTCGCTGGCTTAGGTTTCCGTCCCTTCTCTGAGGGGAATCCTTGCCACGGGAGGGAGAAGATGGGAGCAACCGGGGTCGGATGGTCCCCGGTTCCCTTGGCTGGGTGACGACCCGCGATCCAGCACCCCCTCCTAGGGGGCAGGCCGGATCGTTCGGATCCTCAGAATCAGCATCCGCGGGCCATGCCTCCTTTTGGATCTTTTAATTCATCCTGCCCAGGCGGACTGATTTCATGGTTTGTCTGATTTGTCGACCCGGCCGTCAGAACATCGCAGTCGCCTGGGTCTGCTTTGTAGCAGTTGCTCGGGTTTTGCATTTGTCTTTATTTATGCATTTCAATGCTCTTGTAACGCCTGTGAGGCATTTGTAACTGATCATGATCGGCAATAAAGAGAGTTATATTCTGGTCTCAATCTCTATCTTTTCTTGTGCCGAGCTTTTCGCTATTGTTATTTGTGGACGTCAAAAGCGTTCCGTTTGTCCTTAGACGAGGATTTCACGCCATCCGAACTAATCGAGGTTCGTATTCGGCGATTCGTAGACCGTTCGGGAAACACGTCCCTTGCTCTGGTCGGAAACTTAGCGTTTTTGCACTTTGCTTTTCTAGAGCCCGATTTATCGTAGGTCGGTCTTGGCCGAAGCTCAGGGAATTCGCATCCTTTCTCATCATGGCTCGAGGGACCAGTCACTCGGGATAGTCGAGTTCCGGGGAACATTTTACTTGGCCCTGCCAAGGTTCGAAGAATTTTGCAGTTCGGTCCCACCGAGGTTTGGAGTATTTTGTGGCTCGGCCCTGCCGAGGTTCGGAGAACATTTATCTTGGTCCTTGTTGAGGTTCGAAGAATTCTGTAGCTCGGCCCTGTCGAGGTTCGGAGAACATTTTACTTGGCCCTGCCAAGGTTCGGAGGTTGGTGGCTCGGCCCTGCCAAGATTCGGAGAATTTTGTGGCTCGGCTCTGCCGAGGTTCGGAGAATTGGTGGCTCGGCCCTGCCGAGGTTCGAAGAATTTTGTAGCTCGGCCCTGCCGAGGTTCGGAGAACATTGTAGCTCGGAGGGAGCGATTCAGCTGCCGTCGCAGGCCACAGCGTTAGGTCCACGTGGCACTTAATAAAGGGGGCATCCGAGCGGAGCGGGCAGCGCGTTGTCACGCTTTTATTGGCGAGCTGCTCTTTCCGAGGGGGCGAGTTATCGGCCGAGCGGCGGACTTCCACGTTTTTCAAAAAAAAGGGGGTGGTATTAAGCGGCTCGGGGAAGCGCCGAATGTACTTAATGCAGGGGGCAACAGATTGGAAAGTGTTCGCCTGGGGAACCCCCGAACAGTCTGCTCGCGCTTATCGATCTTACTCGGGATATGGCGCGAATCTTCGGATTCCTCATGCATTAGAATGGTGACACATGGCAAACTCTCATGGATCGGTGTTTGCGGCGCGGCCGATCGGGATACCTGCCTGGCGGGTATAAATATGACCGAGGGGATTGGTTTCGGCCATCCCTCGGTCTGAGCTCCAAAAATAATGGCCTCTCCAGCGCGATCGTCAGTGACTCGCATTCCTCGGTTAGCAGCCTGCCGCACTCGGAGGGGAGGCGCACCTCCGTGACTGTCGACGGGCTGAGCCTCGCGTCGGGCCTGCGATCAATGAGCAGCTTGCGAGGACGCCGAGGAACTCTTGGACGTTTCAGTCGGGAGGCGGAGGCCTCACGCCGGTTGATAGACCGGCAGGGGGAGGAGATAGCGTCCCTGCGTCAGCAGGTGGCTGACCTGACGGGACGCCTGGAGGAGTTACTGGCCTCTGGGGCGACTGACTCCAGGGCCTCTGCCGGTTCTTGTTTTTGCTTCCTTGCGTTTCTTTGTAGTCCTCCTTTTATGAGTGAGAGATGGACCTTGTTTATCTGTGAAGTCCCTTTCCTTTAAGAGTTTATGGCCTTCACTCGTGTAATGAATCAGGGGTTGGCGTGGCCCCGTCGTTTTTTGCGTGCTAATCGTAGGCCCTTTGAATGACGGGCTATAGGGGCGTTATCCGAAAGATTTCCAGTGGCAAAGAGGGAAATTGCCTAACTCTGCCTGGGGCCTTTGGCCGACCATGTGGGGCTTGATGGCCTCGAGAGTGGGTCTGCCAATGGTGGCTTCTTCTCGCGCGTCGACGTTTAAACCTGGCGAAGTCCTTCGGGGACTATTTGGGGGCCGTTCGGCTTTGGTCGAGGTTCGTAGGTTTAGACTTTTTTGCTGGGGTTTTTAGCCCGAATGATTTTACCTGGCCTTGCCATGGCTCGGGGAATTCATCGCTCGGCCCTGCCGAGGTTCGGAGGGACATTTTACTTGGCCCTGCCAAGGTCGGAGATTGTTGCTCGGCCCTGCCGAGGTTCGGAGACTTTGTTTTACTTGGCCCTGCCAAGGTTCGGAGATTTGTTGCTCGGCCCTGCCGAGGTTCGGAGAAATATTTTACTTGGCCCTGCCAAGGTTCGGAGATTTGTTGCTCGGCCCTGCCGAGGTTCGGAGAAATATTTTACTTGGCCCTGCCAAGGTTCGGAGATTTGTTGCTCGGCCCTGCCGAGGTTCGGAGAAATATTTTACTTGGCCCTGCCAAGGTTTGGAGATTTGTTGCTCGGCCCTGCCGAGGTTCGGAGAAATATTTTACTTGGCCCTGCCAAGGTTCGGAGATTTGTTGCTCGGCCCTGCCGAGGTTCGGAGAAATATTTTACTTGGCCCTGCCAAGGTTCGGAGATTTGTTGCTCGGCCCTGCCGAGGTTCGGAGAAATATTTTACTTGGCCCTGCCAAGGTTCGGAGATTTGTTTCTCGGCCCTGCCGAGGTTCGGAGAAATATTTTACTTGGCCCTGCCAAGGTTCGGAGATTCCTGTTCAAACAGACAGCTCGGTCGTGCCGAGGATTGGTAAGCAGTATCTGTTTCTTTTTGCAATTTATAGCCATATAGTGCATAATGACTCACGCAACAAGTTTTGAGAAAGCAGCTAAGAAGGAATATTCAACGAGGTATATTGGGATTGTTTGGAGAGGACATACCCTTATTGGTAATATTTACGAAGGTTGTCTGCGTTCCAAGTTCGTGGAATGGACTTCCCATCCAGGTCCTGTAGCTTGTAGGTCCCTGGTCCAATAATCTCCGCTATCTGATATGGGCCCTCCCAGTTTGGCGCCAGTTTTCCTGCTCCAGAGGTTTGGATACAGAAGCTTTTCGGAGGACGAGGTCGCCGGGTAGGAAGGTTTTCCCCTTGACCCTGGAGGCATGGTACCGAGCCACCCTCTGTTGATAAGCGGCCATCCTGATTCGGGCCTTTCTCTGACCTCCTCTATCAGGTCGAGGTTGGTGCGGAGTTGTTCGTTGCTTGCTTCCTCTGAGTAGCTCTCCACCCGCAATGATGGGAGGCCTATTTCCACAGGGATGATAGCCTCTGTGCCAAAAGCCATTCGGAATGGAGTCTAGCCGGTCGGGATTCTCGGGGTAGTTCGGTAGGCCCACAAGACATGATGTAGCTCGTCGGCCCATTTGCCTTGGGCTCTGGAGAGGCGAGCTTTAATCCCCTGGAGGAGGTTCTGTTAGTCACCTCGGCCGCCCCGTTGGCTTGCGGGTGTCCGACCGAAGTGAGGTGATGATGGATCCCATACTCCTCGCAGAACTGACGAAATTTGGAGTTGTCGAACTGCTTGCCATTGTCGGTGATTATAGTGTGGGGCAGGCCGAATCGGCAGATGACGGACCTCCATACAAAGTCTCTGGCCCGTGCCTCGGTAATTTGTGCGACCGCTTCCGCTTCCACCCACTTGGTGAAGTAGTCAATGGCAACAAATAAGAATTTCCGCTGTCCCGTTGCCAGCGGGAATGGGCCGAGGATGTCCATCCCCCACTTGGCAAAGGGCCAGCGGAGGATATAGAAACTAGTTCGGCGGAAGGGAGCCTCTGGATGCTTGAATGTCTCTGGCAGGCGTCACAGGCTCGGACTAGGTCGTCCGCGTTTTTCTGCATGGTCGGCCAGTAGTAGCCTTGCCGTAGCACCTTGTGGCATAGGGACCGGCTTCCCAGATGGTTGCCACAAATCCCTTCATGTACCTCTCATAGAGCATAGTTCGCCTCGGGTGGGCGGAGGCATCTGAGCAGCGGCATAGAAAAGACCGCTTGTAAAGTTGGCTGTCAATCAATACATAGTGGGTCGCCTGCAGCCTCAGCTTCCTAGCCTCTCGTCGGCCGGGCGGAAGCGACCCCTCTTTGAGGTATCTGAGGATAGGGTCGAACCAGGATGGTTCGGCCTCGACTTGCATTACTCGGTCGGTTTCCACGATGCTCGGCTTTTCCAGGGTCTCCAGGTGGAATTTTTGCTCGGCATCCATTGTCTCCGTGGTCGCCAGTCGGGAGAGTAGGTCGGCACGGGCATTCTCAGATCTGGGGATCTGTATAATCTCAAATTCAGAAAAATGAGGAAGCAAGTTACGCACCTCCTGGAGATACCGAATCATATTTGGCTCCCGAGCTTCAAATTCTCCCCGAACATGGCCAGCCACCAGCTGAGAGTCGGTGAAGGCGCTGAGCTTCTCCACCTTCAGGTTGCGGGCGATCCGGAGGCCAGCCAACAGGGCCTCATACTCGGCTTCGTTGTTGGAAGCCGGGAAGGAGAATCGGACGCCATATTCGAAGGTCATTCCCTCTGGGCTGGTGAGGACTAGACCCGCACCGGAGTGATGGGCATTGGACGACCCATCGACGTGAAGGAGCCACCGAGCTTCAGGCTTTGGTCCTTCGGGATTTTTGGGGTAGAGCCGTCTTCTGGGATGGTACACTCGAGGAGGAAATCGGCCAGCACTTGGGCTTTGATGGCCGGGCGAGGTTGAAAATGTATGTCATGCTCGCTCAGTTCGATGGCCCATTTGGCCATCCTTCCCGACGTTTCCGGACGATGGACCACCGCCTTGATGGGTTGATCGGTGAGGACCGTCACTGAATGTGCTTGAAAATAAGGCCGTAGCTTCCGGACCGAGGTGATCAAAGCCAGCACCATTTTCTCAATCCTGGTGTACCTCATCTCTGCATCGCAGAGCAGCCTACTCACGTAGTAAATCGGCCTTTGGATTTTGCTTTCTTCTTTGACTAGCACCGAGCAAACGGCGCCCTCTAAAACGGCCAGGTATAGGAATAGGGTCTCTCCTGGGATCGGACTACTAAGGAGCGGAGGCGAGCCGAGGTACTTCTTGAGCTCTCGAAATGATTTCTGGCACTCGGGAGTCCACTGGAAGTTTTTAGCCGATCGGAGAGTTTTAAAGAATGGGAGGCATCTTTCGGCCGACCGCGCCACAAAGCGGTTAAGGGCTGCTATCCTCCCGGTTAGGCGCTGGACCTCTTTAATTGATGCTGGGGGTGTCATTTGCTGGAGGGCTTGAATCTTCTGGGGGTTAGCTTGGATACCTCGCTGGGAGACCATGAAGCCGAGGAACTTTCCCGAGTTGACGCCGAAGGCGCATTTGGTTGGGTTGAGTTTCATCCCATATTTGCGCAACGTTGCAAAGCTCTCCGAGAGATCCTCGACGTGCTGTGATGCCTCCCTGCTTTTGACCAGCATGTCGTCCACATATACCTCCATGTTTCGGTCGATCTGCTCCTTGAACACCTTGTTGACCAGCCGCTGGTAGGTCGCTCCTGCATTTTTGAGACCAAAAGGCATAACTCGGTAACAGTAGGTACCTCGGTCGGTTATGAAGGCGGTGTTCTCTTCATCTTCAGGGGCCATTCGGATCTGATTATAGCCGGAATAGGCGTCCATGAATGATAGCATTTGGTGGCCTGAGGTGGCGTCCACGAGCTGATCGATCCGAGGGAGGGGGAAGCTGTCCTTCGGGCAGGCCTTGTTGAGGTCGGTGAAGTCGATGCAGATCCTCCACTTGCCGTTCGACTTTTTCACCATGACGACATTTGATAACCAGTTCGGGTAATTCACTTCCCGGACGAAATTGGCCTTTATGAGTTTGTCGACCTCTTCTTCAATGGATTTTTGTCGCTCTAGGGCGAAGCTTCTTTTCTTCTGCTTGACAGGCCTGTGCCTCTCGTCCACGTTGAGATGGTGGACGAGAACCTCGGGGTTGATTCCCGGCATGTCGGAGGTGGTCCAGGCGAAGATATCGGCATTGCTCCGGAGGAACTTGATCAATCTGTGCTGAGGCTCTCCTTTGAGTAACGACCCGATCCTTATGGTTCGGTCGGGCCGAGCTTCGTCCAATGGTACTTCCTCCAATTCTTCTGCCGGTTCTCCCCGCTGTTCGGCGAAGTCTTCACGAGCGTCTAGCCCGTCAACTTCGGGCATTCTGGACTGAAGGCTCGTAACGAAACATTGCCGAGCCATGGCTTGACTTCCCCGAACCACACCAACTCCTTGCTCGGTAGGGAACTTCATAGCTAGATGCGGGATGGAGACTACCGCCTTGAGAGACATTAGACCCGACCTGCCGAATATGGCGTTATACGGGGACCTGAGGTCGGTTACCAAGAAATCCGTCTGAACAATGGCTACAAGGGGCCAGGTTCCCGCGCGGACCGTCAGGGTGACGATTCCTTCTGGGACGACGACGTCGCCAGTGAATCCCATCAGGGTGGAATCCACGGCTCAAAGGTTTTCCATGAGCAATTTCATCCTGGCAAACATACCAAGGTACAAAACGTTTACCGAGCTTCCACTATCCACAAGGATTCGGCTTACATCATAATTGTTCAGATTAAGGGATATAACTAGTGCGTCATCGTGGGAGAGCTGTATCCCAAAAAGGTCATCATCAGAAAAAGAAAGTTCGCCCGTGCGCGCCTTCTTCGGCACTGGTGCATCACCGTTGCCCCTGGAGCTCGATCCACCGGCCTCCTCAATCATGTTGATACGGCCGACCACAGGCGGATTTGGTGGAGGAGGGAGTTGTGGGAGCTCGGGCTGGCGGTCACCTCCTTGCTGCTGCGGCTCGGGTGCCCTCCTAAACTGATCTAGCCGTCCCCGCCAGATCAGCCTCTCTATTTCGTTCTTCAGCTGCCAGCATTCTTCGGTGTCATGACCATGCTCCCTATGGTAGCGGCAATACTTGGCAGGATCTCTTCGGGTCGGGTTCTCTCGGAGAGGTACTGGTCGGGGAAGCTGGTGCTCTATCTCTATGAGGATTTGCGCCCGGGGCACAGTCAGCGGAGTATAGCGATCGAACCGCCTGGGAGGACTCCGGGAGCGATTCCTTAGCGGCAGCGGAGGGACTCTTGGGCGGCGGGGCGGGCTTGGCCGACGGACAGGGCGGTGTCTGTCGGGAGCTTTGGGCTCCTGCTTCTTTCTTGCTTGCTCAGCGCGGGCCACTCTCCGTGACTCCTCGACCCTAGCGTACTTATCCGCAAGGGCCATCATATCAGACAGACATGGGGGGTAGCTGACTTCCATTGCCAAATAGAAGTCGCTCTCCTTTGAAACTCCCCCCGCTAGGGCGGACATAGCCACCTCATGATTAAGGTGGTCCACCTCCAACATGGCCTTGTTGAAACGGCCAAGATAATTTCTCAAGGACTCCCCCTCTCTCTGCTTGACTTCGGAGAGGGAGTCGGATCTCCGTCGGTGGCGGCGGCTACTGACGAACTGGCCGATAAAAAGGTGGCTCAGCTCGTCGAATGAATCAATGGAACCCGGTTTCAAGGCGTTGAACCAGGTTCGGGCGGATCCTCTGAGGGTGGATGGGAAGGCTCGGCAGAGGATCGCATCAGATGCTCCGTGGAACATCATTATTGACCGGAAGCTACTGAGATGGTCGTCCGGATCAGTGGAGCTTAACGTGGGAGGGGATCACTTCCTCCATGATTCCCTTAGAGAAAGGGATGTCCTGCTCTGCCTTGGGCTGGGGCAGATGGGTCTGCTTGGCGGCGTCCAGCTCCTGACGCATCTCTGAGATCTGACGGCGGATTTCCTCTTCACTGGCTAGAGGAGGAGCTGGGCGCGAGGACCGCAAGGACGGCGTCGAATCATGGTGAGACGTCGCCGGAGAGAGGGAGCGGGTTCGCCGAGATCTGGGAGGATCTCTATCGTAACCGGTTCGAGGGACCGGTTTGTCCCCCCTGGGGCGATGTGGGGGATCCGCTGATTCATGCGGATCAGAGGAGGAAGATGCTGGCGAGGAAGAAATCGTCGCTTCCTTCTGAGGATGAGAAGCAAGAGGAGCCACAAGGCGCTCCTGTACTAGATGGGTAAGGGCCTGGACTTGCTGGACCAGTGTAGCGAACTGGTCCTGGGTCACCGGAATGGCAGGCGGCGACGGAGTCTCGACGGGTGGGGGTTGTGGCGCCATGGCGCCAATCGGATCAGGCCTCTGGGAGGTGACCTGATCTTGGGCATCAGAGGTTGCTCTCCTCCGGTTGGCCATCAGAGAGGTTCTTCTCCGGATCGGGATCCTTATCTCCTGTCTTCAAGTTTAATGGGACTTGAGAACCCTTCCTCTAGCGCCAATCTGTTGCCGTTGAAATCCGTCCTCCGACTCGGGCGCGGTCGATCTCCGGGAAGAGGGGTGCGGCGGACCTGCAAAAGAAGCCCACGCGCGGAGGGACGCTGGGGGTGGTCCTCCGCGGAAGACCCTCCGACGCTCAAGTCAGTGGGGAAGAAATCGGCGATCAACCAGATAATGAGGAGGTGGATCTCTCCGGGAGACCTCTCCGGGGGCGGCCAATCGGAGGCTCCAAAGGGCAGGAGCACCGGCGAGCTCCCGTCGAGCAGAAGAGTGAGAGTGGAGGTGTAAGCGTGCAAGTGTGCGTACGGAGTCGCGTACCTGAGGGAATCTGCCAATCTGATATTTATAGACTGTCACCTGAGGACTTGAGCATCTTCTGGAAGGTTCTGGGGTTGTTACGATACGGGGGTAGACAGAATCAGGCCGTTGTGGGGCCGTTAGAATCTACGCCTTGTTTGTTAAGGGATCGACGGCTGGGAGAGCTCCTTGATGTCTTAGGATCCGAGTGAGTAGACCCAGGGCGGTTACAATAGGTCTTAGGCCACGTCTCAACATGATTCCTTGCCTAAGGTGCTGCTCGGGTAAGCTTAAGCTCTCCCGCGTCAGGTTCCGCGGAGGTAGACGTCAGGGCGTGGATCGCTAAGTAGAAGCGAGCTAGGGAAGCCCGGAAGAGGCCGAGCTAGGGAAGCCCGGGAGAGGCCGAGCTACGGAAGCCCGGGGGAGGCCGAGCCAGGAAAGCCCGGAAGAGGCCGAGCTACGGAAGCCCGGAAGAGGCCGAGCTACGGAAGCCCGGAGGAGGCCGAGCTAGGGAAGCCCGGAGGAGGCCGAGCTACGGAAGCCCGGAGGAGGCCGAGCTAGGGAAGCCCGGAGGAGGCCGAGCTACGGAAGCCCGGAGGGAGACAGCGGAAGGAGGTCAGCCTTAACCGTCTCGCACGGATATCAATGCAATGACGATTTTATCCCCCAACAATATGAAAACGAGTGTATATAAGAGAATTAAATCATGCTGCATCACATATATAAATCCATAACGAGTCAGATAATAGAATATTTTGAAATCTTAACTTGTCTTATCTTATTTTGTCTCATTCCATTTTGATGCGACACTAAACAATGTCACTAGAAGCCAATTACCTCTAAATTAGGGCAGTACAACTAACATATTCAGCCTCACTAATGATACAAAGTCAAATAATGTGTACTCATAGATTCAGCCTACCAGCACATTAGCACATTGAAATATAGATACTTGCGATTCGGCCTTACTAATATATTGGTGCACTGAAGATGCATACATACTATGATTTAACCTTACTAGTATTCCATGTATAGAAATCTAGCCTATCAACCTCCATATGTTTAGGTTTGTTCTTACACTAGTGTCATATGTTATAAACCTAGTTAGTCCAAACCGATTCTACATTGGACCTCTATAGCTACATGCCCTGCCTCCGAAGCTACATACTAAGCGAGACTCGACCTAAGTCTGCTCAAATTAGTGCCATGTATCATCAGTTATCTATGCCTAGTTGTTATAAACCAAGTCAAATTGAACCGATTCCACGTCAGGCTTCCACAGCTATATACCTTGCCCTAGATGTCATCTCTATAACACCATAGTGACTAGTCCATATGCCCATATCAAGCCATCTTATCATATTATTTTACATCAAATGGTGCATCTAGAAAATAGAACTCATGAGGCATAATATAAGGCATACCATACCACGTCATAAAACCGCGATAATATTATTTATGATATTATAAGATCATATGTCAATTCAAAACATAAAATCATAGTGAAATATAACATATATGAGCAAAGTCCAAATACATTGATGAGCCAATGACTACAATATATGTTATGAAATATATGCAGAAAAACATCATATCTCATAAAAAATAGGTGTGATATTTGTAGCTCAAACGCTAATTCAAAATCCACGACTCATGTACGGCTATAAGCCTCTAGTATGAATCTCGAGGCATCATTCTGAGCTACCAAACATGCTCAGAATCAAATCAACAATCATCTACAATTATTGCCATAATTAAGTAATTAATCCTGAATTCCTTTAATCAAACTGCTAAATTGCATTGGTACCCTCTTAGCCCACCTAACACATTATTTAGGCTTGAATGATCTAAATAAGCCTTTAAACAAATCCTACCGCTTGCATATCATTTTCCTGGACCTATACCTGGACCATCAACTTAGCCTTAAAGGGCCATATACTAACCTAATTTGGTTAACTAAATCATTACGTCACTTGAGTAAGACCTATCTGATTATTTAAGGCTTTAGCTTGACTAAAAAGGGTCCTAATATACCAAACCATTGCAATTTGGCTCAAACCTCCAACGGTTAGGCTTAAGTAATCAGGCCTAGCTAAGTTAAATTTTAATTGAATCCTTTGGGTTAAGATCAGGTGGGCTTGGAGACAGTCCTATCGGATTAGAGCTCACCTAGGCCATTAAAGACTCATGGCTTAAAGGTCAGGTCTGGACTAATTCGTTATCAAAAAAGTTTTGCTACATTGCATGCAATGTAGCAGAAGCTGCACTGCACAAAATGATTGGTGCGTGATGCATGTGCATGCATACCAAAAATAAAAAAAAAAAAAATTTATTCTTTGTATGTATGATCATGCACTATATGCCAATTGCTGAATGCAGTGCATGCGATCTGCACCGCACCCAATGCAAAAAGACTTCTCCTTCGTTCCCAATTAAGACAACTGCTCTTGGATATGTCCAACTTGTTTGGGCTTCGCTAGCCGCAAACAAACTTCAACAGACTTAAAGACCGGTCAGAGTCCACCAACACTGATTTCAGTAACTGAACCCAAACAACAAGACACGGACCTGATTGAGTTGGGTCAGGTTCACAAGCCTATTGAAGTTCAACCTAACCTGTGTTGGTTAACATGAAATTAACCTGCTGGCTTCGACATGGCTAGGATGAACCTAAACCCAAAAACTTGACTCATCATCACGGAGATCCCAACTTCCTCCATGGCTGGCCATGGTGGACAGCCACCGCATGGCCACGGCGGACCCCCCAACCCCGGTCTCCGACCTGCCTCCCCGGCGCGGAGGCCGGTGACGATCTCAGCAAGGCGGGTATTCCTACTGCGGCAACCCAGCCGACCGGAGGCCAAAGTCGACATTCCCACACGGCCGCTTATTCGGCCTTTGCCCCAGCCGCACATAGCCGCCACCCGGTAGTGGCGGCGACCGGGCCGACCCTCCCTTGGACCTCCACACTCCGGCGACACCTTATCGCCGGAGGGCTGCCGGAAGGAAGCCAACATGATCCCACATGATCCCTATTCATGGCTAAGAAAAACCCAGAAATAGAGCAAGAAGGAAGAGAGACTTACCGGAGTCCCACCGGCGGCGACGGCGACGACCAGCACAGGGAACCCAATCATGGACCCGCAGAAAAAGAAGAAACGGGCAGAAACAGGGGAAACAAACGCGGTTGTGTACCCGGCTTGGCTTCTTCGCTGAAGCCTTTCGGAACTCCCGCCAGGCCCCGCACCAAGGCCACCAGCTTCGGCAAGCTCTACTCAGGGAGAAGAGGTGGGGGAAGGAAGAGAAGAGAAGGAGAGAGGGAGCGGGAGCGGGAGGGGGCAACAGGAGGATCTGGGGTCTTATGCCCTCGCCGCCAAGCCCAATCCGGCCTACCCCTGCCGCTGGTCGGCCACAGGATGGCAGGCTGTCGGCGGGTGGTGGCCGGCCGTACGGGAGGTTCAGAGAAGGAAGATGCACAGCGATGGGTTTTAGAAATGGACTGGCTCATGGAAGCCTTCTTGGGCTGGGCTCGGTCTGTTGGGCCAAAAAGGTTTACTGCACTACATCCTGGGTTCGTCGTAGCGTTCTCTTAGCCTTGCCCTGCCCCCCTGAGCGTTCCTTCTAGAAATATAAGATGCCGAGAACGCTAGGGAAAAGGAAGATGCTAAAAGGCATTTTGATATTTAGTCACCGTATGTTTACAGCTTGACGTATCTTGAAGCTTGGCTGTTTCTTGTAGTGTCTTATCATTATAATTGGCTTTTCTTCTGAAAATAAGCGGTGCTGGAAAACTTATTTTCAAGTTCTCTAATCTTAATTATTTCTATTTTTTAAAAAAATAATAAAAATACTTGAAACTATTTTAATTTTTTTTATCATTTTAGAGTTTTTTTAAAAATTATTTTTATTTTATTCATCGAACTCATTGTAATAATTATTTTTTATTTTCTATAAAGTAAGAGTATAAAATCAGACTTTTCTTATAAACCAATACACATTATGTTTTTTAGCTTTCTAAATGTGCATTAGGTTTTGAGAATATTGAATTATTGTCTATTATTTTTTTAAAATAAAATAATATTTTTTAATATTTTTCATCATCATACTTTCTTCACTAATCGCCAATAGTCCTTCGCCACACACCATCACCATCCCACCCATTAGCCTTCATCAACACCACACCTCCACTATTAATATCTATCATAGTAACTCCACTATTCTTCACCACATCATAACACTTCAATGCATTCGTTGCTACCATCATACCTTTATCACTCATCATCATCATACTTTTATCACTATCACTATCAACATCATATTTCCATCATCCTCTATTACTACCATCATCATCTCTATCATCCACTACCAGCTATCATATTTATATTGTTCATCATCAGCTCCATTCACTACTATTGCTATGCCTTTCATTACGAGTCACCGCACCTCTACATTTAACCACCTTTCATGAACCATCTTTTTAAAATTTTTTAAATCAAAAAATGTTTTCTTATTTTCAACCCAACTTATGTGTTTTACATATTTATATAGAGAAGAAATAATGATGAAAATGAAAGGTGAAGAATAGAAAATTATTTCTCATAATTAAATAGGCCCTTTGATTTTGTTTCTTTAGAGTACGTGTATGGATGGCACAAGGCATTTCAATATTCAGACATTCTGCTCATTAATATGCAGGCTAGCTTTGCAATTTAGGTGGTAGAATGTGAGGTACTGGTCATATGCAATTTGGGCGGTAGAATAGGAGTTTCTCTACCCCTGCTTTCAAAGTTTGATGGCCGTCTCGGTGTGATGCAGAGCACTTCAAAGATTTGAGGTTCTAGTTTTCCAAGCGGTAAGTAACGAAATAAGAAGAGTCTGCTTAAAAATATCTAAATAACAAGATGACTACAAATTTATTAAATAGCCCATGGCACGAAAATCAACTTTGAAAAAAAAATCCTTTTCTTATGTTACATTCTCTCTTGCTGCAGCGGTTAAACAAAAGACCCGTGCACAGGTGCATAGGTTTGGAGCCAGGTGCAATGTTATTGGAGTGAAAAAATCTTTGTACATCATCTTCGGTGCACCAAGTTTTATGTGGGCTATACTATTCTTTTTATTGATCCACATGAATTTTACATGGCTTGATACAAGGAATACCATCTTAAATTTTGATATGACATGCATTAATACCTGTTCAGTTTTTTTTGAAATTTGTATAGAGGATATAGTGCACGTTCTCTGAATGGGTATCGTAATGTTTAACAACGGTGTTATAAATTTACAACTAGGATGTCGTAATTTTTTTTCTTTCTGAATGGGTGTCTTAATTTTATAACTACGGTGTCATAAGTTTACAACTGGGTGTCATCTTAAATTTTGACGTGACATGCATTAATACCCGTTCAGCTTTTTTTTGAAATTTGTATATAGACACATTTTCTGAGCGGGTGTCATAATTTTATAAGTAAATTTACAACTGGAATGTCATAATTTTTTTGACTTTTTTAATGAGTGTTTTAATTTTATAACTACAGTGTCGTAAGTTTACAACTGGGGTGTCATCTTAAATTTTGACGTGACGTGCATTAATACTTGTTTAACTTTTTTTTTGAAATTTGTGTACATTTTCTAAATCGGTGTCATAATTTTATAACTACGGTGTTATAAATTTACAACTGGGATGTCATGATTTTTTTTTGACTTTCTTAATGGGTGTCTTAATTTTAAACTACAGTTTACAAATAGGGTGTCATCTTAAATTTTGACGCGACATGCATTAATACCCGTTTAGCTTTTTTTTTTTTAGAATTTGTGTACAGACATTTTTTTTGAATGGGTGTCGTAATTTATTACTACGGTGTCATAAATTTACAACTGGGGTATCGTAATTTTTTTTGGCTTTCTGAATGAGTATCGTAATTTTATAACTATGGTATCGCAATTTTAAAACTGGAGCATCGTAATTTTTTCTATCGGAATATCGTTAAGCTGTCATAATATTTTCTAATAGGTATCGTATGCATATGCACCAATAAGAAGGAGCGGTGCAGCCCACGTAGGACTTGCTGCATCAAATGCGGTGTACAAAATCTTTTCCTATTGTAGTTAAGGGGTTGTGCCAGCTTATAAGATAATGCGGGCTATATATAGGCTGCCCATAAGTTGATCATGTAGTATTTGAAATTAAATTTAATTAGATTTGAATCCTTAACTTGATAAGAGTGATAAGTCTTAAGCATGTAAAGAAATTCAAATAATACCTTCTAGTTAAATTATTATTCATTTGTAGGAGAAAAAAAATCATATTTTATGGTTTTTGATTAAGGCATATGCTTTTTTTCCTTAACATGAAAGCAAGCCATCCGTCAAAGCTGATGTCAAATAAAATTTTTTAGGTATTTCTTCTCTAATAGATGCTGATATCTTTAGTATCTATATTTGATGAGTATATTTAAGTATTATGTATTTTAGAAATAATTATTCCAAGTGAAATAACTTGGTGAACTTTAATATTTATCAATGAAGTTGCTGCATATGTTTCTTTTCATGTTCTCATTTGACGGAAGCAATCTTCTACTCATGTCGCAAAAAGAAAATAAAAGTTAACTCTCTTATTTTATGTAAGAGAGATTCACCAATGAATTTTTTGAGCAATCAAACAAATGAGCATTTGTATACTTCACAGTATTTTGTGAGTTCAAAGTCAGTGTCTTTAATTCTAGGAATCAAGAACGATGCTGGACCTGTCTACAGACAAGCTCCAAAATCAAATGGTTTCAGTTGCATGATATTAAGTAGAATGGCAACAGTAAAAGTTGTTGGGTTTAATGTGGTGCTATCAACAAGACCCAGGTTGGCCTAACTTTAATTGAATTGAATGTGGTTCAAGCGTTAAGATTAAATAAGTCACGAGTATACATAGGCTTGAAAATTATTTTAATTTTATTGAATTAGATCATAAGAGTTTTTATTGAGTCTTAGTCAAGTTCATTCGGGCATATATTTAAACCTTGATTTTTAGAATTTAGATAAATAAAAAATAATTTTTTTATTATAATACTATTTTGGCATTGTTGCCGGAGACTTAAGTGCGTTATTTTGAAAAAAAATTTATAAATTTTTTTTATAAAAAAATTAGATTAATTTTCTCTTAATTTTATTCTTATTTTTAATTTTTGAATAGTTATTGTCTCTTTATTTTATTATTTTGTTACCTTAATTGTTAGAATTTCGTATTTTCTTTTTAACATTAAAAAAAAATTTATTACTTTTCTTCTTGTCACAAATCCACTTTTAACCTAATCAAATTTTCTTTTTAATTAACTTACCTTAAAGAACGTGAAAGAAAACCCTAAGACACCTTCCATAAAACATAATTAATTTAAGAAAATAAAAATATAAAAATAAAAATATATATATATATATATATAAATAAATATAAAAAATAAATAAAATAATTATTTTATTTCTATGCTTAGATTGATTTAAGTAAATTTATTTTATGTAAAACTCAAAATTCTTTTATTGACATCTCATAATTTATTAGGAAATTAAACCTAATCACAAAAATATTTAAAAAAAGTAATTAGATTAATTTTGTTTGATAATTTCAAGAGGTGGACATCTACTTGTTGAATAGCATTTCATAATTAACTTTAAGGGCACAAACCCCTAATCAAGATAAGGTGGGGATTTCATCACCATTCCTTGTCCCACAAACCACATCCTTCATTTTGCATTAACCCAAACCTTTAACTCTAAATTAATTAGACATCAGCCCATAAGGAACTTGAGCTCAATAGAATAAGCACCCAAAAGAGTTGGATCGGGTCGAGATTAACTACTTAACTTGTGTCTAGAAAAGGAAAGGAAAGGAAAGTGGTTACTTAATTGGTTCTGTTTGCTTACCTAGTAAGCAACAGGGGGACCCCCACTGACCTTACCCTTAACTGACTAGTTGATCAGCTAATTTTGACTTGGAGGACTGCAAGGCGGTCTTGGAAGTTAGGAGCTATCTAGATATAGGATAAACCTAGAGTAGAGAGTGTAATCTTGTTAACTTGATTGCTAAGAATTATTAAACCCTAATTAAATTATTCATTGCTCTTAGTTTTAGAAATCTTTTAGGATATTTTCTTTAGAATCTTCTTCTTCCTCTTCTAATAAAACAAAAAAACTGAATTATTGTTTGCTTTAGAGTCATTGGTAGGGTGTATGCTTGGTCGCCGATCGTTACAACCCAACCTTATACCCTTAGATCCTGAGATAGAAAGAACTTTTAGAGCAAATAGACTCAGAATTATGGATCCTAATAACAAAAATGATCCACCACAACAGTTAAAAGAATATTTCACTCCTTTAAGGAATACCTACTCTCCTTGCATTCAAGTGCCTCCAGTGGAGGCTGTCCAATACGAAATTAAGTCAAGTGTGATCCAAATGTTACCATCTTTCTATGGACTTACAAATGAGGATCCCTACAAACACTTAGATGAATTCTTGGAAATTTGCTCAACTGTCAAGATTCAAAATTTCTTCGATGATGCACTTAGGCTTAAGTTATTCCTTTTTTCCCTAAAAGATAGGGCCAAGTATTGGTTAAATTCACTAGACACTGTTATAATTTCAACTTGGGATCATCTTCAGAGAGAGTTTCTTAAGAAATATTTTCCTATAGAAAAAATGAATCAAATTAGAAAAGCCATAAACAAGTTTTTTTCAGACAGATGGAGAGATGTTTCACGAGACATGGGAGAGATTAAAAGAACTGATTAGAAAATGTCCACATCATGCCATACCCAAATGGCAACTAGTTCAGTGCTTTTATAATGGTTTATCAGAAAAGCATCGGCAAATGGTTGATGCTTCATGTGGTGGGACATTTATGTTAAAAAATGAACATGAAGCTTGGCAACTCTTTGAGACATTGAGTGAGAATTCATTACATCACATGTTAGTTGCTCGTCGAGACCCTCCCATAGGACCTAAAAGAGGTGAAATATATAAAATAGGTCATTCTACAGATATCTATACTAAGGTAGATGAATTATCACATAAACTTGACCGAATTCTACAAGTTGGAAACATCTCTTCCCCATCTGCTCAATTACATGAAGTCTACATAATTTGTTCGAGTCCAACCCATTCTATAGGTGAATGTCCAGCTGCATACCAATTTCCTGAACTTGTTCAGGAGCAAGCCCACCAAGCTCAAACCCGATTGACTCCTAGAATAGAAAATGATCCATATGCAAATACTTACAATCCTGGCTAGCGAAATCACCCAAATTTTTCTTGGAAACCTCAACCTATAACTAATTCATCATCGATTAGACCTAATTATCAAGAAACCAATTTTAGAAGCATTCCATATTCACAATACCCAAACATCCCACAACCTCTACCGAATAACATCCTACTTTCGAAGATAAAGTGTTACAAGCATTGAAAGGGCTAAAAATGAATACTCAAATCCTTCACTCCCACACACAATTTATAGCAAAACTAGAAACTCAGATAGGTCAATTAGCCACAACATTCAGTAGAATGGAGGAGGGTAAGTTATCTAGTCAGCCTATCGATAACACGAAAGGACAATTCATGGCTGAGGGTTCCAATAGTCCTGACAAATTTTTAGAACATGCTAAATCAGTCATGACTCTAAGAAGTGGAAAAACATTGAACTCACCTGAACCAACCCAGAAATTAGAAGTGGCTAAACCAGAAAAGAGAAGAAATGAAGAAGAAAAGGATTCAATGATCAAGCAATCACACCTAAAGCCCCATTTCCTAGTGCTTTAGAATCCCATTTGTCTTTAGATAAGAAGAATATAAAATAAATGAGATGCTTGAGTTATTTAAGCAAGTACAAATAAATTTACCTTTCTCGATGCTATCAAGCAAGTTCCGGCTTATGCCAAATTTTTAAAAGATCTATGCACACAAAATGGAAAGCCAAGACATAAATACCAAAAAAGATCCAGTTGAATGAGCAAATCAGCTTAGTTGTTCAGCAAATAACCCCACCCAAACTAAAAGACCATGGTATCCTGATTATATCATGTGTCATAGGGAACTTCACAATCAAAAATGCATTACTAGATTTGGGTACGAGTGTAAACCTTCTCCCAAGTTCAGTGTATGAGTTATTCGGATTTGGAGAGTTGAAACCCACAACGATAATACTACAATTGGCAGATAGATCAGTTAAAGTACCTCGTGGAATATTGAAAGATGTATTAGTAAAGGTAGATAAATTTTATTTTTCTATCGACTTCCTTGTGTTAGATATGGAATCTAGCGGTAATCCTACCCAAATTCTCATCATCCTTGGACGACCTTTTCTAGCTACCGCTAATGCATGTATAAATTGTAGAACAGGTGTTATGGATGTATCTTTTGGAAATAAGAAGATGAGATTAAATATTTTTAATGCTTCTCAAGGACCACCTGCATATGATTTAAATGAAGTAAACTTAATCGAAGAAGTTGTAGATAAAAATTCCAAAGTTTGCTTGATTCGGATCCTTTACAAAAATGTCTTACACATTTTAGAATAGATGACTTTGATATTGATGAGTACACCAAAGAGATAAACATGTTATTAGAATTACCTAAGTTCGACACCATCCCTCCTTGGACTATAAAATATGAACCACTTCCAGCTAAACCAAGCCCTTTAATACCATCCTTGGAAGAACCACCCCAACTAGAATTGAAACCTCTTCCTGCTAACTTAAAATATTTATTCCTTAGACCCAATGATACCCTTCCGGTAATCATTGCATCTACCCTAACCTCTGAGTAGGAAGATAAATTGGTAGATGTACTTAAAGAATATAAAGAGGCAATTGGATAGACAATAGTTAATCTTAAGAGAATTGACCCTTCTGTTTGCATGCACCACATTCATAGTGAAATTGAAGCCATGGCAACTTGAACCAATGATCATAAAGTTGTAATCAAGTTTATTCAGCATAATATCCTTAGTCATTTTGGATGCCCAAGGGCTATACTTAGTGATGGGGGTACACATTTCACGAATAGACACTTTGAAGGATTAATGAACAAATATAGAATTACTCATAAGGTAGCTACACCTTATCATCCCCAAACTAGTGGCCAAGTTGAAATATCAAATAGAGAAATTAAACATATCCTTGAGAAAATGGTGAGACCCGATAGGAAAGATTGGTCAGAACGTTTGGATGATGCACTATGGGCTTATCGTACTGCATTTAAAACTCCCATAGGAATGTCTCCATACTGGCTCATATTTGGAAAGGCCTACCAATTACCTGTATAATTGGAACATCGTGCATTTTGGGCCATCAAGCAATTTAATTATGATATGAAAAAGGCAGGTGTTATTAGAAAACTTCAATTGAATGAGTTAGAAGAGCTACGAAATTATGCATACAAGAGCTCAAAAATTTATAAAGAACGAACCAAAGCATATCATGACAAATTTATTAATAGAAAAACTTTTGAACCAAATCAAAAAGAATGCCTTTACAATTCAAGATTACATTTTTTTTCCTAGAAAACTTCGTTCACGATGGAATGGACCTTTTATAGTAACTCAAGTATTTCCCCATGGGGTGTAGAGCTTAAAGACCCCAAGCAGGAAAATACATTCAAAGTAAATGGCCAACGTTTGAAACCATATATAGACGAAATTAATGATGGAGAAGTTGTTGAATCAATTAATCTTGTGAACCCAACACTATCATAATGAGTAGCACAGTCTGGCTGAAGACTTTAAACTTAGTGCTCTTAGGAGGCAACCCAATTTATTAGTTATTTTTAACTTTCTGTTCTTTTAGTATGACAGAAGAGCAACAGAAGTAGATTGAAAGAAGAAGGCAACAATGAAACCTCCAACCTTCAAATACTCTACCAGGTGATATTTTTCCTTGAAATTAATTTTTCTTCCATTAGAGACAATGGAAATTAAGTTGGGGGAGGAAAGAATAAGTAAATCCTCGAGTAAAACTATAATCAGATGTGTGTACCAAATTCTATCTCGATTTGAAGTTAATCAAGCAGTCTGATTAATAAATGATTAATGGTTAGATTATTTTTGAGATACTGAGGAATAAATTATTAAGAAAACCTAATAAAAGGTAGGGTTTAGCCTAGAAAAATTTTTAGAATAATTTCAAACCCTCTTGACCCTGATCTTAATAGTATAGTCTACTTAATAAGGGTATGGGTGAAAATGTCAGCCAAAAGAAAAAAAAAAAATCTCTTTTAAAGTTAATAAATTAGGTTTTTAGCATTTTTCACTAAGTAACTGGGCTCCGTCCCTAAGCAAGGATGTTGTTTACGTAAAAAGATGAGAATATAAAAGAACCTAAGTAGAGCCAGTCCTACCTAAAGCCTTTTTGACTCGAGTCAGTAAGTCCGAGGGATGTTTTACACCTAATTCCCTAAAACCAATTGATTTGGGAGCCATTGACCTAAAGCTCGCTACAATGGTTAATTAGAAAGCAAGGGGTTAGGACCATAGTTGTCAGAACCAGACCGAACTGGCCGGTTGGACCGGTTGAACCGGGATCCAAAGGCCAAGCCGGTCCGGTTTCAATATAAAATCGAATGTGTAAGTGACCCAGAATAACCGGTCAATCTATCCGGTTCACCCATGAACCGATCAATCCAACTCGAACCAGTTTGGATCATAGGTTTTATTATCATGTTAACCTTCAATTTTTTTTATTAAAAATTAATTTTTATTAATATAAAAATATGTTTATATTAATATAATTGATCGATGGTTGAACCAGTGATCCAACGGTTGAACCAGTAACCCGGTGACTCGAGCCCTTGGCCAGGTCAATGTCCGGGCCGGGTCTAGCAACTATGGTTAGGACATTGCACTGACTTTACTCATAAATAAATAAATAAGGTAACTAAATTATAAAAAGACATTACACCCAACCCAAATTAAGTTAGAAGACTTAAATATAGAAGTGAAAAGTTGGTGAAGAAAGACTTCTATAAATTCTTATGGACTACACTCTATCACTAAATGAATAAACTTAATAATCCGATGAAGTACCTCCCTTATGATCTAACCAGAAATTTTTTTAGAGCTGTAAGATAACTATCAATTCTTGGACTAGCTTGGTACATATTTCTAAATTTCTAATTTGCTCGAGGACGAGTAAGATTCAAGTTAGGGGGAGTGATAACGCACAAATAATCATCATAAACTATTAATTAAGAGGTCAAATTGCCTTTTTTATTTCATATTTAATTATTTTTTATAATATTGCAAGTAAAGCCCATCAACTTAAAGAACTCAATTTTAGGAGTCTAACGACACAAACGACACTCAAATCGGACTTAAAATGGGTTCAAAATTAATTTTACAATGATTTATCTATTTCTGCACGCATCTCAAAACAAAGTCGGCAAACCAACTGCCGAGTTCATCGTCTTTTCACACAAATTTTTTTTTTTTCTCCCGATTCTTCTCTTCTTTCGATTCAATCATTCCCTCCACCAATCAAGAAATAAATTAGATTGGAAATTCTCAAATTGGAAGTATGAACTTCACATGGAAGGAATTTTGATTCCGTCCGCGATCTCTCCGGGATTTCTTCGCGTCCGCATCATCTCTGCATCCGGGCGTCTGATATGGAAACAGGGATCGCGTCTTCTCTGCATCTGGGCCTCTACAAATAGCAGCAAAGGGTGGAGAGCAAGGAAGAGTTCTGTAGGTAGCTGTCCCCAGGTCCCAGGAGCCATCCGTGGGCTTGGAGGCTCTTCTCGGAGGCTCTATTCGTGGCGTGGAGGCTCTGTTCGTGGTGTGGAGGCTCTGTTCCCAAGAGGAGTTCGTGACTTGGAGGTGTCTGTGAAGGAAGAAGAGAGCCCAGTTTAGCCCGTCTTCGGCCTAGTTCAGCCCAACTTTGGTTCGGTTCAGAAAGAATTTGTTACCTTCTTGTTGCCTTCTTAATGTAAGGAAATAAAACTCTTTAATTTTACTTTTAATATGCACTCTTGGATGCTATGAAATAAACTTTTATTCATGTTTAATTCTTATTGAATTCTATTTAAGTGGAATAATTCTTGACTGATATATTCTTAAAAGGGACGGCCATGATCTACGGGTACAAGCCGTGTTCTTATAAGATATATCATATCTTAATTTTTTTTACTATTAATTATCTATTTATTTAAATTTATAAATTTATTTTAAGATAACCGCTAAAGTCCTTGTGGATTTAATTCCTTATTCTCGCTATTCTAATAGTGAAATTAAGATGTTTTAATCATTGCGCTACGACACGCATCAACTACCAATAACATGGATGTCCTTGGTATTTCAAGAGGATGTTATTCCAAGAGAAGGTTGTCTATTGGCATTACCCATGTAAATACTTATTAATGTTGATGAATGTAAACATCTTTTTCTATACCTATAAATAGATGGCATGAAGTTGTAGTTTAGATACCTTGATGGGAGAAAACATATTTCAATACTTTCTTTTCTAGTCTTTTTGTTCTATTATTACTCTTTAATTATATAACAAGAAACTATTTTGAACATTTGTTGAAGAAACTATTATGAGATAAATATTATTTACATTTATGCAAGTTATTTACATATTTAATTAATTATTTTCTCTTAATATTTTTCTTGTGACTCTTAGTTTCAATTAATCACTTGATATTTTATTATATATGATTATCTTTAGTCCTCGATAAATTTGAAATAATTTTTATTCTAATAAAAGGTTGTGTACTAATTTACTTTGTGTGCTTTGATAGTATTGTTATGGCAAATTTGATAAAACTTGATATTGTGGCACTAGATATCATGGAAAAAAAATTATCTATCATGGATACTTGATGCTGAAATCCATCTAAAGGCTAATGCCCTTGGTGATACAATTAAAGATGGTAATGAGGCATCAAACCAAGACAAAGCAAAAGCAATGATCTTCCTGCAACACCACATTGACAAGGGATTGAAAGCTGAATACCTAACGGTAAAAGATCCCCTTTCCTTTGGATAGCCTAAAAGCGCGTTATAACATAAAAAAAATAGTCATTCTCCCTAAGGCTCCTTATGATTGGATGCATTTACGTCTAGATTATAAGATAGTAAGTGAATACCAATTTAGCTATGTTCAAAAATACTTCTCAGTTAAAATTATGTGAAGAAAAAGTCACTGATGAAGATACTGAAAAAACTTTTTCACTTTTCATGCTTCCAATTTACTCCTGCAGCAGCATATCATGAAAGGGTTTACAAAATATTCTGAACTAATTTTCTGCTTCTTGTGGCTGAATAAAATAATAACTTTTGATAAAAACCATGAAGCCCGTCAACTGGCTCTGTACCATTCCCTGAAGTGAATGTGACTACTATTAATTTTATAAATAAAGGCGTGGCCATGGATGCGGACGTGGTCGAGAACGTTTTTGGTTATCGTGGTGGTCTGTTAAAACTCCTTTTCATCGTCTGAGTGAGAAAAAAAATGAAAAGAAAATTAAGAAAGGCAAAGAAGACTTAAGTAAAAATTTGGGTGAAAAACTCATGCTCGTTGTGAAATGAAGGGTCATTGGTTGCGTACCTATCGTATGCCAAAACACCTCGTTGAACTTTATCAGGAGTCATTAAAAAATAAGAAAAAGATGAAAACAAATTTTATTTCTGAATATGGCTATTCTGATACTGGATTTGAATCTGGATGTTGCTGACTTCTTTATCCAATCAAAAAATAATGCTTGTCTAATTGATAGCATAAATGTATANTTGGGAGGTATTCTGCGTTCCCCAACACTTACGTCTACAAGATTATAAGAAAGTAAGTGAATACAATTCGGCTATGTTCAGAATTACTTTCCAATTGAAATTATATGGAGAAAAAGTCACTGATGAGGATATGCTGAAAAAAAAACCTTTTTCACTTTTCATGCTTCCAATTTGCTTTTGTAGCAGAAATATCATGAAAAGAATTTTAGAAAATATTTTGAACTAATTTTCTGCCTTCGTATGGCTAAACAAAATAATAAACTTTTGATGAAAAACCATAAAGTCCTTTCAACTAGCTCTACACCATTCCCTGAAGTGAATGCGACTACATATCAATTTTATAAATAAAAGTGTGGTCGTGAACGTGGCCTTGGATGCAGATGTGGTCGAGGACGTTTTGGTTATGGTCATATTAAAACTCCTTCTCACCACCTAAAGTGAAAGAAAAATGATAAGAAAATTACCTAAAGTGGAAGAAAAATAAGAAGAAAATTAAGAAAGACAAAGGAGACTTAAGTAAAAATTTTGGTGAAAAACTCATGCTATCGTTATGGAATAAAGGGTCATTGGTCGCTTACCTATCGCATGCCAAAACACCTCGTTGAACTTTATCAGGAGTCATTGAAAAAGAATGAAAAAAAAGATAAAAATAAATTTTGTTTCTGAATGTGGCCATTTTAATACTGGATATGATGATATGGATGTTGCTGACTTCTTAATCCAACCAGAAGAAAATAATGCTTGTCTAATTGATAGCATGAATATATAAGGATGATTTTAAGAATGGCTACATTATCAAATAATACCATGCAATAAAATAATATCCTTTTATATATATGTTTGTTTTAAAGAAACTGATGCAATGATGAATTATGACTTTTAGTTTTTATGCCTTTATATACCTTGTATTTTAATTTATATTTCACTACATGTCATTCTTTTCATGAAGAAATTGGAGTTATTTCGAGTAGGATCTTTTATCGACAACAACAATTTGTGCCTCATAGACAGTGGTATAACGCATACTATAGTTAAGATATGAAATACTTCTCCTACTTAAGAATGCAGGCAACAAATGTCAATATAATTTATGGTAGTGCAAAATTGATTGAAGGCTCTGGAAGAGCCCATATCATTTTGCTTGGAGGAACAAAATTCATAATTGATCATGCTTTATATTCTGAAAGGTCTCAAAAAATTTATTAAGTTTTAAAGATATCCGCAGAAATGGATATTACATTGAGATAACTAATGAAGGCAATATTGAGTATTTGTGCATTATAAGTACGATCTCAGACAAGAAATGTGTATTAAAAAAATTGTCTTCATTTTACTCTGGTTTATACTATACAAATATAAGCACAGTTGAAGCATATGCTATAGTAAACCAAAAGTTTACTAATCAAAATGGTTTTATAATTTGGCATAACCGGTTAGGTCATTTCGATTCAATTATGATGCGAAGAATTATAAAGAATTCATGTGAACATTCATTGAAGAATCAAAAATATTATGATCAAATGAATTCTCATGTGCTGCTTGCTCTCAAGGCAAATTAATTATTAGGCCATCACCAACTAAAATCAAGATCGAATCTCTTAGATTTCTGGAACGCATACATGGTGATATTTGTGAGTCTATTTACCCATCAAGTGGATCATTTAGATATTTTATGGTTTTAATTGATGCTTCAACTAGATGGTCACATGTATGCTTATTATCAACTCAAAATCTGACGTTTGCGAGACTACTAGCTCAATTAATTTGACTACGCGCTTATTTTTTAGATAATCCTATTAAGACAATACACCTTGATAATGCTGATGAATTTACTTCTCAAGCATTCAATGATTATTGTACTACTATTGGAATTACTGTTGAACATCTTGTAGCATATGTTCATACTCAAAATGGTCTTGCAGAATCACTTATCAAACGAATCCAATTGATTGCAAGACCATTACTTATGAGAGCAAAACTTTCTTTGTCTACATGGGGACATGTTATTTTATATGCAGTAGCACTTATTCACATTAGACCAACAAATTATTATAAATTCTTCTCGTTACAATTGTTTTACGGTCAGAAACCAAATATTTCTGATCTAAAAATTTTTGGATGTGCGATTTATATTTCAATTGCTCCACCATAATGCACTAAGATGGGACCTCAAAAGAGGTTAGAGATATATGTTGGGTATGAATCTTCATTTATAATTAAATATCTTGAACTATCTATAGAATATTTATTTATGGCACATTTTGTCGATTGTCATTTGATGAGTCTATTTCCCAACATTAAGGAAAGAAATATGCAGTTGATAAAAAAATTAGTTGGAATGAATTATCATTGTTTCATCTTGATCTTCATACAAAACAATATGAATATGAAGTTCAGAAGATAATTTACATGCAAAAACTAGCAAATCAACTGCCAGACGCGTTTACTGACCTTAAAAGAGTGACAAAGTCATATATACCAGCTGCAAATGCTCCAATCAGAATTATTGTCCCTGAAGGACAACCTATCACTGCTAATGAGATAAAGAGATAAGTAAAGCATGGTAGACCAGTTGATTCCAAAGATAAAAATCCTCATAAAAGAAAAGGAGCAAAGTATTTAAATGACCAGATTGAAAATACTATGACTCAAGAAAAGATCCCTAGTATAATAATAGAAGTAATTGAGACTCCAGATAAGTTTGTTCTAAAAGAGAATAAGGTACCTAAAATCGAAGAAAATGAAGAGATCTCTATCAATTATATTATGACTCGGGAAAGATGGAACTGATATAAGATGATCGTCGACGATAAATTTTCATATTATGTTGAGCAAAATATTAAAAATAAAAATAAGGATCATGAATCAATGTCTATGAAAGAATGTAGACATCAACAAGATTGGCCAAAATGGAAGAATGCAATCAATTCTGAATTAAAATCGCTAGCGAAACATAAAGTTTTGGATCGGTTGTCCAAATACCTGCTAGTGTAAAACCTATAGAATATAAATGGGTATTTGTGCGAAAGCAAAATAAGAATAATAAAATTATGAGGTATAAAGCACGACTAGCTACTCAAGGGTTCTCACAAAGATCCGGTATTGATTATGAAAAGATGTATTCTTCTGCGGTGGATGCAATAACTTATTGGTATTTGATTAGTCTGATAGTGCATCAAAAACTTGAATTGCGTCTTATGGATGTAGTGACAACCTATCTATATGGCTTATTTGACAATGATATTTATATAAAAGTCCCAGAAGGATTACAATTACCCAAAAAGTATAATTCTAATTTGAGAAAATTTTATTCGATAAAATTGCAGAAGTCTCTCTATGGGTTAAAATAAGTATGGTATATGTAGTACAATCATTTGACTGAATACTTGATGAAACAAGGCTATAACAATGATCTTGTATATCCCTGCGTCTTTATAAAAAGATCTGGATCATAATTTGTGATCATTGTAGTATATGTTGATGATTTGAACATAATTGAAATTCCTGAAGAGCTTCAAAGGGTAGCAAATTGTCTAAAACAGAAATTTGAAATGAAAGATCTTGAAAGAAAAAAATTTTGTTTTAGCCTGCAGCTCAAGCATCTTAAGAATGAAATTTTTGTGCACCAATTTGCTTATACAGTAAAGATGCTTGAAAGATTTTATATGGATAAAGCACACACATTGAGTTCTCCGCTGGTCATAAGGTTACTTGAAATTGATAAAGATTTTTTTTGACCTAAGAAAGATGACGAAGAACTACTTGGTCCTGAAGTACCATATCTTAGTGCAATAGGTTCATTAATGTATCTTGCGACTCACACTCGACGTGATATATCTTTTCCAGTAAACTTGTTAGGAATATATAGTTCTTCACCTACAAGAAGGCATTGGACATGTGTTAAGCATATATTCTAATACCTTAAAGGTACAATGGATATAGGTTTATATTATTCAAATTTATCCAAATCCGAGTTATTAGGTTTTGCAGATGCAGGATATTTGTCTAATCCTCATAATGGTCGATCACAAATAGGTTATATCTTTACATATGATGGCACTGCTATTTTATGGTGTTCTATAAAGCAAACAATTATGCTACATCATCTAACCATGCCAAAATTTTGGCAATTTATGAAGCAAGCCGAGAATGTGTTTGGCTTAGATCGGTAATCCAACCCATTCAGAAGACATGTGAATTATTCTCTCAAAAGAAGGTACTAACTATTTTGTATGAGGATAATACAGCATGCATAGCCCAACTGATCAAAGGAGAGTATATAAAGGTGACAGAACAAAACATATATCCCCAAAGTTCTTTTTGACTCATGACCTTCATAAGAGTGGTGCTATTAGTGTTCAATAAGTTCAATCCAACGATAATCTTGTTGATTTATTTATGAAAGCACTATCTACAAAAAGATTTAAGGAGTTAGTTCAAAAAATTGGACTACGATGACTCAAGGATCTCGATGATAATTTTAAGGAAAGTATATTAAGAGATGCAGTCAAAAGGGGGAGCAAAATATTGTACTCTTTTTCCTTAGCTATGATTTTGTCCCATTTGATTTTTTTAGCAAGGTTTTTAATGAGGCAGTATCCCCTCTCAATAAAAGACATGAATGATGTACTCTTTCTTTCACTAAGAATTTTTCATGGGTTTTTATCTAATAAAGTTTTAACAGGCTTGGTCAAATAAATGGACATCCAAGGAAAAGTGTTATAATATTATCAATAAAATGGATGTCCATTGGTATTCTAAGAGGTACCAATAAAGATGGTGTCCATTAGTATTCTAAGGTTGTGTCTATTGGTATTACCCATGAAAATTCTTATTAATCTTGATGAATGTAACATCTTTTTTTATTTGCCTATAAATAGATGGCATGAAGTTGTATTTGAAATATCCAAATGGAATAAGAGAAAACATATTCCAATACTTTCTTTTCTTAGTCTTTTTATTCTATTATTACTCTTTAATTATATAACAAATAGCTAAATCTATGTGATTGTTAGTTCTATACTTAGCTTGGGCCGTATCGATCCAATCTAAGCATCCTGCCCTTATTTTTGCAAATTCAATCGAACCGTCCATCTTGTATCATCTATATGATAATCATGCTATAGATTCTGTGATTAGCAATGTGACAAGGGGAGAAGAGCTAAGGGGAAGGAAGAGTTATTATTCTTCTCTTGTTTGGGATGAAAGAAAAGAAGAGTTACTATCCTTCCCTTGTTCGGGACGAAAAGAAGGACTGAGAAGGTTAATATAGGACAAAAGATTATAATTTTTTTTCTTCTTCCTTTTTACCAATGATTTAAAAGGTAATGAATTTTGAATTTTTGAGAAAGAATGAAGGAGAGTAGATAACCCTGATTCTCCTCCCCCTCCTTCCACCACACCTCCTCATGCTAGATTATAATGATCTATTTGAATGAAGGTTAATGAGTGAGAGGGGAGGGAAAGGAAAGACAAGAGTCTTAAAGAAAGAAAAGAAAAGAAAGAGGAAGAGAGAAATGGAGGTTACACATTCTCCTCAATTCTCTTTTAACAAGCTAAATTTCTTTAGCTCTCAAGTTGGGAGATCAGGAGAGGGAGAGGAATAAGTTTATATTTTTTTGCACTATATTTTTAACTTTATCTCTACAAATTAATTTGGATTCTCTTATTGTAAAGGATATATTTCTAATTTTATAAGTATACTTCCTCTCTTCCTTCGTTCTTTTTTCATGGAACCAACATGAATTATTCTCTTTTATCCTTTTCTCCTTGTAAGAAGGTAAAATCTCTCCCTTCCTTTTTTTTTTTTTTTTTTTTTTTTTTGTCTCATCCTTCGTTCTTTTCTTCCATCTTCCTCAAAGATTCGAACTAACCCCAAAGGTAACATTCTAAAACCCGACCTCCCTTGGTCCATCAACATGATTACCTTCCTTACCCTCTTCACCAAAAGTATCAATCTCCACACTACCAGTGAACTCTCACAAAGTCCCATCAATCATGATAAATGCTCGCCGTTATCAAAGAAAGCAAGCAGCAAGGTATCGTCCCTCTTTATTCTTTTGTCTATCTCATTCCTTTAGATTTTTGATGACAGCCCATCGATCAACCATCGGCATGGAGGTAGATGGTCGGTGGATGCCTTAACCAGGGATGGAAGGTGGAGGGGTTGTAATGGCTTTGGCATTTACTTTAAGGACTAATTTTTCATTACTCAAATTAAGTTCTTTCTTAGGAACTCTAAGCCTATTCATTTAGTTTGTAGGTCTCTTATATCTATGAATAATTGTTCTCTATGTATCATGGTCCATAGATTGGATGAAGATTTTCATCCTAACTTTTTAATAGGTATCATTTTCTCTACTAAATAAAGGAGGCCTATTAGTGGTTTGACTCTCACAAATAAAAAGACCCTGTATAGTTGCCATTAGATCTTAACTCTAATGTGTTTAAACTAATATCAAGAGCCCTAACTTTAATACCAATTGTTTTCTCCAAATGCAAGCCAAAAGTAGGTAAATTAGGTTTTATAAAATTAAAAACTGAGTGTTTAATAAGAAGCAAGGTAATTTCACTAAGTTTCCATTGCTAAAGTAACTAAAGTATAAGAAAGATAAATTAAGGCAAGAAAGATGATTAGATCCTAAATTTGGCTACAATCGATCAACTATATATATATATATATATATATATATATATATTCATATTTCTTCACACAAATACGAAAACTAGGCTGTATTTAATTTTCAAGAATATTTTTATTTTTTGATGTGGCTGATTCAGCACCGTTAGAATAAACAGCAACGGCAGCTAACGGAGATCCCTTTGGCCCCGAAACCTTCTAATCCTCCGATATCAATGTCAGTTTCGCCAAGTGTCTGCTTCAAGGATTCACTTCGCATCTCCAAAGTGTCACTCAACCCTTAGCCCCGCCTTGCGTCCGGTAAGACCCCGAACATCTCACCCCCGAGACCCCCTCCGGTCTCGAGGTGCACAAGAAACATCTCACCCCCGAGACCCCCTCCGATCTCGGGGTGCACAAGAAACATCTCACCCCCGAGACCCCCTCCGGTCTCGGGGTGAGGGCACTGCATTACAACCCCGAGACCTCCCTCTGGTCTCGAGGTGCACAAGTAACATCTCACCTCCGAGACCCCCTCCGGTCTCGGGGTGAGGGCACTGCATTATAACCCCGAGACCTTCCTCCGGTCTCGGGGTGCACAAGTAACATCTCACCCCCGAGACCCCCTCCGGTCTCGGGATGAGGGCACTGCATTATAACCCCGAGACCCCCTCCGGTCTCGGGGTGCACGAGAAACATCTCACCACCGAGACCCCCTCTGGTCTCGGGGTGAGGGCACCGCATTACAAACCCGAGACCCCTTCGGTCTTGGGGTGCACGAGAAATATCTCACCCCTGAGACCCCTCCGGTCTCGGGGTGAGGGCACTGCATTACAACCCCGAGACCCCCTCCGGTCTCGGGTGCACAAGAAACGTCTCACCCCCGAGACCCCCTCCGGTCTCGGGGTGAGGGTACTGCATTACAACCCCGAGACCCCCTCCGGTCTCGGGGTGCATGAGAAACATCTCACTCCCGAGACCCTCTCCGGTCTCGGGGTGAGGGCACTGCATTATAACCCCGAGACCTCCCTGCGGTCTCGGGGTGCACAAGAAGCATCTCACCCCCGAGACCCCCTCTGGTCTCGGGGTGAGGGCACTGCATTACAACCCCGAGACCTTCCTCCGGTCTCGGGGTGCATAAGTAACGTCTCACCCCCGAGACCCCCTCCGATCTCTGGTGAGGGCACCACATCTCAACCCCGAGACTCCCCTCCGGTCTCGGGGTGCAGGAGTGATGCTCAGTACATGGACTGGCCTCAGAACCAAGCAACATCTTCAGGCCACCTAGAGCGCCCACATGGCCCGCTGTACGCCCGTGGCTGCGAGTGGACATGCCTCATAACGGCGCATGGCTCGTTGCACATGTTCAACTGTGCATGACCATGCCCCGTTACGGAGTACGATTCACCACCACTTGTAGCTGTGCGCGGTTACATCCAACGATGGCGCACACCAAATGCAACCCCCGCTGCCGGACACCTGTGAGGCCGTACTGGAAAGTAATGTAGGACACCTCCGATACAAACACGATGACAGTACGACCCGTCACTGTCATGCCTCACCTTTTTGTCCGTTACCAGACGGGGTGCCCCAGAATCAGTGATTTTTTGGATGGAAAGCAGATCTTCGAGCAGGTATAAATGGTCGCACCCTCACTGTAAGTAGGATCCAAAAAAAAACTAAGGATTTCTAGTCTTCTTGCTAGTGAAACCCTAACTCTTTTTAGCTTCTTCGGCTAGCAAGTTCTCACATGTTCCCAAGTGACTGACTTGAGCGTCGGAGGGTCCCCACCGGAGCATCCGGTCTCCGAGGACTTTTCTTGCAGGAGCACGTCGAGGAGGACATCTATTTCCTCGGTGCTTGAAGAAGGTGACTTGGCATCAACAGATTGGCGCGCCAGGAAGGGAGGGAAGAGAAAAGCTTCGAACCTGTTAGTAACTTCTTCCTCTTCAAACTCTGAGACGATGGTGACAACTCGCGCACGGGAGGCCACCGTCAGTCATGCTGGGGGGCAGCGTCAAAGGGCTGATCAGCCCGCAGTTAGCCCCTCAGCTCCTCAAGCCAACGTTCCTGCACCAGCGTCGATACAGCAGCCTCAAGAAGATCGGTTTGCTTCTCTCGCTGCGCAAGTCCAATCCTTGGCGGCAGCGGTTCAAGGCCTGCAGCACCAGCATGTTACCCGCGGCAGCCAGAGCCGTGTCCATCGGTTCTGGGGGTGGTGCAACCCAGCCAACATTCGTGTCAGAGGAGGTCTCCTACCCAGGAAGCCCGCCATCGCTGCGCTTCATCTAAGCCTCACCATCGCGAGGCCTCCAAGCAGCCCCGGTCACCCCCTCGCCGCGCCAATACATCTCCCAAGCGGCGGCGTGAGAGAGAGGCAGAGCGCCTCCGTAGGCCTCCCCATCGCTCTTTCCCCTCAGAATCCTCGAGGGAAGGGTCTTTCGATGGTGGATAGCCTATCGAGCATAGCGTCGACTTGATGAGTATAACCAGCGGTTGAAGAGCTCAGCCGCCGGATTACCAACCCTCTAGAGGCGGACTACGACAGCCGGCCACCACTGTCTCGTCGCATCATGGAGGAGCCCATCTCCACCCAGTTCCGTCTTCCTTAGCTGGACCCTTATGATGGGACTACGGACCCTCTGGACCACCTAGAAAGCTACAAGGTTCTCATGCAGGTCCAGGGGGCAACCGACTCACTCATGTGCATCGCCTTCCCAGCCACCTTGAAGAAAGCCGTCCGAGCCTAGTACTCTCGCCTACCGCCGTAGAGTATTGACTCCTTCCGTCAGCTAGAGAGGGCCTTCCTGGCCCATTTCGATGCCTGCAGAAAGATTCCAAGAGTAGCTGACAGCCTCTTCTCTATCCAGCAGAAGAGTGGTGAGTCCCTGCGGGATTACGTCGCTCGGTTCAAGGAAGCTGCCCTGGAAGTTTATAATCTTGAGGACTCAGTGGCCACCTTGCCTTGAAGCGAGGGCTTCGCTCGTCTTGCTTCACTTACTCCATTGACAAGAAGCCGTCCAGCTCATACACCGAGCTCTTGACCCGGGCCCAGAAATACATACAAGCTGACCAGAAATACATACAAGCTGACGAGGCTGACTCCTCCCGGTGCGAGGCTGACGGGAGCATCCCCAAGAAGCCGGCCCGGTCAGAACCCGCCGAAGCTCATCCCAGAAGGCCTGAGCCTCCTCACCGACCAGACAACCGTTCCTGAGCCCCTGCACCGAGAGACGGGCCCTACACCCTCTGCTCGTGCCGATATCGCACATCATGCTCGAGATTGAAGGTGAGTCTTATCTTCAGCGACCTCCTCCAATGAACCCGAAGATCCCCCGCAACAAGAACCTTTACTGTCGCTACCACTGGGACGACGGCCATGACACCGACAACTATCGCCAGTTAAAAAATGCAATAGATGATCTTATCCAGCGGGCCACCTGGGAAAATTCATCTAGAGGAACAACCCGAGAGCCCCTGGCCCATCGGCGCCCCTGCCGCCAATGATCGACAATGCTCCAACCGAGAAGACGGTGGCGATGATTTCCTAGGGGGCAGGTGGACCGCCCAAGAGGCCGAGGGAGGAGGGAGAGTTAGACTTTGTAATCCCTTTTTTCAAAAGGGACTTAGAGGGGGTGGTTAATAAAAATGATGATAGCATCGTTGTATCCATGACGATAGCAAAACACCCTGTAAGAATAATTTTAGTCGATAGTGGAAGCTCGGTGGATGTTTTGAACTATGATGCTTTTGTTCGCATGAATCTATCACCTGACCTGCTCCGACCTGTCGTCACACCCCTGATGGGGTTTACTGAAGATTCCATGAAGGTCGAGGGGGAGATCATTCTTCCTGTCACGGCTGGCACGGCCCCGCTCCAGAGCACAGTTCTTATGATCTTTCTGGTAGTCCGGGTGCCCCTCGCCTACAATGCTATCCTCGGAAGGCCCGGACTCAACCTCTTGGATGCCGTCATCTCCACTAAAAGGCTCCTCGTGAGGTTTCCCACCAGTGAGGGGGTTGGGGAGATGTGGGGGAGCAGAACCCGCCCCCACTTTGCTGCCACATGGCTCTGAGTCCGGAGGAGGTGGTGCCGGCGCCCGTGCCAGAGGTGTTGGACCCTCGGGACCTAGAAAGGAGAGGAGAACCGGCCAAGCATTTGCTGGCCTTCCCTCTTGGGGAGGACCCAGCAAGGACGATTCGCATTGGAGCCTCACTCCCGGAGGAGGCCCGTGGTCAGCTCCTCGCTTTCCTACGAGCCAATGCTGATATCTTCGCCTGGTCAGTGTCGGACATGCAGGGCATTCCGGAGGGAGTGATCACCCACCGGCTCAATATCAAGCCGGAGTGCCGACCCATTCGGCAGAAGAGGAGAAGCTTCGCCCTAGACAGACAAAGGCTATGGATGAGGAGGTGAGAAAGCTCCTAGCGGCCGGTCATATCCGTGAAGTGCATTACCCCGACTAGTTGGCAAATGTCGTGATGGTGCATAAGGCCAGCGGGAGCTGGAGAATGTGCGTGAACTTCACCGACCTCAATAAGGCGTGCCCCAAAGATAGCTTCCCACTGCTCCGGATTGATCAGCTGGTGGATGCTACATCCGGGCATGAAGCCCTTAGCTTCATGGACGCTTTCTCAGGGTACAACCAAATAAGGATGGACCCAGCTGATGAAGAGGCCACTTCCTTCGTCATTGAAAAAGGGATCTACTGCTACAAAGTGATGTCGTTTGGGCTGAAGAATGCCGGGGATACTTATCAGAGGCTGATGAATAAGGTCTTTGAGGATCAGATTGGGCGCAACATGGATGTGGATGATATGCTGACCAAGAGTGCCCACGCGGTCGACCATGTCGCCGATCTTACGGAAACCTTCAGCAACCTATGCATGTACCGGATGAGGCTGAACCCCCACAAATGTGCCTTCGGGGTTGCGGTAGGCAAGTTTTTGGGCTTCATGGTAACCCAGCGAGGGATTGAAGCCAATCCTGATAAGATCCGGACCATCCTAGATATGAGGCCTCCAGCTAATAAAAAGGAGGTACAATGCCTGACCGGGAGGATAGCGGCCCTGAGTTGCTTCATGTCAAGATCGGTGGAGAGATGCCTGCCCTTCTTTAAGGCACTACGCAAGGTCGACAGCTTCGAGTGGACAAAGGAGTGTCAGGGTGCCTTCGAGGAATTGAAGCAGTTTTTATCCACTCCACCGTTGCTGTCCAAGCCAAGGAGCGGAGAGAGCTTCTTCTATACCTTGCAGCCTCCCCCGAGGCCGTCAGTTCTGTGCTCGTGCGTATGGATGCTGATGGAGTACAGAGGCTGGTCTATTACACAAGCAAGGTGCTTCATGATGCCGAGATCAGGTACACCAGGACTGAGAAGATCATCTTCGCCTTGGTGGTCTCTGCACAACGCTTCCAACCCTACTTCCAAGCTCATCCCATAGTGGTCCTCACGGACCAACCTCTTCGGACTATCCTGTCCCGCCCTGACACCTCGGGTCGATTAGCTAAGTGGGCAGTCAAGTTGAGCGAGTTTGATTTATCAATCCGCCAAGGTCCACATGAAGTCCCAGGTATTAGCTGATTTCTTGGTTGAGTGCACTTGGACCGAGGAGTGCCGCAAAGAGCCATGCCCGGAGGTACGCATGGGGGCCCCCATCTAGGGGAGCAGAAGGAGAAGAGTGGATCTTGCACGTAGACGGGGCAGTGAATTCCCAGGGGAGTGGAGCCAGACTCATCCTCGCAAGTCCCGACGGGGAGGTGGTGGAGTACGCCCTCTGGTTTCTATTCCCGGCCACTAATAACCAGGCGGAGTATGAAGCCCTGCTGGCAGGGATGAGGCTGGCCGGGGAGGTTGGTGCGGAGCGTTTGAGAGCCTTCACAGACTCCCAGCTTATCTCCAGGCAGGTCGCTGGGGAGTATAAAGCCAAGGACCCAGCCATGTCCCGTTACTTGAGTAAGGTGCAGTCCCAAGCCTCACGGTTCTCTTACTTCCGTGTCAGCTACATTCCCCGAGCGGAGAACGCTAGGGTGGACGCACTCTCCCGATTGGCACCTCGGCCGACGAGACCCTGGGAAGAACGTATGTGGAGCACTTGCAGACCCCAAGCATCGAAGCTGTGGAAGAGGCATTGCCGGTCGAGCAAGGGCCCTCTTGGATGGATGCCTATGTACGGTATTTGACCGACGGCGCCCTGCCTAAGGATCCCATGGAGGCTAGATTACTGAAGCGCTGGGCCCCAAGGTTCCTGATAATGGACGGAAGGCTTTATCGAAGGTTATTTTCATACCCGGTCCTCAAGTGCGTGGGGCCAGTCGAGGCCAACTATATCTTGCGGAAAATCCATGAAGGCATCTGCGGGAGTCACCTGGGGGGCAGAGCCCTAGCTTACAAGGCCCTACAACAGGGATACTACTGGCTGACCATGAAGGAAGACGCGGCCAAGCTTTCAAGAAGTGTGATAGCTGCCAACGCTATGCCAATATTCAGCGGCAGCCGACATTTTAGCTGACCCCCTTGGTGGCACCTTGGCCCTTCGTCCAGTGGGGTATGGATATTCTGGGGCCATTCCCCCCGGCCTCCGAACAGCGCAGGTTCCTACTGGTGGCCGTTGACCACTTCACTAAGTGGATTGAAGCTGAAGCCCTTGCTAAAATCACTGAAAGCAAGGTGAGATCTTTCTTTTGGAAGTCCATCATATGTCGATTCGGGCTACCCCATACTCTGGTCACCGACAATGGCCGGCAGTTCGACAATGCACCCTTCCGTGGGTTCTGCATCGAACTTGGCATTCACCAGAGGTTCACTTCCATCAGACACCCTCAGACCAATGGAGCGGTCGAGGTGACCAATCGCATCATTCTCTAAGGACTGAGGACCCGACTAGACGATTGCAAGGGGCGATGGGTGGAAGAGCTCCACAATGTGCTGTGGGCCTACCACACAACGCCCCGAACCCCCACCGGAGAGACTCCGTTCAGCTTGGTCTTTGGGTCTGAAGCTGTCATCCCGGTAGAGATAGGCTCCCTGAGTCCTCGGATGGAGTCATACAATGAGGAGAATAACTCGGACCGGCTGCGAGCCAACCTTGACCTAGTAGAGGAGGTACGAGACTGAGCGCGGCTGCGGATGGTGGTCTACCGGCAATGAGCTACCAGGTACTACAACACCTGCATGCATCCCAAGACTTTCTTGCCGGGAGACCTGGTCCTTCGACGAGCTAAAGTCTTGAAGCCAACGGAAGGAGGCAAGCTAGCTCCTAACTGGGAAGGGCCCTACCGGATCACCGAGACACTCCATCATGGAGCCTACAAGGTTGAAGAGTTGGGTGGGAAGCCACTACTCCGAACATGGAATGCTGACAACCTTCGTCGGTATTATCAGTAGTGCATTTCTCTCCCCACCTTAAATACCGTGCTTGTATTCTCTTGGGCCTTCGCCCCTTATTTGATATTAACGAGTTTGAATTTTAGCACCTCAGTTTTCGAACAAAACCCGACCCCCATCGGCACTTTAAGCCTGGGCCAGCCAGGCACGAAGCCCGACTCCCGTCGGCACTTTAAGCCCTGGGCCAGCCAGGCACGAAGCCCGACTCCCGTCGGCACTTTAAGCCCTGGGCCAGCCAGGCACAAAGCCTGACTCCCGTCGGCACTTTAAGCCCTGGGCCAGCCAGGCACAAAGTCCGACTCCCGTCGGCACTTTAAGCCCTGGGCCAGCCAGGCACAAAGCCCGACACTCAGCCCTGGGCCAGCCAAGCACGAAGCCTGACTCCCATTGGCACTTTAAGCCCTGGGCCAGCCAGGCACGAAGCTCGACTCCCGTCGGCACTTTAAGCCCTGGGCCAGCCAGGCACGAAGCCCGACTCCCGTCGGCACTTTAAGCCCTAGGCCAGCCAGGCACAAAGCCCGACTCCCGTCGGCACTTAAAGCCCCAGGGCCAGCCAGGAATAAAGCCCAACACCTCCGGCGGAGTGGTGAGCCATCAGTTCTCAGGAGCCCTTCTACCCCGACCTCCTGAGTCTAATGCCCTGACTCCAGGAAGCTCATCCCTCCTGGCCCCAAGGTTCGGTCCTAATATATGGCTAACTCGACTCGCGAATGAATTAAGGGTTACCCCTCGGTGCTGATGAAGCCCCGAGAGGTCGCACGTCGCTAGTCAATGAATTTGGGGCAGAGATAGATGGACAAAGAATTCGTCTTGAAGAAAAATGATATTTTATTAATTCAAAGTAATTACAAAATGCCGACTTAGTCGGACTTGCAAAAATAAAATACAGGCGGAGGCTCATGGTTCTGCTGGAGCGGGCTCGTCATCAAATTGGGCCAACTTCGAGGGGCTTTCAAGCTCGACGTCTAAGGCTTAAGGGAAGTTCAAGTCCCGGGCAACTTTTTCTTTCCCATGCTAAAACCCTTGGAGAAACGCCCCCGTCAAAGCTTCCGTCAGCTCGTCCGCAAAGCGCTCGGACGCTTTGAACTCCTCTATGACCCCAATGGTCCTGGCTGCGATGGCTGCTTCCACTTTGACGGCTTGAACTCCCTTCGCAACAGCCAGAGCTGCCACTGCTACCCTCTCAGCCTCCCGAGCGTGACTGGCCTCCTCTTTCGCTGCCCTCGCCCTCTCCTCAACCAACCTTACTCTTTCTTCGGCTGACCTTGCTCTCTCTTCAGCCTCGGTTGCCCGACTCTCCGTTTCTTCGATGGCCAAGGTCAATTCGGAGATGTGTAGGTCTCTCACTGCAACGGCATTCTCGGCATCTGTCATCTGATGGAGTGCCGCTCGCAGACGGTTGGCCTCGGCCTCCGCTCGGCTCTCAGCGGCCCTTATCTCGTTAGCCCGAGTGGTTCTGGTCGACTCTAGGGCCCCCTCGGCCACCTCCGCGCGATGATGAGCCTCCTCGGCCTCCTTTTGAGCCTCGCGCAGAAGGGTCTTCCCTCAGTGAATGACCTCTCTCGCAGCCCTTAGGGAGTTTGCAAGCTGCGTGCAAGCTCCGTGTAAAAAATGAAAAAGAGATAGAGGCAAAGGGTTGCAGGACCACTTACCCTGACGAGAGCTGCGTAGGACTCCCGGAAGAACGTACCTGCCTTCAGGTGGCTGAGCTCTTCCAGGACCTCGGGCATGAAGACTGGCGAGAGGACCTGTTTGGCCCAATTCCTGTCATTCAGAATGGAGTCTCGAGGCGGCCCTAGTCTGGCCCCACTCCCTCCGGTTGCCTTGGCATTTTCTGGCTCGACGCGCAGACTGCTTGTCGATGCCCGCTCGGGGGGTGGGCTTCCTGCCCCCGATAGCCCCTCGCCCCAGCTCCTAGCCGCCTCGGGGAGGGTCGGTCCACTGGGAGCAAAGAGCTCCTCTGCTATCATGGGCTCCTTTGCTACCGTTGGCTCCTCCGCAACCGGCTCCTCCATAGGTGTCTCCTCAGCCACCGCCCTCTCCGGTGGAGTGTCGGCTGTAAGGTCAATCTCCGGAGCGGCCGGGGGGTCACGCAATGCTGGTGGCTCCGACACCCGCGCCGTTGGGCATTTTGGAGCCGGTGCTCGCCGGCCTTCACTCGGTCCTTTCCGGGCCCTCTTCTTGACGGCGGCCTTCAGGAGTTTCTGGGTCGGAACCTTCATGGCTACACAGTATAGGTCAAAGTCAGTAAAAGAGAAAAAAGAAAAGAAAAGAAAAGCGAAACCAAGCAAAACTTCGACTAAGTATGGAGATGGCTTACCCCGGTGGGAGATAAGACCCGCCAACTGGAGGTTATCTTCTGTCAGGAGTAGGGTGTACCGAGGGATCTCGGTAGCCAACAACTGCCCCAACGCTTCCCTGTCTCCAGGATGAACGGTGGAATTGGCGTTACCTTGAAGGTCGGGGTCTCCCCACCGGGGCTTGACTTGGTCTAGACTGGCGAAGAAGAATCGGGATTTCTATCACTTGATAGAGGAAGGAAGGACAAGTTTGAGGACCCGATTGGGTCGGGGCTGAAATAACCACCAACCCTTCTGGGCTCGAAGGATGTAGAAGGATCGAAAAAGGGAGATGTGGGGGGTAATGCCAAGACGGTGACAGAGAACGACAAAGGCGCTAATGACCCGAAGGGAGTTCGGGACCAACTGGGAAAGAGTTAAGGAATAGTATTCAAGGAGATTAACGAAAAAGGGGGGAAAGGGTGGACGGAGGCCGGCCTTCAGGCAAATTTCGTAAATGGCCACTCGGCCAGATCGGGAAGAAATGACTCTATCATCGGGAGTCGGCAAGAAAAGCCCAACATCCTAAGGAATCTGGTAACGAGCCCGAATATTCGCCAAATCCCGGCTCGTTATCGTGGAAGCGGTCCCCTCCGGGGACTCCGCCCCCACCCTCGAGGAGGAGGTGCTAGCCTCCGTCCGGCGTCTCCTCGATGGGGCCCTGCTAGCCACCGCCGGACGTTCCCCTGCGAGAGCCCTACCGGTGGCCTGCCGCTGGGCCAGAGGGACGTGGTCCTCCGAATCCGAGGACCACTCCAGTGAGGGAGAGGGAGAAGGAGCAGAAGAAGCTCGATGCCTCTCAGAGTGGGAACGATCCTCTGGATCATCCCCCGAGGTTCGGGATGGGGAACTCATGGTTAAAAGAAAGAACAAGAGAATCTGGAAGAGACAAAAGCTGACCTGAAGGAGGAAAAAGCTATGTGCAGGATCTCGGGTTGCAGGGGAGACCAAGGTGCAGAGACTCAGAGGAAGAAGACGAAGATAGCAGGAGCGGTGTGGCCAGATTTAACCCCCTTCCACGCTTTAATCGATTTCAAATCATCATGCCATGTCTCATCAGCCACGTGGATCCCCACCATAAGCTGGCTCACCTCGGTGGTTGCGCAACGCGTGATACGATACGCCTTCGGCCGGTGATAAGACTCCGCTAACTTGCCGCTATGAGAGGTAATGATGGCGCAGCTTTCCTCGTGGATTTCGAAGGGTTAATCTTGTCTCGAGGATGATCGTGGCAGGCTGAGTGGACGGAAGTGGCCGCCCTTCACATTCCCCAAGCCGTCCGCATAGGGCCACGGTAGTCACCGGGGATACGTGTCCAGAGCCGACTCGCGAAGGACGGGGATCAGCCACATGGAAAGTAGCACCCCTTTCGCCTTGCCAGTGTGGGCCCGCTTCGTCTCATGGGTGAGGGGGCATCTGATGTGGCTGATTCAGCACCGTTAGAATAAACAGCAACAACAGCTAACGGAGATCCCTTTGGCCCCGAAACCTTCTAATCCTCCGATATCGATGTCAGTTTTGCCAAGTGTCTGCTTCAAGGATTCACTTCGCATCTCCAAAGTGTAACTCAACCCTTAGCCCCACCTTGCGTTCGGTAAGACCCCGAACATCTCACCCTCGAGACCCCCTCCGGTCTCGGGGTGAGGGCACTGCATTACAACCCTGAGACCCCCTCCGGTCTTGGGGTGCACGAGAAACATCTCACCCCCGAGGCCCCTCCGGTCTCGGGGTGAGGGCACTGCATTACAACCCTAAGACCTCCCTCCGATCTCGGGGTGCACAAGTAACATCTCACCCCCGAGACCCCCTCCGGTCTCAGAGTGAGGGCACTGCATTACAACCTCGAGACCCTCTCTGATCTCGGGGTGCATGACAAACATCTCACCCCCGAGACCCCTTCTGGTCTCGGGGTTAGGGCACTGCATTACAATCCCAAGACCTCCCTCCGGCCTCGGGGTGCACAAGTAACATCTCACCCCCGAGACCCCCTCCGGTCTCGGGGTGAGGGCACTGTATTACAACCTCGAGACCCCCTCCGGTCTCGGGTGCACGAGAAACATCTCACCCCCGAGACCCCCTCCAGTCTCGGGGTGAGGGCACCGCATTACAACCCGAGACCCCCTCCGGTCTCGAGGTGCACGAGAAACATCGCACCCCTGAGACCCCCTCCGGTCTCGGGGTGAGGGCACTGCATTACAACCCCGAGACCCCCTCCGGTCTCCCCCACCGGTCTCGGGGTACACGAGAAACATCTCACCCCCGAGACCCCCCTCTGGTCTCGGGATGAGGGCACTGCATTACAACCCCGAGACCTCCCTTCGGTCTCGGGGTGCACAAGTAGCATCTCACCCCCGAGACCCCCTCCGGTCTCAGGGTGAGGGCACTGCATTACAACCCCGAGACCTTCCTCCGGTCTCAGGGTGCACAAGTAACATCTCACCCCCGAGACCCCCTCCGGTCTCAGGGTGAGGGCACCGCATTATAACCCCGAGACCCCCTCCGGTCTCGGGGTGCACGAGAAACATCTCACCCCCGAGACCCCCTCCGGTCTCGGGGTGAGGGCACCGCATTACAACCCCGAGACCCCCTCCGGTCTTGGGGTGCATGAGAAACATCTCACCCCCGAGACCCCCATCGGTCTCAGGGTGAGGGCACTGCATTACAACCCCGAGACCCCCTCCGGTCTCGGCGTGCACGAGAAACGTCTCACCCCCGAGACCCCCTCCAGTCTCGGGGTGAGGGCACTGCATTACAACCCCGAGACCCCCTCCGGTCTCGGGGTGCACGAGAAACATCTCACCCCTGAGACCCCCTCCGGTCTTGGGGTGAGGGCACTACATTAGAACCCCGAGACCTTCCTGCGGTCTCGGGGTGCACAAGAAGCATCTCACCCTCGAGACCCCTCCGGTCTCGGGTGAGGGCACTGCATTACAACCCCGAGACCTCCCTCCGGTCTCGGGGTGCATAAGTAACGTTTCACCCCCGAGACCCCCTCCGGTCTCGGGGTGAGGGCACCACATCTCAACCCCGAGACTTCCCTCCGGTCTCGAGGTGCAGGAGCGACGCTCAGTACATGGACTAGCTTAGAACCAAGCAACATCTTCAGGCCACCTAGAGCGCCCACATGGCCCGCTGTACGCTCGTGGCTGCGAGTGGCTATGCCTCATAACGGCGCATGGCTCGTTGCACATGCTCAACTATGCATGACCATGCCCCGTTACGGAGTACGATTCACCACCACTTGTAGCTGTGCGCGGTCACATCCAACGACGGCGCACACCAAATGCAACCCCCGCTACCGGATACCTGTGAGGTCGTACTGGCAAGTAATGTAGGACACCTCCGACACACACACGATGACAGTACGACTCGTCACTATCACGCCTCGCCTTTTTGTTCGTTACCGGACGGGACGCCCCAAAATCAGTGATTTTTTGGACGGAAAGCAGATCTTCGAGTGTAAGTAGGATCCGAAAAAAAAAAAAAAAAACTAAGGTTTTCTAGTCTTCTTGCTAGTGAAACCCTAACTCTCTCTAGCTTCTTCGGCTAGCAAGTTCTCACATGTTCCCAAGTGACTGACTTGAGCGTCGGAGGGTCCCCACCGGAGCACCCTATCTTCGGGAACTTTTCTTGCATGAGCACGTCGAGGAGGACGTCTATTTCTCAGGCGCTTGAAGAAGGTGACTTGGCGTCAACATTTTTATTTTTTAAAAATAAATTTTATTTTCTATTTTTTAATATCTAAAAAATATGTTTGGTAAGAGAAAATAATTTTTTTATTTTTATTTTTATTATAAATAATATCTTTCAAAAGAAAAGTAAAACGATTAAAGGGAATACCATCAACTCTAGTATTTTCTAGCTCTCAATTTTTTTTTTAAAAAAAAATACAAGAATAAGATATCTAAGACTTCATATAATCAACCACATAAGCAATAGCTGTAATAATATGAAGAAGCTCCTAAAGGAAGCCATTGGTTTAGTAAACCATTTTCTTTGAGTTAGATCCTAATTCATTATAAAATCAGCCAGCCTTTCATAAATATTAAAGCATGCAGACGAGGGATAGTTGAGAAGAGCACTTGAGGTCCTTTAAGTAAGAATGATAGCAATTTATTAATTATAGAACCTGAATACAATCATAGCTGAGTCCCTCACTTCTTTATCCTTTATTTTTTATTTAATAAAAAATAATTAAATCTACTTTTCTGTTATCTTGAACTTATATTTTCAAAAAAATTAATATTATTTTTAGTTAGGAAATATATGTTTTAAAAATATTTTTTTTATCTTCTATAAAATTAAAAATAAAAAATGGGTCAGTTCTTCAAAATTAAAAAATGGAATCATGTTAGTTATATAAGGTAGTGATAATTTTTGCGAAGTCGTAATTTTTTCGAGAGCTTCTATTTATACTACAAAAATTACTCTTTACACCTCTTAATTTTTTTAAAAAAAATTAAATTTTTAAACTACCCTTAAATCCCTTTCTTCATCCAATTTTTTTTCTCCACATTCCATCCAATCGACACCCTTTTCCTCTCTTTTTTTCTCTTTTTCTGGCCGACAGCGATGGCAGCACGGCATCAATGGTAGCAGCGGCGGCCCTCATTGTTCGGGCGCCCTCATTGTTCGGGCGCCTTGTCTTGGACCCCTTTGGCCTCTGGCTCCCTTCCTGCTTTCTTTTTTTTAGCTTTGATTACTTCGATCCTCTTTTCTTTGGTATAGGTTTTCTTTTTCTAGCCTTCTACTTTTTCTTGTCTTTTTGTTTGACCAAATATGATTCTGTTTAGAATCTCTGTTCGACCTGACCTCCTGTTAAGCCTATTCCTCTGTTCAGCTTTGATTGAGAGGAGGCAAAAAGGAAGGGAGTGAGGAGAAGAAGGTTTGCTCCGGGGAGTACAGAAAGAAAATTTTAAAATAAAAAAGAATTTAAAAAAAATTAAAATTTTATTTTTAAAAAAATTAAAAAATATAAAAAATAATTTTTACTGTATAAATAGAAGCTTCCTAATTTTTAATGCTTTCGCACCTTCTTGAAACAATGATAATGCCCTCGTGCGTACGGAGACGCCGTCCAGCCTGCGCCCAGCTGTTTCCTCGTCGTTTTGCGAATGAACCGGCTGGTCGATGCGTCAGCGAAGGACAAGCGGGTGTTAGGACTTAGGAGGGGAGCGCCGACCGGAGCGGCTTCGTCGGATAGCGATGCCGGCCCGGGCCACTTTTCCTTCCCCCGGACTCTCCGGCGAGAATCGAGATGACCAAAAGCCACATGGGATCTTTGCAGCATGTAGCGACTTAAATGCCTTCCACCATGACAAATCCGGAAGATCGCTTTTGTCGAACAGCTCAACGTTTTTAATATCTAAAGCACGGTCCAAGAAGAACAAACCAGCAAGAGAAAAATAATCGCACGAAGTAAGAAAAAATAATGGTTCAAAGAATCTTATCCAAAACATGGCCCAAGGCCAAAGACAGTGAGTGGAGAAAGAAAATATTTATGGAATCATTAGCATACCAATAAGTCATGGCACGTACATGCTTCTCGCATTGTTATACTCCTTTGATTATTTAAACATATAAAAATTATTTGATGAATATAGTATATTTAATTATCTTTACTGATTGATTGAACGAACTCTTATTTAAACTAATTTCTTTTTCATCTAAAAAACTATATTTTCTTTCATCTATTTTTACTTAATTATATTTAAACATCATATTTTATTATTTATTTTAATAAATTCTTATTTACAATACTCTCAAGTATATTAATGTATATTTTAGAAATTATAGCTTGTAAACTAAGAATGATTAATTACTTATATGAAATTAATTTATTTTAAAAAATAATTTTAGCTAGGATCTTTTAATTTTATTTATTTTTTTAGCAATTCTATAATTAATTATAAGTTATAATATTTTTATTATAAAAGAATAGGTATGTAAGGCCTAGCCTTTTGGGTAGCTCAATATGTAGCAAGAGGTTTAATCTAGTTGATTAACCCATTTAAAAAAAAAAGGAAAAAAATAAAAATCAATTGAGTTGACCTAGCTGAGTAAACTAGTACCATACCTTTAAGTCACCTTGAAAGTGTTGGAAAACGCAGAATATCCCTAAGATCACGGCTATAGCGTATATGAGTAATACAAAAATTTTTACCGTTCTAATCTATGAGTACAACGGAATACCCCTAAGATCACAGCTATACCTTCAGATTTGAACTTTGGAACACTTTGATTCGATTGCTCGATCTCAACCTTTTATTAGCCTTCCACCGTATTCCCGAAAATACCTTCTTTCTCTCACAAGATGGTGGGATCTCTTGGCCGTCCTAGGATTTCTTGTTTTTCTTTCTCCAAAAACGTTCTCAAAACCTTAACCCTAGCAACCAACTGAGAGGGTATTTATAGGGCTACAACATGGACCAATAGGCAAATATGAAAAGGACTTCCCACGTAATTAAATCTCCCAATCCTACCCCGGGTTAGGATTCAATTACGTAAATTACAATTCATTCCACTAAAGAATTATAATTATACTCCTAATCATATTCGAATTTATATTTTTGAGCCTTAATATTAAATACTTATTATCTCCCCACGTTAAGATTACAGATATCCATCAATTAAATTTAATTACTGATAATATAATTTAATTAGCTTTTATTATCCTTGAGACCTATCCACTTAACTTATTTGATGTATCGGATTCAAAATCCACTTGCAAGATTTGATACAATCAAAACTTATAAGCTTCCTCAAGGGGATATCATCAATCCAATTTATCAGGACGTTGTTTCCTTCAACTATTAATATTCACCATATATATAATGTTATTGCCCAACCCACTAAGTTTATTGACTCATATAGAATCTCACTCTATGTATAATCAAAGCAATAATCACTATATATACGTGTCTAGAAATAGAATTCAGATTAAGAGCATATGTAATCATAATATTCATGAGTTTTAAATTATTTTATAAAGTCAGTATAAAATAATTAAATCAACTGGGTCCTGTTCAATACACACAAAGTGTACTAGCATAAATAGTTAGAATAAACCATTCCCCGTAGTCAAGACAGACCTACTAAAAATTTGTGCTACAGTTCTACTGATGGTGTGTCCAATTCCATCTAAAATTGTGAACAATAAACTTGTATTCCAAAAGAACCGATGATCTAGTCTTCTGTGTATAAGCCGTACTCTACACACTAGATCAAATACTCTTTGTAAATACTAGACACATGCACATATATAGTAAATGGCACACATTGCTCAAAATGAATTCTCATTAAAATGTAAAGACATAATATAAAGCATATCTTTTAGTCTATATCTCTATCAATCTTCCACTTAGACTCAAAGCAATGCTTGTACACATCTAACTCCCATGCCCTCTACATGTCTATCAAAATCTTTCGAAGTTAAACTCTTTGTAAAAGGGTCTGCCAGGTTGTCCTCAGATGTAACCTTGGTCACCAGCACGTCACCTCTTTGCACGATGTCACGTATCAGGTGATACTTACGCTCAATGTGTTTAGATTTCTTATGGGTCCTGGGTTCCTTCGAATTAGCAACTGCCCCACTATTATCACAATAAAGTGTAATAGGTAATTGCACTGAAGGTATCACACTAAGATCCAAAAGAAAGTTTCTAAGCCAAACAGCCTCTTTTGTAGCCTCAGATGCAGCCACATACTCAGCTTCCATGGTAGAGTCAGCAACACAAGTTTGCTTCACACTTCTCCAACTAATGGCTCCACCACCCAAAGTGAACACATATCCCGAGGTTAATTTCCTAGATTCATTATCTGATTGGAAGTCCGAATCTGTATATCATATAGGCATAAGACTATCTGCTTGGTAAACTAACATATAATCTTTAGTCCTTTTCAGGTACTTAATTATATGTTTTACTGCAGTCCAATGTTCTCGCCCAAGGTTAGACTGAAATCTGCTAACCATGCCTACGGCAAAACAGATATCAGGTCTAGTACATAGCATAGCATACATTAGGCTTCCTACTGCAGAAGCATAAGGAACTGCCTTCATACTTTCTATCTCTTCATGTGTCTTAAACACTGATCCTTAGATAGAGAAATTCCATGCCTGAAAGGAAGAAATCCTTTCTTGAATTATGCATACCAAAACGGGTGAGAATTTTATCGATATAAGTGGCTTGAGATAAGCATATCATCCTTTGCTTGCGATCTCGCAAAAGCTTGATCCCTAGGATGTGACTTGCTTCTCCCAAGTCCTTCATATCAAATTGTCCAGATAACCATACCTTGACCGAAGATAACACTCCCATATCATTTTCAATAAGTAAGATGTCATCCACATATAGCACCAGAAACACCAAAGTTTTTCCATCACGCTTCTTGTACACACATGACTCGTCAGGACTTTGATCAAAACCATAAGATTTAATAGCTTGATCAAAACGAGTATTCCAAGATCTAGATGCCTGCTTAAGTCCATAAATGGACCTCTTAAGCTTGCACACCAAGTGCTCCTGGCCTTTTACTATAAAACCGTCTGGTTGCATCATGTAAATGCACTCGTCAAGATTTTCATTAAGGAAAGCCATCTTGACATCCATTTGCCAAACTTGTAATCGAAATGAGCTGCAATGGATAAGAGAATCCGGATAGACTTAAGCATAGCTACTGGTGAAAAGGTTTCCTCATAGTCGATCCCTTCTTTCTGAGTAAAACCTTTTGCAACTAGCCTAGCCTTGAAGGTTTCCACCTTCCCATCTGCTCCTCTCTTCTTCTTATAGATCCACTTGCATCCGATGAGTTTTACTCCTTCGGGTGGTTCTATAAGATCCCAAACCTGATTAAAGTGCATAGACTCTATCTCTGATTTCATAGCATTTTGCCAAAGAGTTGCATCTTTATCCTGTAATGCTTCATTGTAGCTACTGGGTTCAGTATCCAGTTCATCAGAGATTCTGTCATATGACTCTCCAAGGAACATATACCGTTTAGGTGGATTTACAACCCTCCCACTACGACGAGGCACAACCTGATTGTATGTGCTTGTAGTAATACGATCTGACTCTGATCCTTGTGCTCCATCAACCTGCACTGGTTCTGAAACTGGTGCATTAATGGTATCCTTTTGTACCAGTTCAGGGTCAGTTCGTGTTACTATACTTCTCCCACTACGAATAGTTAATGGAAGTTTGGGAACCCACTTTCTTGTGGTGTTTCTGCTTGTACTATTGGTATTAAAGGAGCCTAGTCTAGTTTTATCGCCTCTCAACTCTTCTAGAGCAATTTTACTTCTGGGTTTGTGGTCTATAATATAGTCCTCCTAAGAATCGGGCATTGGTGCTAACAATGACCTTCTGATCCTTAGGACAATAAAATAAACCACCTTTTGTTCCTTTAGGATATCCAACAAAGAAGCATACATCTGTCCTTGATTCCAACTTATCTGGTTTACCTTTTAGTACATGTGCTGGACAACCCCAAACCCGAACATGTCTTAGACTAGGCTTGCGCCCAGTCCACAGTTCTGTGGGTGTCTTAGGTACTGACTTAGATGGTACCAAGTTAAGAATATATGCAGCTGTCTCTAATGCATATCCCCAAAACGAAATAGGTAAGTCTGAATAACTCATCATAGATCTAACCATATCCATAAGAGTCCTATTCCTTCTTTCAGCTACACCATTCTGCTGTGGCATGCTAGGTGCAGATAACTGGGATTCAATCCCAGCATCTAATAAGTAATCTGTGAACTCCCCTAAGAGGTACTCGCCACCACGATCGGATCGTAGTGTCTTGATATTTTTACCATGACGGTTCTCCGTTTCTGCCTTAAAAATTTTAAATTTTTCAAAGCATTCAGACTTACGGTGCATCAGATAAATATACCCATATCTTGAGTAATCATCAATAAAAGTGACAAAGTACTCAAAACCACCTCTAGCTTGGATGTTCATTGGGCCACACAAATCAGAGTGAACCAATTCTAATATCTCCTTAGCTCTATTGCCTTTGGCCGAGAATGGCCGCTTGGTCATTTTTCCTTCTAAGCAAGATTCACAGACCGGTAGTGCCTCTACTTCCAATGAACCTAATGGTCCATCTTGAACCAGTCTAGAAATCCGTCTTAGATTTATATGACCTAGGCGCAAGTGCCAAAGATAAGTTTGATTCATTTCAGAAGGATGTTTTCTCTTACATGGTCTATTATAGTTATTCACTTCATTTAGTTGCACAGTAGGAGAAACAGGATTAATAATATAAAGACCATCCACCAATGTACCAGAACAGATAAAATGTTTATTTTTCTTAATAACAACGGAGTCATTAAAATAAACTGAATATCCATCATCAACCAACTTAGAAACTGAAATTAAATTCCTTCTAATTGAAGGTACAAAAAACAGTCCTTTAATATTAAAATTCTATTTCTACTAAAAGAAAAGCTAAAATCTCCCACTGCAACTACTGACACTCTCGTGCCATCTCCCAGAAATATGTAAATCTCCCCATCACTTAGCTGCCGGGTCTGCTGGAACCCCTGCAAAGAATTGCAAACATGATTAGTGGCTCCGTATCTACACACCAGCCACTGGTAGATAACAGCACTAAACAAGTTTCAACTACAAGTGAATGAGATATACCTCTAGCCTGTTTCCTGGCAAGCCAAACTGGACATTACTGCTTCCAGTGACCTGGCTGCTTGCAGACAAAGCACTTTCCCTTCTTTTTTATTTCCCCATTGGGCTGTGGGGCCTGATGCTGTTTCTTTTTCTGAACCTTTTTCTTCTTCTTAGCATGAGACTTCGAAGAAGAACCTTTTTCAGTAACCATAGCAACTGCAGGCTTCTTAATGAAACTCTCTGCTACCTGAAGTTCTTTAAGTAGCTCTGCCTAGAAAAATTCATTTTGTTCATAGTATAATTTAGGCAGAACTGCTTAAAAGAAGCAGGTAGGGACTGGAGAATGATATCAACCTGGGTTTCCCCATCCATCTCGCTCCAAGGATCTCCAGTTCATTCAGAAGACTAATCATCTTTAGAACATGATCCCTGACAGGAGTTCCTTCAGCCATATTAGTGTTCATCAGTTCTTTCATCGCAGTCTGCCTAGCTGCACGACTCTGATCCCCAAACATTTCTTTGAGGTTGAACATCATGTCATAGGCAGAGGGCATAGATTGATGCTGATGTTGCAGAACATTTGACATAGATGCCATATGTAACACGCGCCATCTCATCAGCCTTAATCCACTTCCGGTAAGCTTGGGACTCCTCATCTGAAGCCCCTTCACCGGGCTCTGCGGGACAGACTGAGTGAGCACATACTTGTATCTTCTGCAGTTACACTATATCTAGGTTTCTTTTCCAATCAATGTAATTAGGACCAGTCAATTTGTTTTCTTTGAGTATCACAGCAAGTGGATTGAAAGAAGACATTTTAATCCTGAGAATCATTCATACATCAAATAAGATATAATGAGCAATAAACTTTAAATTCAAATTATAAGTAGGGCCCCTCAACCACTACAAAATAAAGAATTTGCCAGCAGCCTAATACATTTTGAATAGTATGCCTCGATGGGAGGACGTCTACTACTCATCATTATCTAGACAGATAAAACCTATTAATTTTACTATCTAGGTAAAAGGTAACATACCAAGTAAAATTAATTAGCTGGCTAGATTTGGTCATATAAATATTTGTAGTGACTCCGATGGGGAGGATACTAATATTTATACCTAAGTGTATACCATCACTCAATCCTAGATCCATTGTCCCATGGTGGATCCATCGGATGGAGAGGTAATCCAACATTAACAATTACTAGGGATTATTCTTGGTGAGCTGGCAATCAATTTCATCCTATGGGGAGGAAAGCACTAATGCAACACGTGAAATTAACTACCTCACCAATAAATAAGTGATGGGACCATGGGATTTAAATGTAATTAATTCCCTCTCCCACTTAGTTATTTAAACAATATTTTGAGGGTTAAAAAACTTGTGTTTGATTATCTTATAAATTCAAAATCCCATAGTAGTGTTTGATTTCTACTTTGCTCGATGATTTGTCGCTTCGCATACGGGGGTCTGGGGGCTGGCCCCTAGCGGGGATCAACCTTAGAATCCTATCTGTAATGGATTCTCCTTAGAATCCTATCTGCAACGGATTCTCCTTAGAATCCTATCATGCAATGGATTCTCCTTAGAATCCTATCTGCTTTTTGCAGCAGGTCTTCTTCCTCCATTAGAGCCGCACCAGATTACATAAATCCTATGCCTCCATGTAGGAGTTCACATGCTACGTATTTACAATCACAAAGCTCTCAAAAAACCGGAGCATACATGCTATGAAATATTACAATGATCCTATGCCTCCTTAAACTAGAGTATACAAAACAGATCTAAGTAATATTAAATCAAAACACATACATTCATGTGACCATAATAACAGGATAGAAACCTACAAAACAACGTTAGTAGCAAGCACGATCTATCCTACGCATGCATATACCGATTAATGGAGAACATGACCGTATTATTCATATACAGTATCAGCCGTGGCTCTGATACCATTGTTGGGGAATGCGGAATACCCCCAAGATCACGGCTATAGCGTATATGAGTAATACAAAAACTTTTACCGTTCTAATCTATGAGTACAAGATCATACCTTCAGATTGAACTTTGGAACACTTTGATTCGATTGCTCGACCTCAACCTTTTAGCCTTCCGCTGTATTCCCGAAAATACCTTCTTTCTCTCACAAGATGGTGGGATCTCTTGGCCGTCTTAGGGTTTCTTGTTTTTCCTTCTCCAAAAACATTCTCAAAACCTTAACCCTAGCAACCAACTGAGAGGGTATTTATAGGGCTACAACAGGGACCAATAGGCAAATATAAAAAGGACTTCCCACGTAATTAAATCTCCCAATCCTACCCCGGGTTAGGATTCAATTACGTAAATTACAATTCATTCCACTAAAGAATTATAATTGTACTCCTAATCATATTCGAATTTATATTTTCGAGCCTTTAATATTAAATGCTTATTATCTCCCCACGTTAAGATTACAGATATTCACCAATTAAATTTAATTACTGATAATATAATTTAATTGGCTTTTATTATCCTTGAGACCTATCCACTTAACTTATTTGATGTATTGGATTCAAAATCCACTTGCAAGATTTGATACAATCAAAACTTATAAGCTTCCTCAAGGGGATATCATCAATCCAATTTATCAGGACGTGGATTTCCTTCAACTATTAATATTCACTATATATATAATGTTATTGCCCAACCCACTGAATTTATTGACTCATATAGAATCTCACTCTATGCGTAATCAAAGCAATAATCACTACATACACGTGTTTAGAAATAGAATTCGAATTAAGAGCATAAGTAATCATAATATTCATGAGTTTTAAATTATTTTATAAAGTCAGTATAAAATAATTAACTCACTGGGTCCTGTTCAATACACACAAAGTATACTAGCACAAATAGTTAGAATAAACCAGTCCCCATAGTCAAGACAGACCTGCTAAAAATTTGTGCTACAGTTCTACTGATGGTGTGTCCAATTCCATCTAAAACTGTGAACAATAAACTTGTATTCCAAAAGAACCGATGATCTAGTCTTCTGTGTGTAAGCCGTACTCTACACACTAGATCAAATACTCTTTGTAAATACTAGACACATGCACATATATAGTAAATGGCACACATTGCTCAAAATGAATTCTTATTAAAATGTAAAGACATAACATAAAGCATATCTTTTAGTCTATATCTCTATCAGAAAGAAGCCAAGTCCTTATTGAAGAAGAAGAAAGCAAATTAGGACAAAACTTAGGTGTAATCGTTTAGGTCTTTGCCACCTTGATCTCTACTTAACAATGGATGCTAGCACACATTTTACTCATATCTAACATTGTGAACCTCTATTAAATGCTTAGATTATATTAATAAACCTCAATGTGTGACATCATTAATAATTCAAGCGCTTTAGCTTATTGCCTCTCTTTCGAAACTTCTCACCTTTTCTCTTTATAGGATGAGATGAGCGCTTGTCTTGTACTCAATCTCATAAATAATGAAGAAAGTGGTGTAGATTAAAATAAACATGCCTTTAGGATATACTATTTTTCCATTAGGCTTACAGTACTGTTCACCACTCTTTTCTAATTAAGGATGGTATTGAGTAAAAAAATTGGGATAAAAGTTTAGGAATAATGTTTTTTGGTACTTTTAAAGAGATTTTTCTTATTAACTATATTTGGTTGTATCTATGAATCAGGGTGAACATTATAGATGTAACTATTGACTAAGTCTAAACTAATGTTACAGTAAAAATTTATTAATGTTTTGTTATATCATTAATAAAAAAGAAACAAAGAGCGGTGGGATTGTTTAATATTTTACTAGTCCTAATGTTTTAGCCATCTTTTATCTTCTAAAAAATTTTTGCTTTTAACTTTGTTAACTTATCCCCTTCTAGGCTAACAATTTAAGGGATAAAGGAAAAAAAAATATCTCTTAAAAAAATTAATCTCATACTAAATATCTTCAAAAGGAGGTAAAAAAATTATAAAGTAACTTTTCACACCCTTTTACCCTATAACAAATGCATCCTAAAACCAAAAAAGCCAACATATATGTTATTAAATTGTTATGCATGTTCTTCTATTTCAAACTCCATACCAACATATTGAGTTATCTTAGATTCAATGATTTCATGTTCAACAGAAATGTCAAATGGAACTTCATCTTTATCAAAGCCACTCATGTTAGAAGAAAAATAATTATCCATCTTCTATAACAAAGAAAACAAAATATAAATCAATCACAAGTCTCTACAAGTTCAAACCAAAAAAGAAAACATAGAGAAGTATAGAAGATTATTGACAAGCTATTACCCAATGCCAAATCACCTAAGAGTTTTAGGAACCATTCACACACATAAGTTTCCAATGCCAGTATACACGTACACACAAAAACATATACTAACATATTAATATCAACTTGGTAATGAATTGGAATATAGTTAAATAATTTTTGGATAATTCCCATTGACATCCTTTACTTCCTAAATGTACATCTCTTTCTTGACCTTTCAAACATTCATGCTCTTTCCGACTCTTCGTTGCTGATGCAAAACATGTAGGTTTCTTAATCATTATTTTGAGGATGCATCGTTGGACCTTCATAAAAAAGGATTTACAACCTCTGTAATGCTCCATCACTAGTAAAAAATTTCAGATCTTATGATCAAGAGGTTATAAGAGAAGAGGGATAAATATCATAAGGCAACATGTGTGAACTTCCAAAAAAAAATTTCTGTTGAAAAAATATTGTTCTCTTCCTCCTTCCATTCAGCTAGCATTTCTATCTAAGATCATGAATGGCAGACCTAATGTACTCTTATGGTGACTAGTTAAAAAGAGGTTTAACAAAATCTTAATCTAATAGATAAAAATTTTTGCTCCTCGCCTTGAAACCCTTCCTTCAACCTCAAACCAATCCATATAATCGGATTAAAAACATAAAAACACCCATATTAATATCACTTGCAAAAGTTAAGAAGCCCTGGATAAACATTCAACTATTAAATCATTCTAAAATATTAAAAAAAAGGACAAGAATCTAGCTTTAATCTTTTCATCTAAACCCTTAACCTATCTTTGATTTCCCATAATAGATGTGGCGATAATGAAGTTTCATATCTTTCCAATAGGTATTGACTCAATCCATGCCATTTCTCTACCATTTAGATGAGGTCGGGAGCTGGAAAAACACTCATCACATTTGAAAGAGAGAGAAGGTGAAGAGTTTCCAAAGAGAGCAAGAAGTTAAAGAGTTTGAGCTATTTAGTAACTATACATATTAAGTTTATTAATAAATCTAAGCATTTAACAAAAGCTTACAAGATTAGATATGAGTTGTAAAGTTATACGCACATCAATTGGTAAGAGAACTAAATGGCAAGGACATAAAGGACCACACCTAAGTTTTATCCAACAAATTAAAGCCTCACCAAACTCCAAGACTCTAGGAATAGTTCAACTTTTGAGAGTAATTGGAGAGTCTGGATCTCTCTATAAAATCTTCTTTCTTTTTTAGTTTTCTTCATGATCATTTTCGATCTAATTGACCATCCATCTCGAAATTGAGTTTGCTTTTGCCTTAAGCTATCACTGGTTCCATCTTCAACAACGATATCCCATTGACCTTCATCATTAAGGTAGTGTTTGATAGAAAAAATATTATTCATGGATAAGTGTACGTGATAGAGTTTATTCCCTGGCTATCCCTAGGGATATCCATTGGCTATCCCATTGATCATATCAAATGCAAAAGGTAAATCTATAGGATAACTTTTTTTACTCTTATTTGGAGGGATAACCAGCTATTCCTGCATTTTTTAGGAATAAATTGAGGGGATAACCCATGGTTAACCATGGATTATCCCCTTTGGTTAACTTTATTCCCAGCTATCCCTTATAGTTATGGCTTTTGGGAATAAGAGGGGATATCCCCTCTTATTCCCTATTTTAAACACTACCTAATAGTCATTGCTAGGCGGCATTGATAGAAAGTCATTTAGTTTCTCCTCTATTTGTAATCCCAACTCCTCTATCAATTATTATGCTTCCATTGTTAGTGTCACTAGAATTTACCGATGAGTGTGGGAGCCAACCATCAATGGATCAAGTTAGATGAGGTAGTGTCCTTCACCTTATTTTTCTTTATTTACTATCTCTACACTCTCTTGCTATAGTTGCTACTTGATGTTATCTTTGTTACTACTCCAAACTCCAGTCTCATAGCCAGATAAGTGATATAGAATCGGTTGGTTGTAAAGAACCCTATATCACAATCAAATCACCTTTGTTTTTTTATTCCTTGTCAATCTTCTATGGAGTCCCTATTACAATCGTTCATATTTATTTAACCACTATGTTAGTCATTCCATGTTATCACTTGCCACCATCGACCACTAGTTCAACCATTAGTACTACCACACCATTCTATACCATCCCCTAACTGCTCGATCCATCTCTCCATCCTTTAATCGGGAAGCCAAGAAAGGGGGAGTCCTTCTTTTCCTACTATTTCTTTCATTCCTTTCATTTTCTCTTTTTTTTCATATTTTTTTCTCTTTAAGTGGACCAAAGGTGTACCTCAAAAGAGGGTTCTTTTTTCCTTTACTTCTCTTTGGTGCGCTAGTTGTGGATATGGACTATACTAGCCATTATTGATTTCTACCACATCCTTCATGAGGCATTACTAGACCCTCATTGCTAACAAACCTTATTATGTTGCTTTAGCTTAAATTAGTTTCGTGTTCCTAAATTTGGTGAGTTGTTACCCTGAACTGACAAACCTAAGTTGCTGGACATTGTTACCCAATTGGCTCTTTTAAGATTTAGTCTATAGTTTATTTTTATTATCATTCTTATCTTGTAAATGTGTGATCATTTGAATAGAAAAATGCTAAGCAAAAGATTTTATTTTGATCCCTAAATCAAGATAAAAATAATTCTTTTTTAAACTTAAAATTAGAGTATAAACTAGAAAACTTAGAGATTAGGGGTAATTTAGGCATTAAAGTTGAATTTAAGGAAATAATTATATTTAAAGGATAATTACTCAATGATTGGCTAAAGATGAGTTAGATTTATATTGATTTAAAATTAGTTAAACACATTAAGTGTGGACCAATGTCCCTGTATTTGAGTATCTATTAGTAGAGTTAAGGATCCCTATATATGTATTATCAACTATATAATTATGGATATTATCTTTTATAGACACAATATATACTGATGATATATGTTATTTGCATTGAATTTTGTATAGATAATATTGTCAAATTATTTTTTGGTTTGACAAGCAGAAAAAATTAAGTTTTGATAGAACTAAAGAGAATTTGATTAATAACAAATTATGGATTGCCATCACGAGCTGGTATGTAGAACCATGGATTACCACCATGAATAGGTACATAGAATTATGGATTGCAGCCATAGATAAGTATGCCAAAAATGTTGCTATAGGCTATTACTTGAAATTTTGGATTACCCTATCTTGAGCTAGTATATCATATTAGGGATGGTTGTCATAAGAAAATACGTGGAATGTGAATATCCCAACCATTGAGATATATTTAGATTTATTAATGTTTGCTTATCATAGGCTTAATTAAGTGTGGTCATGATTAGTCTAATGTCAGAGAGATCATAGTTGTCAGATATGAACATGCTAATTTGAAAAAAAATACTATTGATTGAAAAGCTATTATATGATATATATGATATCTTTGGATTGGGATGAGTATTTTATTATATATGATATGTACATCATACATTAATTTTTTTGAGTATCGATTGATACATTTCATGATTTCTACATATTTTTCATTAATCTTTGACTTTTTTATATTTGTATTAATTATATTAGGTATGCATGTGCAATTTTTATCAAGCTATTAGCTCATATAATGTTTTACTTATCTTTTTTAATAAGTATAGTGGAGCTTCAACGAGAATTCAATGAGGAGTAGAATAGTTCATAGTAGTTTATGTTTGATATCAAATGAACATATAAAATTATAATTAAATAATATTATTATTATGAAATTCCATGGATTTGAACTTAAAGGTGATATATTGTGTTAATGTAAAATTATTAAAAAATAAGCCTACATATTTCTTGAGGCCACATCCTGAATGATCTATAATCGTGTCACATTTCCCACCAAGAAATGAAGTTGGAGCATGACAACCTAGATACTTAATCTAACTATAAACTTGACTTGACCAATCCTAACTTGAGCTCAAATATTTCATGTTAGGTTCAAGTTATACTTAGTTTCAATTGAACCTAAATAATTTGTTAGACCTAAAATTCTTTTTATTGAACATGTCCAATTCAATAGATAATTAGATTGGATTCGGATTCTAAAATCATAACTCAAATATAAAATTTGATGGAGTTAGAGATAGGTATGTCATCATCCAACTTGACTCATTTATAATCCTAGTGAAATAATGCATAAGAATATTATTCCATGAAAAGGAGACCTTCAACATGCTTTTTGCAACTAAATAATTTTTTTTGCATTTCAGCAAAATAAAGTATGATAAATTAAGAAACAGAGCCATATTTAATCCAGTCCTAGGGTTAATTGAGCAGCGGAATAACACTCTATCTAATCCTTTGATCAATTGGTTAAGTGATCGATGATCGCTACAATTTCTAGTCACCACTTGAAAAGCTATTCAGAAACAAACGCAGTCTCAAGTGAAAAGGCGTTTCCACTGTGGGGTTCAGTAAACCAAGCAGCAAAGATCATGTCCGTTTTTAACTTTTTTCCTTTGAACGCTACCAGCTTATTTTCCTCGCGAACTTTTCTTATTCAAAGCATATCTGATTAAGATTGCATTCTTATTTCTTAGCCATTTGTGATTATATGGGGGGCATTCCTGAACTTGGTGGGAGGAGAGCTTTTTGTACATGTAGGTCAACAGCCAATGCGTTCCTTACGGCCGTCCTAGAAATCTACAACGCAAGCAGATCCCCATGCTAATATAATAATGCCTGTTCATCAGTCCGGCAGACAGTCGCATGGCAGTGGCAGGTGTCAATCATCTGATTCATCTCTCCGTAAAGTATTATTAAAATCAGAGAGAGAGAGAGAGAGAGAGATGTGTGTGAGGGAGAGGCGTAAAGGCAAAGCAATTAAACAACTTGTTTTGGTTCCTTGGCCGGTGAGACATGGGGTGCAGCATTTCAAAACTGGCCACCTTTCATAGAACTGTAGCCTTTCCTGTTTTAAACAGGGGAGCGAGGAGGCCATTGGCAGAATCTTCAAGAACTAATTTTCTTTCGGTGGATTTTGATCATAACCAGGTAAGGAGGAAGGAAAACTCCATTCTTTAAAACGAAAATCTTTCCTTTCTGCAGTCATTGGGTGGTGTTGGCTTATTTTTTGAAGGTTTTTTATATTTCAGATCTGGAAGTTTAGCTTCGGATGCAGGAAGAGTTGTTGTTTAGAGCTTGCAGATTTGCTCAAATGGACTTTTTTTCCCCCCTGAAACAGGAAATCTATTGATAGTTGCCATCTGAAACCAATTATCCTGTTCCCAGATTTATCTTCCTGGTTGATTTCTTTTTTCTAATTTTTTAATTTTCTGACTGTTATTTTAGCTGTTAGAATTTGGTTTGAGTCTATTTTTGAGGGGAATGCAACTGATAATCTTCAACCTGGAGAATCCTGGAAGCTTGGAGACTGGAAGATTTGAAGTGAAGAGTTGGAGAATCCTAGATTCTCTCCGTTAATAAAACGGTCCTTGAGGAGATGAGCTTTGTGGCATTGATGAGCTTAGCTTATTCCCTCGGTGATCCAACATTATAAAGTTCTACCAGGGGTGTGGAATTACTTTGGTTGGCAAAAAAGGATAAAAACTTCTTCTGGACCGAGTTGATCTGAAGAATGAAGTCCTCTGGGCTTCTTTTACTGCTTTTATGTTTGGTTTTTCTTAGAGTTGGGCAAGCTCAAGTGAAACCTTTTCTGGTGGATTGTGGATCTAATTCCAGCATTAATGTTGATGGTAGAAAATGGGTTGGAGATTCAGTTCCTGCTGATAATTTCACCATGAGCTCTCCTGGAGTCACTGCATCAACTGCCACGATCAGTGGAGAAGATCTGTATGAAAACTTGTATAAAACTGCCCGGATCTTTAACACATCATCAAGCTACAACTTCAGCTTGGTGTCTGGGAGTTATTACATCAGGCTTCACTTCTACCCTTTCTCCTTTGAAAACTTCAATGTTAATGAGTCTGCCTTTGATGTTATGGCAAACGGTCTAAAGTTGGTATCCAAGTTCCGTGTCCCAGGGGAGATTTACTGGAAGAACACGAGGAGCAACTCTAATATTACCTCCCTGGTGAAAGAGTACTTCTTTGATATCAGTTCAAACAAGCTGCAGATTGAGTTTATTCCTGACTCTGGGTCATTTGCCTTTGTCAATGCTATGGAAGTGATTCCAGTCCTCGATGAGTTGTTTACTGATTCTGTGAACAAAGTGGGTGGTTCAAAGAGTTCTCTCGCTTTGATGGATCACGGGATGAGACCATGTATAGGTTGAATGTGGGAGGGCCTGACATAAAACCCAGTGAAGATCAAACTCTTTGGAGGAGATGGGAATCAGATGAAAAGTTCATGTTCTCTGTGAGTACTGCAATAACTATTTCTAATTCTTCCAGTGTAACCAAAGCCTCGACTAATGATACTTCCATTGCACCTCTATTAGTCTATGAAACAGGCAGGACAATGATAGATAATGGAGTTATTGAAAAGAGATTCAACATGTCATGGAAGTTCGATGTGGATCCGAACTTTGACTACTTAGTCCGGTTGCACTTTTGCGAGGTGTTATATGATCAACCAAACATGAGAGTTTTCAGAATTTATATAAATAATAAGACAGCAGCTGAGAACTATGATGTGTTTGTCAAGGCAGGTGGGAAGAACAAAGCCTATCATGAGGACTATGTTGATGCCGTTTCACAGCAGATCGATACTCTCTGGCTTCAGTTGGGGTCAGACTCATCTACAAGTGCTTCGGGTACTGATGCTCTTCTGAATGGTCTGGAGATCTTCAAGCTCAGCCGAAATGGGAATCTTGCTCATGCTTCAGAGAGAATTGACACTGGTGGGGGACGCTTGCCTGTTGGAAGGACAAAGAGTAAGGTTCTATGGGCAGGAATTGGTGCAGGTGTTGGTATAACGATTACTATTTCAATACTGTCTGCTACCTTGTTCTGCTACTGCATTCGTAAAAAGAAAAAACCTTCAGTTAAAAATACCATCCTCCCGGTTGGCGCCCACTCTTCCTTCATGGGACTGTGAGAAGCACCAGAAAAGCCCATGCACTGAAATCAGATCTAAATTCTAATGGATCAATGGCTACTAATAGGATGGGCAAGAGGTTCACCATTGTAGAAATTAGAGCAGCGACCAACAATTTTGATGAGTCTTTGGTCATTGGAAATGGAGGTTTTGGTAAGGTCTATAAGGGCGAGCTTGAAGAGGGAAACTTGGTGGCAATCAAACGGGCCCATCCACAATCTGAGCAGGGCGTAAAGGAATTTGAAACTGAAATAGAAATGCTGTCAAAGCTCCGGCACCGGCACCTTGTCTCCATGGTTGGGTATTGTGATGATCAGAATGAGATGATTTTAGTTTATGAATACATGGCAAATGGGACTCTGAGAAGCCATCTCTTTGGGAGTGATCTCCCACCTCTCACATGGAAGCAGCGGCTCGATGCATGCATTGGTGCTGCACGAGGGCTTCACTACCTTCACACAGGAGCAGAGAGGGGCATAATCCACAGGGATGTTAAGACTACAAACATATTGTTGGATGAGAATTTTGTTGCAAAAATGGCAGATTTTGGGCTGTCAAAAGATGGCCCAGCATTGGACCGCACCCATGTCAGTACTGCTGTGAAGGGAAGTTTTGGGTACCTTGATCCTGAGTACTTTCGACGCCAACAACTAACTCAGAAATCAGATGTATATTCTTTTGGTGTGGTTCTCTTTGAAGTCTTATGTGCTAGGCCAGTTATAAATCCAAGCTTGCCAAGGGATCAGATTAACCTTGCTGAATGGGCGGTCCATTGGCAGCGCCAGCAGTCAATTGAGGCCATTGTAGACCCCAGACTGGAAGAGAATTATTCACCAGAGTCCTTGAAAAAGTTTGGGGACATCGCAGAGAAATGCCTTGCTGATGAGGGAGGAACCGCCCTACAATGGGTGAAGTCTTGTGGCACTTGGAGTGTGTCTTGCAGCTGCATGGAGCTTACATGCAAAGCAGAGATGCCAATTCCTTCTCAGGAAGTCAGGTGAGGTTTGCTGATATGTCTCTTAGTCTTCCAGGCATTACAGAGGGAGAAGAGGAAGCTTCTCTAGTAGCAGAAAGCATTGATGAAGATGGACTTTGATCTTCTGGCATTGGAGCTGTTAGCATCTCACAGCTCATTAGTGCTTGTATTAGGCGAGTGGTGCAATTTTCAAATTTCTTAATATCTTTTAAGTCTGCTTTACCATTATTTTGGTTGGTTATAACAAATATTTTAGAGATGCATGATGTCTTAGTAGCCATACGTTTTTATAGAAGCTCCTATGGATGCATGGGATTGTTTGTACTGTTACTGAAGTCTGAAACTGTGGAGGTCTTCAAATGGTTTTGCCATTTTGCCATATCAAGTAATTCTATTCATCTGTTCAACTATTAGTAAGAGAATACATGTTTGACAAAGGTCCTGTATAAAAGCAGCTAATAGTACTCTTCTATTGTTTAAAGATTTTGATGGACTTACTCTGCATATGTGTACCATGCCTCCCTGACTGGCAGTGGTCCTTCTGTCTGTTGTTTTTCTCTTTCTTGGTTTTCTGTATTAGTTTAGATCCAATAGTGCTAATTATGCATCAACATTTCTGCTTAATTGTCATGATAAACTCTAATTTAAATTGCTAAAGTTTGAGGTCACTCATAGTTAATATTTATTATCAACTTAGATTTTTCGCTGTGCTTTTGGATCTCGCTATGGCTTCATCATGCGATAGGATGAATTTCTTCTAGAGTTAAGCAGGACTTGGAGAGAAACATATGATATTGGAGGAATACTGACAACATTCAGATCTCATGTGTGGTGCCTCAGGCATGAGATTGAATATTTACCATACTGCAATACTTACCGCACGTGCCACATTATGCACTGCATGCCCCTATATTGGCAAAATGTGAGTGGATATGGAAGCATAACACAGGATGTATAATGTATTGGCACATGCATGAGTTGTATGCTTCTGTATCATGTACCGCAAATCTTCTGGATTCAGATTGACTGCTCTAGTTTTTCTGTGGATATTTTGCAAAATGTCATTTTATTTCATCAATATACCAATCTAGCCTCCATGTGAATCTTTAAGCCACCAACATCAAGGCATTAATGTTTCAAGCTTCAACAATGAAATCCATAGGCTTCTCTTTGTTTTATCCAAGTTAAATGCCTCTAGTCTCTTTGCCCTTGAAGTTGTAGCGCTTATAGATTTAAAATACTAGGTGAAGCCTCTGTTACTTGGTTCTGCAACTTACCCCCATGATTTGGGCTAGTTTTAGAAAAAAATTGATGTTTTTTCCCAATATCCCTGATTTCTAACTCAAAGGAAGAGTATCTTATACCATTGGTGCATAAGATCACCTAAACTCTGTGGTTGCGTTAAAAATTCTTGCAATCCCTTTTCCATGCAAGTGCTTGTTATATCAAACAGGAAACCATCAATTTTAGACAACATGGCATAAAGGTTACTGTTAACCATTATAAATTTGGTCTGTAAACATGGTATTGACAGCCGGTATGGAGGCATTATGAAACTTCCAGTAACTCCTGCAACGTTATGAAGAAATTGTGAAACTAACTTTCAGTTAGAACATTTACATGAAAAAAAGAAAATGGAGAACAACAGGGAAAAAAGTATGCATACAAGGATGTTTTTGAATTCCTCTAATTCTAACCTATGCAGAAGTTTTACTTGAACCTGACCCTTTTCATGAAGTGGTAAAAGTCTGAGATGTGATCTCATCAGATAACCAAATGCCAGATGCAATTATGCATCCATTGCTGACATACCAGCTGCATCAATAGTCTGTAGCTCTGGGTCTCCTATGTTGCATTGGTTTTGCTTCATAACTATCGTGGCTTATCACAGTTTCATAGTTTAATTGCTAATTTCGAAAGCACTTAATTTTGTTGCCTGGGCCCATTGATGTTGGGCTGGCAACTTCACAGCCAACCAGTCCCCATCCTTGGTAGGAATTCTGACCATGATGCCAATCCCCTTGTGCCACATGGCACATGAACTTTTTGTTGAGAAACCCCCCCCCCCCCCTTTACTTCTGGTGATCTTGGAACCAGCCGCAAAGGGTTTTGGAGTACTTTTGATAGCAAACAAACACCAAAAACATCCCCTGAACCTCAAAAAAACCTGAAAGGTTGACAGCCTTTCACCCTGGAGCCCAAACGAGCCCTAGTAACCCCATCATCATGAGCATTGGTCCTTGGCCTTAGCCTTGGCTCCCTGAGCCTTGGGAGCACCACACCAGGTCCTACACTTTTCATGTGTACGAAGCTGGCTCCTTGAGTCTTGACAAAGTGAGCATTGAGCAATCAGCATATACTTTCAGATGAGAGGGTAGTCATCCGTTCATTCACATCTGAATGCGCCTTCATCTTTGCCTTTATACTGCACTAGCAGTCAACTTGGTTAGGTGAAGCTCTTTAACTTAGAAGGACACATTCTACTTTATGTGATTCTGATATCAAAGTTGTGAGGACCTTCTTCAGTCTCATCAAAAACCCAAAACTCATGTCTTGCTTTAGATGGTAGTTTGCTAGAAATAACTCACCCTTACATGGTGAGCATTTTATGTTTAATCCTTGGACATGGTTAGGCTTGTGTTATGCATACAATGAGGTTTGCTTCTGCTTAACTCTTTTTTTTACACACAAATGACAGGGTTTTCTAAGATGGCTAGGAATTAAACATAAAATGGCCATCAAAATCCTGAGGGTGAAACTCAATTATTCCTTTCTATTTGCATCAAGGAGATTCCCCAAGGCATCCACTGGCTAAATTTGTTGGCATGCTGATATGACTAGAAGTATATGCAGTGATGAAAACACTGCGATCACAAATTTTATCCACTAGAAGAATAACTCCAGTGCAGCTCATGTGCAATGCATTGTCTTACTTTAACTTTCAAGAAAAGTTGAAATAGATGAGGCTCACACTTATGCTCATCCTTCATGGCTTATATGTTACACAGTGGCCAGATGCCTATCTCTTAATAGCATCTTTCCTTGCAATGCATCATCCTTATACATACCTAGAAATAATGGTTTGCTTAAAGTTCCTTTATCATCTGAGATTGGATGACCTTCTTCCTTCCAGGACATCTCATTTTAACTCCTCACACTTTATAAGCCAAAATAATCGTTTGGACTAAGGCACCACCACTGCTTGGTAGTTTTCTGTTCCTTTCTTTCGTGTCATCAGTACACAACGTTGTTGTATGAGTCATTATCTACTTCATCTGAAAATAGATGGCTGAAGATGACATTTATTCTTTTAGCTGAGCGAGATCAGCATTGCAAGCAAGTGCATGTAAATGGCAATTCATTTGGACTTCCCAACAAATTATCACTTTGTGTGCTGTGTCTATTGGACAAATGCCGCTTTCCTTTTGCTTAGGAAAATCTGTCTGACAGTTTTCAGATTTCAGATTGTGCTTTAGGGCCTTCTCTTTTTCAGTAAAATGTCAGTAGTGAGAGGATTTTATGCAATTTTCTATGGTGGTTGTGCTCATTGATTTAGTGTCATAAAGATTGGAGTTGCATTCAGTATTTGATTGGTAATTGCTGACCTGAAGGGCTGGAGCTATGTGCTGTTATTTTTTCAACAACCTTGAAGCTACTATTGGCCTGTGTAACTGAGGGAAATGCTGTCCCCACCTAACGCTTTGGTGTAAAAGCAGTGATAGCCTAAAATTCCATAAAAAAAGACTTCCCAGGGTATAGAAAAGGAATAGCTAGAGTGAAGTTTTAAGTATTCCTTTAATAAGAAGGTTGAACAGTAAAGGTAGGATCTTCTTAGGACATAATTAGTTTTAGTTTTAGTTTTCTTTTTTTTTTATGTTCTAGTTTTAGTTTTTTTTTTAAGGTGGGGGGTGTTGGTGTTGACAGAAAGAAGGTGATTAGTTGAGTTAAAGGGGTTACATGGCAGCATCCAGATTATGCTAAGGCTTTTGGTGAGAGCATGCTAGACTGTATTTAGCTCTATATTAGTTAGGTATTTCTTAGATTTTGAATGCTTATGTAAGATCGAAAATTCAAATAATATATTTCTAATTAATTTTTTAAAGTGAATTTTTGGTTGTTACAAATGATATCAAAGTGGACTTAGCCCATGGCCTATGTTGGCAGGGAAATATGGCAAAAGGTCTTATAATATTTATATTTAGGTTACATATTAGATTTGATTGGATTTTGATTTGTGCCTTTGGTTTGATAAAGATGCCAACTTAAATGAGAAGAGTATATGAGAATTCAAGATTGTATTTAGATTTTCGTTGGTTATGCACCAGATAGATTTTGAATGTTTATATAGAGCAAATAATCTAAATAATACTTTTCTAGTTAATTTTTTTGGGTGAAGTCTTATGTTGTTATAAATCATATGCGACTGTGTTGTTATAAATCATATGCGACGGCTTATGCTGAACTAAATGTAATTCCATATCGATTGTTTATTAGATAGATTTGGATGCCTATATAAGGTCAAAAATCCAAACAATACTTTCTTGACTATTCTTTATCAGAGGTTTTGGATTATTAATTACAAATGATATCAGAGTGCATCCTACCTAAATTAGAAGATTTAGTAAAAGACTTGATGAGGGGTAAAATCATCATTGTATTATTGATCGTCCACATCGGCGATTGGGTCACGCCCAATCCAAACACCCTGTTAGCCAGCCGGCATAACATCCAAGCAACGAAGCCAAATCACCTCTGACAAAGTAGGGTCGCCCCGACAACCCGAATCATCCTCATACTTCGGCCATCCGAGTCGAACCATTCCTCGGTAACCCAAGCTATCTTCATACTTCGGTCGTCCGAGCCGAGCCATTCTATACCTCGAAAACAGGTTATTTCTCATTCTGGCCAAACCACGGCACTCAAAATACCTCTGTGGAATCCAGCGCAGGAGGGTTCAAATTTACCATAACTGAATAAGATTCCGAACGGCGAATCATGCCCATAAGTGACCTAGGATCTGCGAGAGTGGCCTAGGTCTATGTGATCATCGAGCCTCAAGGCATCAACCAGTTCTCCAGTCGTCAATCCTTTAACTGACAAGATACGGACCCTACCGGTCTCATAACAAACCTAATTCGAATCCTAACAGTTTTCAGACCCCATCCGGGGCACATCTAAGGAATCAGGTGATCACCTATAAATATTACAGCATTCCAACCTCTCAGGTACGCACGCAAAAAAGCTCTAAGACCCCTTACGCATTCATTTTTTCACTCCATTAGAGCTCTCATAAAGGCCGGGAGGAACATCTCTCTGTGAGAGTCTTCTCCTCACATCTACTTGCTGTGAATCTCCACTGACTTGGACATCGGAGGGTCCTCCGCAGAGGGCAACCCCCACAGCACGCTCTGCGTATGGACTGTCTTGCAGGTTCCACCCCAAGGTGACGAGATCGGCGTCTGGATCAGGAGCCGAAAGTGCATCCGAGTCGGAGAATGGATTTCTGTGGCAACAGATTGGCGCTAGAGGAAGGACCTCAAGTCTCATAAACTTATGATCCAAGAGATAAGACTCGAGAACCAGAGGAAATATCCTCTAATGGCCAATCGAAAGAGAGCCACCTCTGAAGCTCAAGATCAGGCTGCCTCTCAAAGGCCTGACCCGATCAGCGGTGTAGCACTCCGCTACCACCGCCAGCTTAAACTCCTTCGCCACCGGCAATAGCGGTAACCCTGGACCAGTTCGCCGCTCTGGTTCAGCAGGTCCAAGCATTGACCCAGTTGGTCCAGGGATTCTAGGCGATTCCTAGAGCTACTATCCCTATTTCTCAGCCTCATGAGAAGGCCGCAGCCCCTACCTCGCCAGCGATCTCTTCCTTCGACCCGCCTGAGGCAGCAGATCGCGGTCACTGGCCCGCAAAGACGAAGCCGGTGCTACGGCGAGCTGAAGGGCAGAGCCCGCTCAGGTCCAGGCGGGTTGGCTCCCCTTCCCTGGTGTCTTCCCAAGATTCGACATCGCTGCCATCTTCTCCTCACCCGATCCCTCATACCACTCTGGATGAAGGGATCGGACAACAAATGCAGGAGATACGGCGATAATGGCATCGGGAGCTAGACACCGCCAAGCAAGCTCCTCCATCCCAGCCAAAAGTGGAGCAGGGCATTCCCTTCTCCGAGAGGATTATAAGGGAAGTGATTCTCCCTCATGTCAAGCTCCCCGCCATCGAGCCGTATCATGAATCCACCGATCCCGATGACCATCTCAGCAGCTTCAGATCCATCATGATGTTCCACGGGGCATTAGATGCGATCCTGTGTAGAGCCTTCCCCTCCACCTTAAGGGGATCTACCCGAAGCTGGTTCAACAGCTTGAAATCAGGTTCCATTGATTCTTTTGATGAGTTGTCTACTCATCAGCCAGTTCGTCAGTAGCCGTCGCCAACGATAGAGATCCAATTCCCTCTTCAAGGTCAAGCAGAGAGAGGGAGAATCGCTGAAGAATTACCTCGGCCGCTTCAACACGGCCCTTCTAGAAGTAGACCACCTCAACCATGAGGTGGCCATGTCCGCCCTAGCCGAGGAGTGTCCAAGGAGGAAGACTTCTACCTAGCTCTAGAGATTAACTACCCGAAGAGCCTTTCAGACACGATGTCCCTAGTAGACAAATACGCCAGAGTGGAAGAATTGAGGAGGTCAGCCCGGGCCGAGCAGGTGAAGAAGAAAGAAGCAAAGGGCCCGGACAAGAGGGCCCATCGCCGCGCTAGCCCGCGTCGCCATCGCATAGCTCGTTCGCACTGCCTCGAGACCGAACTCGGAGTTCGGCTCGAAGGTTTGACCGCTACACTCCCCTTACCGTGCCAAGAGCGTAGATCCTGATGGAGATCGAGCGTTAGCTTCCTCGACCCCCTCCTCTTCGAGGCAACGGAGCTCGGAGGGACCCGGCCAAGTACTACCGCTTCCATCGGGACTACAGGCACGATACCGAGGAATGTTGGCAGCTCAAAAATGAGATCGAGCAATTGATCCGGCGAGGTAGACTGAACCGGTTCAGGGGCCCCCTTGAGCCGATTAATGAGGAGAATCGCCAACTTGAACCTCGCCAACTCCCACCACCAAATCCTTCAGTTATCCGCAATGTCAATGTGATAACGGCGGTCGGATCCCCATCTTCTTGGCCAGGCAAGGAGGAGAACCCGTCAAAGAAAGCTCGAGTCGATGAGCTCACCTTCTCTGATGAAGATCTTGGGGAGGTACAATACCCCCATAATGATGCTCTAGTTGTGTCTTTAAATATGAACAATTATGATGTATACCACATTTTGGTTGATAGTGGAAGCTCTGTTAATGTTTTGTATTTCGATGCCTTTGTGAGATTAAAATTCCTGGTAGAAAGCCTCCGATCGGTGGAGTCCACCCTAGTGGGCTTCACAGGTGACTCCATAACCCCTAAAGGAGTCATCACTCTGTCAGTCCGAGCCGGCACCTAGCCCCGCGTGGCTACCATGTTCATGGATTTTCTCATGACCAAGCTCAGATCCCCTACAATGCCATCCTCGGCAGACCAAGGCAAATCTCTCTCAAAGCCATCATTTTCGTCCTCCATCTCGCCATGAAATTTTCCATTGAATGGGGAGTGGGGGTGGTTCGAGGAAGCCAGATCATAGCTCGGCATTGCTTTGTAGCCAACCTCCAATCCAGAAAGCCCGAGGTGGACGGGCTGGATGCTCGAAAAGATCTCGCCGAACGAGACGAGCCCGCCGAAGAACTGAAGGAGGTACCGCTTGACAAGGCTCGGCCCGATCGAACCATAAAGATTGGGTCACAGCTGGAAGAAAAACCTCGGCAAGAGCTGATTGAATTCCTCCGAAAGAATGCCGATGTCTTTGCTTGGTCCGCATCGGACATGCCTGGAATCAGCCCAGATGTTCTGGTTCATCGCCTTAGCGTGGACGAAACATTCTGGCCAATCAAACAGAAGAAGAGGAGCTTCGCCCCAGAGCGCCAAAAGGCCATTGAAGAAGAGGTGGATAAACTCATCAAAGCCAAGTTTATTTGGGAGGTTAGTTACCCCGATTGGCTGGCAAACATGGTCATGGTGAAGAAGTCGAATGGCAAATGAAGGATCTGCATTGACTTCACTGACCTCAATAAAGCCTACCCAAAAGACAGCTTCCTTCTTCTGCGGATTGACCAGCTCATGGATTCAACTTCAGTCCATGAAATGTTAACTTTTATGGATGCCTATTCGGGCTACAACTGTTGGGAATTGTATCCTAAAGCCAATCATTTGATGATTGTGCTGATGTAAATTGTATATAAATTGATATATTAATAAAAGTTATTTGGCAGTTTATTCATTACAAGAACATCTTCTTAATACTCCTGAAAGTAATGAAGCCCTTAGGATCTTCCTCACGATAAAGGAGGATTTATCTTAGAAGGTCCTTAAAAGAGTTCGCGACCAAATGATATACTATGACAGGGCCATAGTACTATCAATTATAGGACGTTGTATATCATATTTGTTGGTTATCCTCTTAACCAAGGAGTGTAGAGACACTGGTATGACATACAGGTGAAAGTGTAGGAGTACATTTCACCGAACGTGACTCATTTCCGGATACTCTGCTGTCAAGAGTTAATCCGAGAAGATATAGGTATAAGTATCCTTCAGACCTGAAGATCACAACCAGTGGCTTACAAGCAACTCATTGTACTTAGGTGCCGGACCACCTGGATTTCTAATCCAGCTACGAAAGGTTACTGGGTGCAGTCAAGTACTTGTGGTAGTCAGTTGTGGATCAAGATGGAATTTGACCTATCCCATTAAAAGGAGAAATGCTTGTGTTTCAATTTAGCAAGACCTTGGCCAAGGCACTTCATGTGAAAGTCACATGATCACTAAAGTTGAAATCACTTTATGGATTTGCTATTTAGAGTTGACAGGCTCTTAAGCCATCCTTAGCATTTGTGGTCAAGAGGATGAATTATACGGTAACTGTTTCTTAGGGTTCTTGGAGTTTGCTCGGCAACTCTTCGACCTATCCGGACGTCGGGTTCCATTGCTAGATGGGCACATCGATTAGTATAGAAAGTTGTTTCTATGCTACCGGCTTAGGTTCGAACCTAGAGAGTCACACGCATAGAAGTTTCCTAGGATGATCTATTTGCTGATCAACGATTGAGAATCGTATATGATTTAATTAATCAATTTGATTGATTGAATTATCTCAATTGGGTTAAGTACAATTGAATAAGATTCAATTTGGTTTAAGTCTATTAGAAGGACAAGTCAATTTCAAATATTGATTTGAAATTAGACTTGATTTGAATTTAAATAGATTCAGGACTAGCCAAATTTGATTTGGGCTTGGACCATGATCTATGTGGGTTAAGTCAAATAAATTCAGATCAGAACCCAAACCTCTCGAATATGGATCTCATATGATGAGATGGCTAAAATCTCATCTCATGAGATAGAATTTAATGCATGACATTTATTTACCGAACGTCGGATTTATCCCTCGTCTCTTTGGTTTTCTCGAACGACGGAACTAAACCAAACGCCGCGACTCCTTGGTTTTCTCCGAACGTCGGAATTAAACCAAGCCGCGCCTTCGGCGTCTCTTCGCTTTTGCCAAACGACGGATTCTTAAATGTCAGAATTAAATGTCAAGGCTAAATCGAGACTATAAATAGAGGGCATTCCCTCACCAGAGAACACAGAACAAAAAATAGAACAACAATACACGATTTGTCGTGGATTGTAATTCTAAATTGTCGTGGATTGTAATTCTAAAATGTTAGAATAGAAAATCCTGGTGATTCTGGTGTTAGCGGAAGCTGGTGGATCTTGGAGGAAGATTCAAGTGAGAGGATTCAAGATCAGCAAAGCTATTTTTCGCGAGCTAGCACTCCCGGAAATCTGATCATTCGGGGCTTCGCGTGGACGATACTAGAGGCCGGACGATTGAACGGCTGCAGAGCAATAAGGATTTACCTACTGTTCTTAAGGTAAGTGATTTGATCCCTAGATCTTAAGGCAGGCTTCAAGATAATAGTGTGACTAGTCATCTTGAAGATCAAGATATGATCTTGATGTTTTTATATGCATATTTTAGATCAAACGACCTGAATATATAGGCAAAGATATGATCTTGATGCATATTAGATAGATTAATATGTAATCTTTTAATTTCCGCAATGATAATAGTTATCAATTTTTAAAATATGCATGCCTCGGAGACTATTTCTCCCTACAAATGGTATCAGAGCCATGGTTTCGTTAATGATCTAATTTATTGCATGTAAATTAATATTCTCATTAATTATGTAATTATGGCTAAAACTTATCACAAGGCTATATGGTCACAGATGGATTGAAAATCCGAATTACCCATTCAATGAGGTATTCTGTGACATATTGCGTGCGATTGTTTTATCGTTGATGCTTTGTTTAAAGAAAATTTAAATTGATGCTTTGGCATCAAAACATAGATTACACACACTCTCAAAAGATATTTTATATTTGATACATATTGATGTTGTATAAAACCATAATATTTGCATGTTTAGTATAAAAACATAGATATGATATATGATGGCATGATGTCTATGTTATGAAACATACAAATATTTATGAGAGTTTTATTTGAATGTCAAATATTAGTTCATAATTTTTTTTAGATATGATCTAAATATAGGAATTATGAGTAGTAACATTATGCTTGATTGAAATATATGACATGTTAACATGAAATATATTTAATCATTTGGGTTAGCTAAATCGGGTCCATAAAGGGTTAGACCTAAGGTTTAAATCAACTGGACTAAAAGAGTATTTGTTCAAATCTAATTAGATTAGGTTAAGAATGCTCTAAATCAAACAATAGTTGTAGTTGATCAAGTCCTTCTCTTTGATTAAACCAAATGGAAGTAGATTAGGCTCCGTGGTTGAGCATGAATCTATTAGATGGTCAAATCAGAATTGGTTAACCATATGATGTCAAGGTGGGATGGCAAGTTGCTCTAGGATCAACGATCGAATGGTTTTTAATTGGGAGCTACTCGTATTGATGCGTCTTTAACGAGTTAATGGCATATCCCTCCCATCGATCTCACTCACCTGGTCATGTGGTGAACCATTTATGATTCAGATCATTTACCTGATTCGGGTTGACCCATGCCTGTAAGGAAATCAGTATGACTGATTTAGGTGCCACTTAACCTGACTTAATCTTGTTTCATTCTACCGATTTCATAGATTCAGTGGGAGAACTTGATTAGTCAATTTATCTTCATATTATTAAAATCCTCTAAAATTATTAGGTCCTTAAAATGAAATAGTTATATGATAACTAGATCATAGCCTCCCATTAAGGTGGGTGATAATGAGTCCGATGTCTTGATAATCATTGGAGGCACTCCATGCCTGGTGCTTGTCAACCATCGAATTATCATTCATTATATGATAAGTCAGCGTAACTATTAAATAAACAGTCAGGTGAGCCGAGCTTCACTCGGGCTTGGTTGTCTATTGATAGGTTACACTGATTATATCATTTAATGGTTGGACCTAACCAGAACTTTCAGTGGAGGCACTTCATGCCTGCTGAAGAGGTACATGGGGCAAAACTGAACACTAAGAATTGTTTGGGGAAACAATTGGTTTTGAACCTACTCTTAGATGCATATGGGTTAGCCAAGCTTCACTTGGGCCTGTATGTAGTTTATGTAGATCTTAGTGCCCGCTAAAGAATTAAGAATAATTCTTCGAATTGGGGTGTAGAGGCTGCCAATTTGAACAAAATAGTGGGAGAATCTTTAGACTAAAGTCCAAGTCTTTAGACTGAATCAATTTATATACTAATAAACTTTAGTTTTTCCTTATGCAGAACATGGCCACTAATTTATCATTAAGGTCCCTATTGGATAGTGACAAGTTGAATGGTTCCAATTTCAATAGCTGGTTCAGAAAACTTAAGATCGTCCTTGAGCATGAGAGGATTCTATATATTCTGAATAATCCTGCACCAAAGATACCTGATGCAAACACCCAAAGTTCTGAGAGAGACACTTATCAGAAGTGGCTCAATGATAGAACTAGCGTGCGTTGTATCATGTTAGCAGCAATGAACGATGAATTCGGTCGCCGGTTCGAGAATGCTCAGCCAGAAGAAATCATTCAAGCGTTGAATGAATCTTTCGGCACACCCGACGATGTTGAAAGGCACAAGACTAGTTGTGCTATTTTCAATGCTCGAATGAGGATGGATCTCCTGTCACTGATCATGTATTGTACATGATCGAGAAGATAGAACTCCTAAGCAAGCTCGGCTTTCCCTTACATGAGCAGTTGGGAAAAGATGCGATCCTGAATTCCTTGCCTCCATCCTTCCGACCTTTCCTTACTCATTTTCGAATGACAAAGCCTGCAGTCAACTACCACGGTTTGTTGGGGTTGTTACAGAACTTTGAGAAGGATAACCAGCTCTCTAAGGGTTTGGTTAATGTGGTTGAAGGATCTAAGGTAGGGCGTAAACCCTTTGGGAAAGGGAAGAAGAAAAAGAATAATAAAAGGTGCAACATGCTAGGACATCTATAAGGGGTCAGATGCAGAAGAAGAAAGTTGATAAAAGTCAAGCTGAATGCTTTCACTGCAAGATGCAAGGGCACTGGAAGAGGAACTGTCCTCTTTACATTGCCACACTTGATCCAAACAGGCCAAAGAAGAAAAAGGAGCAAGATGTTGCTCAACAAGGTATTTATATGATAACACCTTGTAATTTTTCTATATATGATAATCAGACCTGGGTATTGGATACCGGGAGTCCTTTTAACATTTGCAATTCATTGCAGGGACTACAGGTCACAGAAGATTTGAGGACAATGAAAGATTCCTAAATGTCGGCGATGGAAGATTAGTTCCAGTACTGGCATTAGGAGTTCTTGAAATAGTTTTCAATAGAAATGTCATTATACTAAATGATTGTCATTTTTGCCCAACGTTCTTATTGAACGTAATTTCTGTAGGCCTTCTGGCCAAAAATAATTATGAAATTTCAATAAAGGATGTTACTTTGAATATCATTATGAATGGAGTCACTGTAATGACTGGGCATTTATCTAATGGCATTTATATATTATCACAGCCTGTGAATGTAGTGTACCAATCAAGTAAGCGCCCTAGAACAACTGATGTCACAGATATTTATCTTTGGCACCATCGGCTGGGTCATATCAACAAGAACAGATTAAACAGGTTAACTCAGGAGGGCATCCTTCGAGTTGATGATTGTGAATCATTAACTACCTGTGAATCATGTCTTCTTGGTAAAATGACCAAGTCATCTTTTACTGGAAAAGGTGAAAGAGCCAAAGAGCTATTGGGTCTAGTACATACTGATGTATGTGGACCAATGAGCACTTGTGCCAAAGGTGGATACTACTACTTCATTACTTTTACAGACGACCTTTCTAGGTTCGGTTATGTCTATCTTATGCGACATAAATCTGAATCGTTTGAAATGTTCAAACTATATCATAAAGAAGTAGAAAAACAAACAGGAAAATGTATTAAGACCCTTCGATCAGATCGAGGAGGCGAATACCTTTCCAATGAATTTGTGACATATTTAAAGGAGAATGGATTCTCTCCCAATGGACTCCTCCTGGAACACCGCAACATAACGGTGTGTCGGAAAGAAGGAATCGAACTCTGTTAGACATGGTTCGGTCCATGATGGGTTTTGCAAGCTTGCCAATATCATTTTGGGGATACGCATTAGAATCAGCTTGTCATATTCTTAATAAGGTTCCAAGTAAGTCTGTTTCTAAAACTCCACATGAGATGTGGTATGGACATAAACCGGTTATTACCTATCTGAGAGTCTGGGGGTGTCCGGCTTATGTGAAACGTGCAAAATCAGACAAACTTGAACCCAAATCTGACAAATATTTTTTCATCGGCTATCCGAAAGAAACAAAAGGATATTACTTCTACAATACTGAAGAACAAAAGTTGTTCATTAGTAATAGAGCAGTTTTTCTTGAAAAGGAGTTCCTTAGTGAAGGAACAAATAGCTCTAATGTTGAACTTGAGGAAGTTCATCAAGTAGAAGGAACAACACAAACCAGTGAACCCCTAGAATCTGAGTTGATTAGATCAAACTCAAAACCCATTTTAGATGCACCATTAAGGCGATCTGGTAGAGTACCACATCAACCGGACAGATACTTGGTTTCTTGGTCCAGAACGATGATCCTGTTGAACTCGATGAGAACAACGAGGATCCGATCACCTATATGGATGCTATGCAAAGGACTGACTCTAATAAATGGCTTGATGCCATGAAATCCGAACTTGATTCCATGAAGGACAATAATGTATGGACATTAGTTGACCCACCCGAAGGGATAAAACCCATAGGGTGTAAATGGGTTTTCAAGAGGAAAAGAGGCGCAGACGGAAAGGTAGAGACCTATAAAGCACGTCTGGTTGCCAAGGGGTATCGTCAACGTTATGGTATTGACTATGACGAAACGTTTTCTCTGTGGCAATGCTGAAATCCATTCGGATTATGCTAGCTATAGCAGCACACTTCGATTATGAGATTTGGCAGATGGATGTTAAAACCGCTTTTCTAAATGGTGATTTAGAAGAACAGGTGTATATGATACAGCCTGAAGGTTTTATATCTGAAGACGAGTCTAAAGTGTGCAGGCTACAGAAGTCTATTTATGGACTTAAGCAAGCATCAAGGAGTTGGAACATACGATTTGATAAAGTGATCAAATCTTATGGCTTTATTAAGAATAAAGAAGAACCTTGCATTTATAAATGGGCTAACGATTCTGTTATTGTATTTCTTGTATTATATGTGGATGATATTCTCTTAATCGGGAATGATATCCCTGCATTACAAGGAATAAAGACATGGTTATCATCACAATTCTCCATGAAAGATCTGGGAGAAGCATCATACATCCTAGGGATGAAGATCTATAGAGATAGATCTAAGAGGATGCTAGGTTTATCCCAATCTACGTACATTGACACAGTGCTAAAGAGGTTTAGCATGGAGAATTCCAAGAAAGGCTATCTTCCGATAGGCCATGGAATTCATCTTTCTAAGAAGGATTGTCCGACAACTCCTAATGAAAGAGAACGTATGAGTCGAATTCCATATGCTTCGGCAGTAGGATCGATTATGTACACCATGACATGTACAAGACCAGATGTGGCATACTCACTAGGAGTAGTGAGTAGATACCAATCTGATCCAGGAGAAAAACACTGGCAAGTTGTTAAGACAATCCTTAAGTATTTGAGAAATACTAAGGACCAGTGGTTAGTCTATGGAGAGTCTGATTTGAAACTTGTTGGATATACTGATTCAGTTTTCAATCAGATCATGATGATAGCAAAAGTGTATCGGGTTTCGTGTTTATCCTAAATGGTGGAGCTGTTTGCTGGAAAAGTTCCAAGCAACATACAGTGGCAGATTCGGTGTGCGAGGCAGAGTACATCGCTGCATCAGATGCTGCGAAAGAAGCTGTGTGGCTGCGAAAGTTCATCTCCGAGCTTGGAGTGACACCTTCCATAGATGAACCAGTCCTGTTATACAGTGACAGCACTGGTGCCATAGCTCAAGCAAAGGAACCACGAGCACATCAGCGCACCAAGCACATACTGCGCCGGTTTCATCTTATTCGAGAGATAGTAGACCGAGGTGACATAAATCTTCAGAAGATTGATGGAAAGGAAAACCTAGGTGACCCATTTACTAAAGCACTCAGCATCAAGGAGTTTGACAACTATAAGTTGAAGATGGGTATTAGATACTGTAATGAGTGGCTTTAGGCTAAGTGGGAGTTTGTTGGGAATTGTATCCTAAAGCCAATCATTTGATGATTGTGCTGATGTAAATTGTATATAAATTGATATATTAATAAAAGTTATTTGGCAGTTTATTCATTACAAGAACATCTTCTTAATACTCCTGAAAGTAATGAAGCCCTTAGGATCTTCCTCACGATAAAGGAGGATTTATCTTAGAAGGTCCTTAAAAGAGTTCGCGACCAAATGATATACTATGACAGGGCCATAGTACTATCAATTATAGGACGTTGTATATCATATTTGTTGGTTATCCTCTTAACCAAGGAGTGTAGAGACACTGGTATGACATACAGGTGAAAGTGTAGGAGTACATTTCACCGAACGTGACTCATTTCCGGATACTCTACTGTCAAGAGTTAATCCGAGAAGATATAGGTATAAGTATCCTTCAGACCTGAAGATCACAACCAGTGGCTTACAAGCAACTCATTGTACTTAGGTGCCGGACCACCTGGATTTCTAATCCAGCTACGAAAGGTTACTGGGTGCAGTCAAGTACTTGTGGTAGTCAGTTGTGATCAAGATGGAATTTGACCTATCCCATTAAAAGGAGAAATGCTTGTGTTTCAATTTAGCAAGACCTTGGCCAAGGCACTTCATGTGAAAGTCACATGATCACTAAAGTTGAAATCACTTTATGGATTTGCTATTTAGAGTTGACAGGCTCTTAAGCCATCCTTAGCATTTGTGGTCAAGAGGATGAATTATACGGTAACTGTTTCTTAGGGTTCTTGGAGTTTGCTCGGCAACTCTTCGACCTATCCGGACGTCGGGTTCCATTGCTAGATGGGCACATCGATTAGTATAGAAAGTTATTTCTATGCTACCGGCTTAGGTTCGAACCTAGAGAGTCACACGCATAGAAGTTTCCTAGGATGATCTATTTGCTGATCAACGATTGAGAATCGTATATGATTTAATTAATCAATTTGATTGATTGAATTATCTCAATTGGGTTAAGTACAATTGAATAAGATTCAATTTGGTTTAAGTCTATTAGAAGGACAAGTCAATTTCAAATATTGATTTGAAATTAGACTTGATTTGAATTTAAATAGATTCAGGACTAGCCAAATTTGATTTGGGCTTGGACCATGATCTATGTGGGTTAAGTCAAATAAATTCAGATCAGAACCCAAACCTCTCGAATATGGATCTCATATGATGAGATGGCTAAAATCTCATCTCATGAGATAGAATTTAATGCATGACATTTATTTACCGAACGTCGGATTTATCCCTCGTCTCTTTGGTTTTCTTCGAACGACGGAACTAAACCAAACGCCGCGACTCCTTGGTTTTCTCGAACGTCAAATTAAACCAAGCTCCGCGCCTTCGGCGTCTCTTCACTCTTGCCAAACGACGGATTCTTAAATGTCAGAATTAAATGTCAAGGCTAAATCGAGACTATAAATAGAGGGCATTCCCTCACCAGAAAACACAGAACAAAAAATAGAACAACAATACACGATTTGTCGTGGATTGTAATTCTAAATTATCGTGGATTGTAATTCTAAAATGTTAGAATAGAAAATCCTGGTGATTCTGGTGTTAGCGGAAGCTGGTGGATCTTGGAGGAAGATTCAAGTGAGAGGATTCAAGATCAGCAAAGCTATTTTTCCGCGAGCCAGCACTCCCGAAAATCTGATTATTCGGGGCTTCGCGTGGACGATACTAGAGGCCGGACGATTGAACGGCTGCAGAGCAATAAGGATTTACCTACTGTTCTTAAGGTAAGTGATTTGATCCCTAGATCTTAAGGCAGGCTTCAAGATAATAGTGTGACTAGTCATCTTGAAGATCAAATATGATCTTGATGTTTTTATATGCATATTTTAGATCAAACGACCCTAAATATATAGGCAAAGATATGATCTTGATGCATATTAGATAGATTAATATGTAATCTTTTAATTTCCGTAATGATAATAGTTATCAATTTTTAAAAATATGCTTGCCTCGGAGACTATTTCTCCCTACAACAACCAGATCCGAATGGTGCCCGAAGACGAGGAGAAAACCGCCTTCATCACCGACCGAGGTATCTATTGCTACCGAGTTATGTCCTTTGTTTTGAAAAATGCAGGTGCCATTTACCAAAGGCTGATCAACAAAGTCTTCAAGGAGCAAATCGGTCGGAACATGAAGGTGTATGTTGATGACATGCTGGTAAAGAGCGGAGGCATCCCAGTACGTTGAGGACCTTGCGGAGAGCTTCGCCACACTTCGAAAGTATCAGATGAACTCAACCCCACCAAATGCGCCTTTGGGGTCAACTCCGAGAAATTCCTCGGCTTTATGGTTTTCTAGTGGGGCATTGAGGCAAATCCTCAGAAGATCCAAGCCCTGCAACAAATGGCCCCGCCTGGGTCGGTCAAGGACGTACAATGCCTCACCGGGAGGGTAGCAGCCCTCAGCCGCTTCATTGCTCGATCGGCCGAGAAATGTCGTCCTTTATTCAAAGTGCTTCGGTCAGCCAAAAACTTTAAGTGGACCCCAGATTGTCAGAAGTCCTTTGAATATCTCAAGAAATACCTTGGCTCGCCACCTCTCCTCAGTAGCTCGAAGCCAGGGGAAGTGCTGAACCTGTACCTGGCGATCTCTGAAGGCGTTGTTGGCTCGATGCTAATCAGAGAGGAGAACATAATTCAAAGACCTATCTATTATGTCAGCAAGCTGCTCAGAGATGCTGAATCGAGGTATACTCGGATCGGGAAGATGGTCCTAGCTCTAGTGACATCGGTCCGAAAGTTGCGGCCATACTTTCAAGCACATTCTATCATCGTCCTGACCGACCAACCCCTCAAATCAATTATCCATCGCCCAGAAGCATCAGGAAGAATGACCAAATGGGCTGTCGAGCTGAGCGAACATGACATTCAATATCAGTCTCGTCCGGCCATTAAAGCCCAAGTTCTAGCGGACTTCATCCTTGAATGCACCATACCCGAAGATGGCTCTATTTCAGATACCCCCAGACAACCAAAGTCCAGCACCCCATGGTTGCTTCATGCCGATGGATCCTCCAGCGTAGGCGGTTCTGGCACCGGCCTAGTCCTCACCAGTCCGAAAGGCTCGACCTTTGAATATGGCATTCGCTTCTCCTTCCCAGCCTCAAACAATGAGGCAGAGTATGAAGCCTTACTCTCCGGACTCCGAATCACTCGGGAGCTTAAAGTCAAGAAGCTGATTGCCTACACCGACTCCCAATTTGTGGCCAGCTAGGTGCAGGGAGAAGTCGAGGCTCGAGAGCCGAATATGATTCGGTATCTCCAAAAGGTGCGCGATTTATCCTTCTATTTCGATGAATTTAAAATTGTCCAGATCCCAAGGGCTGAAAATGCGTGCGCCGACCTATTATCCCGACTGGAAACTACGGAGTCGATGGATCTCGAGCGAAAATTCCACCTAGAGGTACTAGAGGAGCCCAGCATCGTTGATGTTGATCACATAATGCAAGTTGACACCGAACCGTCCTGCATGGACCCCTTCACCAGTACCTTAAAGAAGGGTTGCTGCCCACCGATAGAAAGGAAGCGAGGAAGTTGAAATTACAATCACCTCATTATGTTCTAATTGACGACCGGTTGTACAAGTGGTCCTTCTCAATGCCGCTGCTCAAATTACTTCATCCATCAGAAGCCGATTACGCTCTTCGGAAGGTTCATGAAGGTATCTGTGGCAATCACCTTGGCAGCCGCGCCCTGTGTCATAAAGTACTACGCCAAGGATATTATTGGCCAATGATGCAGAAAGATGCTGATGACCTTGTCTGAGCCTGTGATGCATGCCAACGATACTCGAATATCCAGAGGCTCCCCGCTGCTCATGTGACTTCCATCTCATCCCCCTGGCCCTTCGCCAAATGAGGAATGGATATACTTGGCCCTTTCCCCCTCGCGACAGGGCAAAGGAAATTTTTATTTATTGCAATTAATTATTTTACTAAGTGGGTTGAGGCCGAAGCAGTCGTCTAGATAACCGAAGCCCGTGCCAAAGACTTTGTGTGGAGATCCATCATCTGCCGCTTCGATCTTCCCCACACTATCATCACCGACAACGGGAAGCAGTTTGACAACCCTAAGTTCCGAGAGTTCTGCGAAGATCACGACATTCTCCATCGTCTGACCTCAGTCGGACATCCTCAAGCTAACGGGGAGGCCGAGGTAACGAACCGAACTCTTTTGCAAGGAATTAAAGCTCGGCTCAACCAAGCACGAGGCAGATGGGCAAAGGAGCTCCACCACGTGTTGTGGGCGTACCGAACCACCGAGAGGGCTCCTACGAGCCAGACTCCATTCAAGATGGCCTTCGGCACTGAAGCTGTTATCCCCGTGGAGGTCGGACTCCCCTCCCCTCGCACCGAAGGCTACTCGGAAGAGTCCAATGATGAACAACTTCGGACCAATCTTGACTTGATAGAAGAAGTCAGGGAGAAAGCCCGAATCGGATGGCAGCCTACCAGCAAAGAATCGCCCGCTACCATTCAACCATAGTCAAAGAGAAGTTTTTCTCCCGGGTGATCTGATACTTCAGAAGGCATCCGTCTCAAAGCCACTGGAGCAAGAAAGTTGTCTCCTAATTGGGAGGGTCCTTATCAAATTACGGAGGTGATCAGACTCGGCACCTACAAGCTCCAAGATCTAAATGGGAAATTTATTCCCGGATGTGGAACTTGGATAATCTTTGCATTTATCATCAGTAAGAGTACGCCCTCCCTGAACTTACTTTGTCCACTGAATTAAATTTTTAAAGATTCAAAAAATTTCTATTTTCGTTGCTTTCTTTGATAGCTACGATGAGAGACAGTTTATAAATCCTTGGCCAGGCCGAGCGATCTCCGGACCTTGGCTGTGCCAAGTAAAATATATCCCAGCTGGGCTGGAAGGACTTCGTACCTTGGCAGCGCCAAGTAAAATATAATCTTTATAATCCTCGGTTGGGCCGAGCAATCTCCAGACCTTGGCCGCGCCAAGTAAAATATATCTCGGCTGGGCTGGGAGGACTCGTACCTTGGCAGCGCCAAGTAAAATATAATCTTTATAATCCTCGGCTGGGCCGAGCGATCTCCGTACCTTGGCAGCTAAGTAAAATATAATCTTTATAATCCTCGACTGGACCGAGTGATCTCCGTACCTTGGCAGCACCAAGTAAAATGTAATCTGTATAATCCTCGGCTGGGTCGAACGATCTCCGTACCTTGGCAGCGCCAAGTAAAATATAATCTTTATAATCCTCTGGGTTGAGTGATCTCGTACCTTGGCACGCCAAGTAAAATATAATCTTTATAATCCTCGGCTGGGCCGAGCGATCTCCGTACCTTGGCAGTGCCAAGTAACATATAATCTTTATAATCCTCGGCTGGGCCAAATGATCTCCGTACCTTGGCAGCGCCAAGTAAAATATAATCTTGAAGCCTCGGCAACACGAGTGATATATTATTTGAAGCCTCGGCAATACCGAGTGATATATTATTTGAAGCCTCGGCAACACCGAGCGATATATTATTTGAAGCCTCGACAACACCGAGCGATATATTATTTGAAGCCTCGGCAACACCGAGCGATATATTATTTGAAGCCTCGGCAACACCGAGTGATATCTTTCTGAAGCCTCGGCAATACTGAGTGATATATTATTTGAAGCCTCAGACAAACCGAGTGATACATTATCTAAGCCTCAAAACCGAGTGATATAGTTCTAAAGCCTCGGCCTGGCCGAGTGATTTCTCAAACACTCTGACGCGACTAAGACGTCATATTATGCTTCGGCAGAGGTTAGTAACATTTCTTTGCTTACCAGCAAGATTATGCAATTTATTTTTTTCCAAAGAAATATATACTTCGTCCCTTAAATAGGACCATGGTCACCATGTAAGTTTGCAGGGCCGCCCAGGCCTCCCTCTGACTTAAACAGAGATAAACACTTCCCCTATATAGGATTGAATGACATGTTAACAAAAACAAAGTAGCAAAAACGCTATTGGATTTGTAGCTTAGGCTACGGGCCAGAAAGCACAAAACGAGAGCGGCAACTCTCAACACAATCACATCAGAAAAGAAACAGATAATAAAAGAAGAAAGAGTAGAAAAACTTTCTTTATTGATGAAAGATTACAACCTCTCAAGAGGCATTACAAGTGCGTCAAAGCACATGAAATAAAAACAAATAAAAGGCTCGGCTGAGCAGCTTCGGTCGATGACGATGTCTTTACATCCGACCCCAGAAATCAGAGAAACCAGACAGGCTCCGTTGAGCCACTGGTTAATCCCAAAGAACAAAACCGGCCATCCACGGGTCCCCGGATGAATTGAGAGATCCAAAATGGGCTAAGGACCTGTAGATGCCGATGCTGAAGATGTCTTCCCTCCAAATGGGATGCTGGTCTGCTAGCCACTGCCCAAGCACATAGGCAGGGAACCGGCAGACCAACACATCCCTCCTCCCTCTTCACATGGCAGAAGATTCCTCAAGCAAATGAATTGAGGGATTCAAGCTGAGGGAGGAGGCAAAATTCATGTAAGTCATGGGGGGTACGTATGTCGTGCATTTCCTGTGGTCCCCATGGCAAGTGACAAAGGACACATAGGAAGCGCATACGTGCGCTCCCCATATGACCTTTGTAGGCCTCCATGCGCTCTCCATATGACCTCCGAGAATTCCTCCCTTGAGGACTATCTGCTTTTCAGCAGCTTCTCCATCACCCCAGCTATCTGGGACGAACCAGCTTTCAAAAGGAAAGCTCAATCTCTCCACTCTAACTTCAATGAAACAGACACCATGGAAACTCTTACAACTCATAGAAAAAAGTCTTGGGAGATAGCCTAACACGGCCCGCTCCTTCCATTTTTATAGGCAAACGGACCAGGGGGCAACCATTTAAGCAGAAAACCCCGGATTCAAAATGCCTTGGCCACGCTGCCACGTGACGGTTCAGGGTAAAAGAGCGCTTTCCAAAGCGCACCGAACGCATTTCCAAGGCCACGACGCATGACAAAAGATTTTCCTCTAATCTCGAATCAAGAGCCTTAAATGCAGGAAATCATCCGCCGTCCTTGCGATACGGGCAGGCCTGGGAAATCGTCTGTGAAAACGACGCCATCCAATGGCGATCGAATGCTTATCTCGTACGTTAAAAAGACCCGTGTTAGAAAAGGCCAATAAGATAAATGCCCTACACAAAAAACAAAGCGTCCTTCGGTGAATTATAAATCCGTCTCATCCGCCTGGGCAAAAAACGAAATGATTTCTCATAGACCGGACCATCCGCCAAATCTCGGCCGAGGTACTCGCGTAGTTTTTGGTCATATCGCGCCGAACCATCTTATACCTTGGCCAAACGAGCCAATCTCCTATTTGGATTGACCAAACTATTTGCCTAACCTCGGCCTTGACTGAGACGTTTTCTCAAGTCTTAACCGGCGAAGCAAATCGGTTCAGCTTTGAATAGGCAAGGCATTCAGTTCGAAAGAAGCAAACCGACCCAAAGGCGAGAGTTACACATGATCCACTCGCCGTCAGCTTCTAACACAAAATGGCCATTCAGGCGACAAGTGATTTAAAACAATAAGACAAAACAGATGGAAACAAAAGATCCATTCATTAAAGTTTTGGCCAAGATACAAGTCTGAAAAGAGAAAAATACATATGCAACCCTTAGGAGTCAGGGTTCGGGTCGATCCCAGGAGCCTCCTCGGTAACATCCGGGAGAACTTGACTTGCTTCGCCCGCTTCGAATGATGTTGGTTCCTCAGCAGCGAGCTGAGGGCGTTCTTCAGGAGCTGCGGCCTCATTAGGGCCCAGAATAGCCTCAAGATCGACATCCGAGATGTCCTCATATTCCTCTTCTTCGGCCCTTGGGGTACAAGCATCAAAATGTTTGGCATCCAAAAAAGACAAATCCCATTCGGGATGTGCCCGAGAGATCCTTGTTCGAGCCTCCTCCTCGCCGAACCGAAATGCATCGGCACAAGCCCCTCTACATTCTTCAGAGAATTGTGCAGAATTTTTATACTCCTCCATAGCCTAAGTAAGCTGACTTTGGAGTTCGAGGTTCATTCGGCGACTCGCGGATAACTCCGCCCTTAAAGCTTTAAACTACTCCTGCGCCTCGAGCCCAATTCTACCCATTTGCAAAATATTAGAGTGTTTAAGCTCACGAGCAAAAGAAAAACACTAAAAATGAATAAAAAGGAAGACGTCGCACCTCTTCCTCTCGCCGAGCCATTTTAGCGCTCAGCTCTTGAACCTTTTCCAAGGCCTTCAATTTGGCCGCCTTATTTTGGTGAAGACCCTCCTTGAGGTCGTTAATTCGGGATTGCTTGTCCCCAACTTGCTGCCGAGATTGATTGAAATCATCGGTGAGCCGAGCAATCTGCTCATTTTACCATTTCAGTCGATTCTCCATATCGGCAAATTCCTTATTTAAACCGGCAAGCTGATCCCGCTGCCGTCAGCACTTGTGCTCCTCCTCTTCAAGCTTCCTGCTCCAACTATTCTTCTCCTCAGCATGACTAGCCCTCAGCTGGCCCCACCTCTTATCGAAAAGCTGCTGCATAGCATTGACTTTGTCGTCATATTTAGCCTTGATCTGGGACAACTCCAGGCAGGCCTTATCTGATTGTTCGCGAAAACCCTGGAGCTCTTTGACCTGAACCTCTAATCGAGAGGCCCTTTCGGCTGCAAGTCGGTAAGACTCGCTCACCCTCTCGAGATCCGCCCTAGCGGACGCCAGGGCCCCGGAAAGCTGGCTGATCGAATCCACTCTCGTCCGAAGGTCGGCCGCCTCCTTCCTGGCCTGAGCACAGGCCCCAGTGTCCAAATTCAAGCGCCAAGTCAGCGCCCTTGTGACCAAAGCATTCTATGAGAAAAACACTAGTAAGAAACCATGGCCCAACCGACCAATCAGGAATTACAACCTCGGAACAATAACTTACCCGGGAGATGTAGTTTGAATCCATCGTCATGAGAGTAGCATTATTGATTTCAGGCAGAAGGAAAACATCCTTCGGCGCCCCGAGCCGACCGAAAGCCGCCTCAATGATATCCTCGGCGACGGGCTCGCCCGTCGAGGAGCTGCCCCGCGCGCAAAACGGATTTCATCAAGGCAGTGAGCATATCATCCACCTCCAGGCTATGGACAAAAGAGCTCATAGCCGAAGAACTGGCCTGAGGAACTTCAGCCCGAGAAACCATCTGCTCGGCCTCCTCTGCCAGGACTCTAACCTGCTAGGCCTCGAATGCTTCGGCCCCAACCGAAGGACCCTCGGCCCGAACGTCCCCTTCATTCAACGATTCTTCTTCTTCTTCTACTGGTGCGTCAACCTCTTCCGCGCGCCCTCGGAAACCACGGAGAGGGATCCTCAGCGGAAGGAACCACGACCTCCACCAGCCTTTCAACGGGCGGCTCCACTTGAGCTTCGGTAGCCGCCACTACCTCTCCTGACCCCTCGCCTGAGCAGGGGTCTCTTCCATACGCAGTGGACTCTCCACCATCGGTAGCTGAAGGACATTTGGTGGAGGGATAGCTGGACGTACCGGCGACATCTCCTCGGCATCGTCTGATACGACCACTATCTGGAGGGGGAAACTCGACGCTCTCTCCGAACTTCTCCCAATGGCTTCCTCTGCTATCTCGCCTCCCTCCGCAGGGAGGGCTTATCAGTCACAGCTAGCGTTTCCACTTCCTCCCTCTCTGAGGCTGAGGAGCGGCGGCCGACATCGTCTTTTCTAAGCTCCTTTGAGCAAGACCCGGAAGGGCGAGCCCTCTTCTCAGACCTATGCTTATCCCCGGAGCTAGAGCCCCCATGGCACTTGCCCAGCTCCCTCTTTATTTGACCCGCAAATGCGGACCTCTCGGCTGAAAACACAACGGATGTTTAGTTAAATAGTGGCAAGATTACATAAACATACTGACCATTAGAGCAAAGACTCACCTGAGGGTCGACAGAGCTAAGCCCGGCGACGAAAAGGGCATCCTCTGCTAACAAGGTGCTGGCAGAGACCTCCTGACCGCTGCGAATGATAGCCAGATCCCTTTTCTCCTGCCGCTCAACTCCAAACGCGCCTCCGGATCCTTTACATAACTGGCCCATCCTTTCGGAAAATTCAAGCCGATGTTTCCTTCGACAATGAGAAATCGGGACTTCCACCCCTTTATCGAAGAAGGGTTATCTGAAATCATCTTAAATGACTTTCGGGGGCCAATGTAGGGCCACTCAGAGCTCCTCCCAGAAACCAGGTTGTAGCAAACTCGAAATAAGGGAAGGGTCGCAGTCGCCCCAACGCGACTGCACATCGAGATGAACCCGACGAGATTGCGCCAGCTATTCGAAGCCACCATCATTGGGCATATGTTGTAAAACCTCATCACCTCCTGTATCAACATGTGAAGAGGGAATCGGAGACCTGCCCTCAAGCTCTCCTCGTAGAAGAAGACTCCCCTCTCAACTCGGTTGAAACCCGGTGCTTGGTCCTCGGCACCCATAAGGCTACATCAAGAGGAACTCTATAATGGCGATGGATCATATCCAGATCATCTAGGGTTACCTCAGAAGCAACATCGCCTGGACCACTCATATTGGCTGAACAGAGGGTAAGACACGAATAGACAAGCAAGGGCACAAAGAGGGAGCAGAAAATCTCTGCGGCAGGAACAAAGGGGCGTTGCAGAAGGAACGCCGCCCCAGCCCTCTTTAAATAAGCGCTTCAGAAAGAAAGCCCTAGACGCCAAAAATCCCAATACATGCCAGAAATAAAGGATTCCCGCCACGTGGAACTTCCGCTATCGCGGCTTGTTGGAAACAAGGTGTTTCCTCCTCGAGCTGTGGCGAAAAATGATGAATGATGACGAAACAGCGGCCCGTCATTTACGAGATCATCATTGCCCGCCTTTTTGAATCTCCCAAATAAGATTGCTTCGGAATTCTACTCCCTATATCCGAACTTACACTTTGGACTAGGGAGTGGGGGGCATGTGAGGGTAAAATCGTCATTGTATTATTGATCGTCCACATCGGCGATTGGGTCATGCTCAATCCAAACACCCTATTAGCCAGCTGGCATAACATCCAAGCGACGAAGCCAAATCACCTCTGACAAAGTAGGGTCGCCCGACAACCTGAATCGTCCTCATACTTCGACCATCCGAGCCGAACTATTCCTCGGTAATCCGAGCTGTCTTCATACTTCGGCCGTCCGAGCCGAGCCATTCTATACCTCAAAAAATAGATTATTCCTCATTCTGGCCGAACCACGGCACTCAAAATACCTCTACGGAATCCAGCGCGAGGGTTCAAATTCACCATAACTGAATAAGATTCCGAGCGGCGAATCATGCCCAGAAGTGGCCTAGGATCTGCGAGAGTGGCCTAGGTCTATGTGATCATCGAGCCTCAAGGCATCAACCAGCTCTCCAGCCGTCGATCCTCTAACTGACAAGATACGGACCCTATCGGCCTCATAACAAATATGATTCGAATCCTAACAGTTTTCAGACCCCATCCGGGGCACGTCCAAGGAATCAGGTGATCACCTATAAATACTACAGCATTCCAACCTCTCAGGTACGCGCACAAAAAAGCTCTAAGACAACCCCTTACGCATTCATTTTTTCACTCCATTAGAGCTCTCATAAAGGCCGGGAGGAACATCTTTCTGTGAGAGTCTTCTCCTCACATCTGTTTACTGTGAATCTCTACTGACTTGGGCGTCAGAGGGTCCTCCATAGAGGGCAACTCCCACAGCACCATCTGCGTACGAACTGTCTTGCAGGTTCATCCCGAGGCGACGAAATCGGCATCCGAATCAGAAGTCGGAAGTGCATCCGAGTCGGAGAACAGATTTCCGCGGCAACAAGACTTTAGTTTTTATTATTAGAATTGACTGGATTTGGATTCACAACTTTAGCTTAGTGAGGATGCTAGGGCTTAAATAAAGAGAGTAAGTGAGAGATCGGTTATACTTAGCTCCATATTGGTTATATGCCAAGGAAATAGGATTATATAGGGTTAAAGAATTCAATAACCTTTCGGGTGGGGTGGTAAAAATGCTTTTAGAATGAGGCAAAACCTATACACTGAGCATGATTGTTTTGCCTTAAAGTCAATGATTTATAACTAAAACCCATGAAACATGTTTGCCTTAAAGTCAATGATTTATAATTAAAGCCCATGAAACATATAACTACCTTTCTAATCTGAATTTTATGAGCAATATGAGATCTTAATCATACATATAATTTGAATAATTTCCAGTGAATAGAAATCATAGCATAGATGTCAGTTCTCAAAATTTTTCAGCAGTTGACCACCTCGATCATCTGCACAACTGGTCAACAAAGCAAAAGGCAAGAGGTGCTTCTGATCACTTTGTATCTGAACATCCCTACCCTCTTGGCAGTATTCTGGTGTTCATGCTCTACATTTCAACATGTACTAAGAACAGTCATGTTGTCACATCTTACAAAATAATTCTGATGCTTTTTTAATAGCGTTACTATTCCCTGCTTGCAAGTTATGGAGCAAGGTACCATCGCTTGATTTTAATTGAAAAATTATGTATTCATATAATAATCTAAGATCTCTCCAAAAATACTTGTCCAAAAATATTACTTCAATTCTTTAAAGTGTTTCACGACCTACTCATTATATAGCCAATGAGGGGCTAAATACATACTAGTACGGGCCCTTACATGTTCTATCTATTTAAGTTCAACTATCTTTCTTAGCTAAGAGTTCAAATCTAATATCCAAATCCAATTCAATTCATAAATATCATAAATCTCATTTATAGTGTCTTTTAGTCTATATGACTATATTCCTTTTCTGTTCTGATATTATTTGTAACAATTTAGGATTTCATCTAAAAAACTAATTAAGAAGATATTATTTGAATCTTTTAATCTAATACAAATATTAAGATTTATTCGTTACATAATTAATGTTGGAGTAAACACATGCCACCATAAAATGTCATAATTTGCCAAGCAGCATACTTCAACCTCTAATCTTGATTATGCGAGCTTGGGCTTGGCCTACCTTAGTGTAGGTTGGATTAAGTGAATATGGGATGGAGGAATCCTCACAGTCTCAAAATATTAAATAAAATAAAATTATTGGGTTTTCTCCTTGCATTTATTTATTTATTTATACAATATGCTTGGCGCAATGGATTTGAAAGCTTTTAAGGTGTCAATACAAATTTGAAGAAATCTTTGCATATGGTGAACTCTACTTAATCCATCAAAATTCTTATATCAAAATGAATATAGAGAGAGAAAAAAGTTGGCATTGTATATGAGGCTACCATCATTAGTTCCATGGAATGTTAAACTTATAAGACTTTGCCCCTATGCATGAAGAGTATTTTTGTCTCTTGATGCCATGACATCAAAGTCCGAATGAAGACATTTTATTATCGCACAAAGGCCCATCCTCAATGAAAGAAGAGAGATGTATATTTTCTAACATTAAAAGTGTTTATTATATAATATTTAGATACACAACTATGATATTTGAGGTTTTCCAACACAAGGAGAGAACTTGCATTTTGCTCAAATAAAAAAAAAAAAATAGGAGAGGAGTTGCATGCGTATTGGAGTGTTGGAGGGCCGCCTACATGATCATGAGTTGAATTGGACTCTCCACATGATATGCTGCACTTACTTTTAAAAAACATCCTTCACAATCCTAAAAATTTCATTCAACTTTTTGAATAGAGGCTTATGGGTAATTTTCTCACACTAAGTATAATATATCAAATGGGCATTAGATTCCATAAATGGGCAATCAAACAACCTTTGATAGCTATTGCAATTATGCGTCATTAAACCAAACTGACATCTTTAGCTAGTTATGGCCAAGCTAATGCTACTTAAAAAGACTAGATTGCAACAAATATTGAGTAACCTTCAATGATGTTGAATGGTTAAGGCCATGTATTTACATAGAGAAGAGAATGAAGTTGTATATTCTTTGGCAAAGATGGATAACAGCTCGAAATAGCCACTAGGTTATTGAAGAAATAATGAGCTTTTTTTTTTGTGTTTATCTTTGTTAAAGTACTACAAGAGAGACGCGCACATCACCTGGTGGTTTTGCGAAATAAGATCATCTAGATGGCGTGCTTCATTTTCATGACCTATCAGGTTGAAAATGCTACAAGAGTCTCTTTTGATTTATGCTTCATGCTACTATTTTCTCATAGATGATAAATTTAGAGATCATGAGAAGTTTTTCTCTGTATCTTCAAGAAAGCTTGCACTCCTTATGAACATATACCTCTTCGAAATACGTAGGGGCTAATATGTAGTGAAAGTTAGTTTTCAAAATAAACTCAACTACCATAGCCTATGTGGGCATTGACCTCATCAAATAGATTTTATGTCTGTACCATCAAATGCTACGGACTGAAAGTAGCTTTTCGAATCAAACTAAATCATGATCAAAATCTTTTACAGCTAGATCATGATCAAAAGTACAAATAAATAAAACCATCTTAATCATCAAATTGACTATTCAATCCAAGACTATCTTATCCCTGTTGTCTCTAATCCACCAGCAAATTGCCTTCAGCATTGCAAGCTTCATCGGTGATGTTAAGCATTTTTCTATCCTATAATACTAAGAAGAATCAAAATTTAGAATTCAAATAGAACTTAAACCCCTTCCAATATAGGAGAACAGAGAATTCTTGACTGAGAAGAGATGAAAGAGGAAGCAGAGTGAAAGCCCTAATTTTCTATTTTAGGATTACAAACTCCCTTTTCTTCTCCTTCTTTATATACACTTTCATAATTTGACTCTAAAAATAAAAAAGGTATTTCTAGGTGATGAAATCACCATGATGTTCTATTTCTTCGGTGCCATCCTGCTGGTTCATTTTATTTTTGTTCTTTTTTAATTTTTTTATTTTTTATAGATCTCCATTTCTACAACTGGAATCATGCAATGCCCAACAAAAAAAAATCAAAATTTTAAACATATAGACAAAGATTAAGCCCCAAACTATCTTAAAAATAAATAAAAAAACCAAAAAAATCTTACTCTTAGGCCAACTAGAGTAGAAAATAGCAAGATCTCATGTAGTAAAAAAAAAAAAAAAAAGGAAGGCAAAGAGATCTTGGAAAAAGAAAAGTTAGAGACCCATGGATTGATTCTAGAAAAGAAGTAAGAAAGTGGAGGCGGAAGCCCTATCTACAAAAAAAATGAGAATCAAAATCTCATCTCATTTACATGTTAATATCTTTAGTGAACAGGATGGAAAGGATGTTCATATAATGAAATAGGAGTTTTAATTTTTTTTAAAAAAAATCTTTTAGGATTATATATAAATTATCAAAATTGAGAAAGTTTTTAGAAAAAAGTGTGGAAACTAACCTTATTGCAAAAAAGGGGTTAAAATGGAAAACGCCACTTCAAATGGCATTTTTTGTTTCCATCTTTCGCTGGCGTGGAAAAAAAAATGATAAGAAGTGGCGATTTTTGTCAGAAATCGCCACTTCAATCAACTTTTATCTTCCATGTAAAAAAAAGAAGATATGAGAGTAATTAATAAGGAGAAGAGATGAAAACTTACAGTTTCAAATCAAGTAGGAGAGTAATTAATAATATATTTTTATTTATCTTATTATTATTTTGAATTAAATAATATATATATGGTTTCAAATCGAGAAGATAAACGGTACGGTTCACGAAGTATTCGAAAAATTGGAACTTCATGGCGTACGTAAAGACAGGTCAATTAATTAAAAGTGATAAAAGAGTGATTTGAAATTCAAAGATTTGAAACTGTATAGATATTATTTAATTCAAAATAACGATGCATATTATTCTAATTTTTATTTTGGTTTATGTTTCTATTTTAAAAATTCTTTATTTTTAGAATTATTTCATTTATTTTTAATCTATAGTTTCAAATCTTTGAATTTGATTGAAATTTAAAAAAAATAATACATATATTTTATTTATCTAATTTTTATTTTTAATTTAGAAAAATAATTCTAAATTTTAAATTAATAATGGAATTAAATAATATTTTTTATTTATCTTATTGTAATTTTGAATTAAATAATATCTATACAGTTTCAAATCTTTGAATTTCAAATCACTCTTTTATCACTTTTAATTAATTGACCTATCTTTACAGAAGCCATGAAGGGATCACGTTCCAAGTTTCTGAATGCTTCGTGAACCGTACTGTTTCTCTCCTCGATTTGAAACTATATAGATATTATTTAATTCAAAATAACAATAAGATAAATAAAAATATATTATTTAATTACTTTCGACTTATTTGAAACTATATAGATATTATTTAATTTAAAATAACAATAAATAAATAAAAATATATTATTTAATTACTTTTACTTGATTTGAAACGGTATGTTTTCATCCCTTCTCTTCTTATTAATTACTCTTATCTTATTAATTACTCTTATATCCATTTTTTGCATGAGAGATATAAGTGATTTGAGAAATCACCACTTCTCTCATAAAATCGCTACTTTAAATAGTGATTTCTAAATAGAATGATTTTTATCATCCTTTTTTCATAAGATGAAAGTAAAAAACGTTATTTAAAATAATATTTTTCATTTTAACTTTTTTTTTTTTTGCAATAAAATTTCTAAAACCGATGCCTTTTGGCACCGGTTTAAAAAACGACTCGGCTGTGCTTTGAAAGTCGTGTGTGCTTTGAAAGTCGTGCATCCCGAGCAGAGGTTCTCTGTTTGGACGGTCTTTAAGATTCGTGCTCCCGACTTCGTCTTCTCCGATCTCCGGCGATCCTGCGTCTTCTCCGGCTGTGTTCCAGGTGGACTGCTCCTGCTGCTGTCCTCTTCTCTCCCATGGCCTCCGATGGGGTGTCTGACGGGAGGGCTTCCGGGAGCAAGTTGAGAGGATCCGGCCATGGTGGGCCGTCTTCTCCTGCTTCGGACGCTGCTTTCCCATTGGGTTCGTCGAAGACGGGTGGTCAGTGGAGCCGACCACCCTTAGGTCGCTTTGGATGGGATGCTCCTTCCCCTTCTCCGGCGGAGGTTGAAGATTTGATCCGGCGCTTCCCGGAGGTCATCCAGGTCCCGACCTCTTCCCTGGAGTGCGAGGCCAGTTCGTGGGGAGCGAAGGCGGTGCTGGCTCGTTCCCTCTCCCGGTGGGTGCCGCCGGAGGCTATCAAGCGTGAGCTGCATCGTGCTGGGTTGCCGGGAGAAATCGAGGTGGTTCCCCTGGCTCACCGGCACTTCCTCATCCGGTTCTCTGATCCCACCTCTAAAAGCCGAATCCTTGAGAGGCCTTGGATGATCAACGGGCAGATTCTTGCGGTGATGGATTGGAAGCCGGAATTCATCCCAGCGGAAGACTCCTTGCTGCAGGCTCTGGTTTGGATCCGGCTGCCTCTGCTCCCGATGGAGTTCTGGGCGGATGATTCCCTCTCTTCCATTCTCTCGGTGGCAGGGGAATTTCTGTTCTCCGACGAGGCCACCAAAGCTCGGATGCGGGGAGGGTTTGCCCGGGCTTGCGTTCGAGTGGATCTGGGTATCCCCCTCCGGCCAGGGGCCAGGATTCGTGGATTCGGCGCCCCCTTCTGGCAGCAGTTCTCGGTTGAGAACCTGGAGGATATTTGCCATCGCTGTGCTTCCCTTCACCTCTCTGGTCCATGCAAGCCAGCGGGTCCATCGGATTCTTCGTCTTCTGCTCCTCCGTTTGGTCCCTGGCTGGCTGCAGTTCGGCGTCGCCGTCCTCCTCCGGCGCAGCCTCCGGTCCCAACGGCGGGAGATCGGCCATGCCCTGCTTCTGCTCCTGTGTCCAAGGACGGTTGGACGGTGCCGAAGAAGTTCGCCCGACGCCAGCTTCTTTCTTCCTCTGGATCCTCCGTGCCACCTTCTGGGCTGAAGCTTGGGCGGGGTGTGTCGGTCGCAGCTGAGTCGCTCGCAGCGGTGACTCGGAAGCCGGAGTTGAAGCCCGCGGCAGCGTCTTCCTCCCTGGTTCAAGTCCCTGTGAAGCTCGGTCATGGAATCCTGGAAGAATCAAGGCATTGCTCGAGCGTGCCGGTTGGCACTGTAGCCCAGTATCAGAACTCAGTGTTCAGAGTTCAGACTCAAATGGAATTCTCTCTATAACTCCTAATGTGCAATCCTCTATGAATGAAGATGATAAAGCTATTAAATTTCCAAAGTTGGGCCTCCTGGTCAGTGCTAGTAAAGACCCCGTATCGGGGCCTACTAAGCGGGCCCGTCCTGTGGAGCCATCATTGACCAGAATGCCATCCCGCTCTTCCAAAGCCAAAGGCAAGACCGTTCTTTCTGGTAGAGGCGGGGACAATGCAGCCTTCAAGTTTGCGGCTTCCTCGGTGGGTGGTCGGGTGTCATCGGCCCAGATTGGCCCAGGGGCAAAGAAGGCTAAAGGTCGGGTAGAGGCCTTTTCGGGGTTAGCTTCTGAGGGTTCTGAGCCGACCCAATTAGAGTCCAGTACTCACTTATCAGCGGTTCATCTGCTGAAGGAGGCTATTCATGTATCTGCACCAGCGGGTTTGACGGACTCAGGCCAGATACTTGATTGTGTGGAAATGGGATCCCGGAATTGTCCTAAGGAGATCCCAGGCGATACGGAGGTCCTGATGGAATCAACCCAGGCTGTTGTTTGCTTAGGCCCGGGAGATTTGGACTGCTCCGTGGAGATGTCAGGGGTTGGATGGGGAGTCACCCAATCCAGCCTTACCATGAAGATTCTTATATGGAATGTGCGAGGAGCATTGAAACCATCGTTTCGCTCCTCATTTGGGAGGCTTATGCAGCTTCACTCATTTGACATTTGCATCTTGCTGGAAACTCGACTTTCTGGGGCTAGTCTTGCCCGTTTTCGAAGACAGATTGCTCGAGCTTGGACTTCGTATGCTGTTGAGTCCATTGGTCTGTCGGGGGGTATTGTTGCTTTATGGAGGAGTGATAATATCAGAGTTGATGCTTTTCACAGATGTGGGCAGCAGGTTGCGTTGGTCATCTCTGAGGGAAGTGCCAGCCCTTGGCTCCTATCTGGAGTTTATGCCAGTACTGATCTCCGGGAGCGTCGGGTGCTGTGGTCTGAGACTCAGAATCTTCTTGACCAGGGGTTCCCCTCCCTTATTGCTGGAGACTTCAACTGTATCTTGTGTGCCGCAGAAAAGAAAGGTGGCAGGGCTTCCCATGGCTCTATGGGCCGGTCTGAGTTCAGGGACTTTATTTCTTCTGCTGGTCTGTTGGATTTGGGTTATCAGGGCTCTCAGTTTACTTGGTGCAACAACCGGCAGGGATCAGCTAGAGTCTGGGAAAGATTGGACAGGGCCTTGGCCTCTTCTAGCTGGCTCCAGCTTTATCCCTCTGCTACTGTCACTCACTTGTCCAGAATTGCCTCTGACCACTGCCCTCTCTTTATCTCTACCGATATCACCTCTCAGCGGCATAGGCAGTTCAGATTCGAGAAATTTTGGACCTCATATCCTGCTGCTCGCTCCATCATCTCTCAGGTTTGGCAGCTACCAGTTAGAGGAAATGCCATTTATCGGCTTTCCAGAAGGCTTGCCCTTGCTAGACGTCGACTTTCTAGATGGCATAGATTGGAGGTTGGGGATATTGACAGACAGGTGGAGCTGGTTGAGTCTACTATCTCTTCTCTTCAGGCGAAAGAGGACCTGGCGGGTTCTCTCTCTTGTGAGGACCTTTCGTCCCTGCGATCGAGTCTGGCGCTCCACCACTCTCTTCTACTGCAGCAGGAGACCTTTTGGCGCCAGCGGTCCCGCATCCAGTGGATTCAGGAGGGGGACTGTAATACAAGATTTTTCATCAGGCCACTCAGAAACGCAGGGCGAGGAACCGCATTAGGCATATAACTGATGAGGACGGTCAGCTCCAGGAGGATGATCATGTGATTCGTGCTCAACTCTTTAACTTCTTTCATAGTAGGTGGACTGAGCAACCTGGTTCTGGTGTCCCTGTTCATCCTATTCTGTCCCCCAACACTGTCTCTATTGCTGAGAACGTCTCTCTGACTCGGCCTGTCACTACGGAGGATATTCGGCTGGCTTTATGGGATCTTGGTGCTGATAAGGCCCCTGGGCCGGATGGCTTTCCTCCGTTTTTCTTTCGTCAGTATTGGGATATTCTGGGAGAGGACTTAGCTCAGGCAATCAAGCTTGTCTTTCATCGCAAATCTATCCCCTCAGAATGGAATCGTACCTTCATTACCTTGGTTCCTAAGAGGACGGACGCTTCCAGCCCACAGCACTTCCGGCCTATCAGTTTATGTACTACCTTATACAAGGTTTGTGCTCGTCTCCTGGTTATGAGGTTGTGTTGGGTTATTCCTCGCCTTATTTCTCCGGAGCAGGGGGCTTTCCTCAGAGGGCGCAGTATCACTGATAATGCTTTAATAGCTCAGGAGTTCATGCATGACCTGCGTCGGACTTCTGGGAGTCAGGGGCTTATGGCCATTAAGCTTGATATGGAGAGAGCTTATGACAGAGTTAACTGGGAATTCTTGCGTCACTCTCTTCAGTTGTTTGGGATCCACCAGCTGTTTATTGACTGGATCATGGCCTGCATTCAGAGTCCGTCTTTCTCCATCCTCATCAATGGAGACCGGACTGATTATTTCCATTCTAAGGTTGGGCTGAGACAAGGTTGTCCCTCTCCCCATTTCTCTTTGTTATAGCAGCTGATTCTTTATCTCGGGCTCTTCGTCAGGCTCAGCAGGACAATGCTCTACACCCTTACCGAGCTGGACCCCAAGGTCCCTCGATCTCTCACTTGCTCTTTGCTGACGATTGCATCTTTCTGGGCAGGGCTACTGTGGCCAATGCGACCATGTTTGCTTCTATTCTTCATAATTACTGTTTTGCCTCTGGTCAGAAAGTTAATAATGCTAAGTCTGTTATTTGTTTTAGTCCGCGGGTGACCTCTTCTCGGAAGGATACTATCAAGCAGATCATGGGGATTTCTGTGCAGTCTGAGTGCCTCTCCTATCTGGGTATTCCTATTACTGGCAGAAGACCTAAGATCTCGGACTTTAGTAAGCTCGAGTCGAGGATTCGTGCTCGGCTGGAGGGGTGGCAGGTCACTGGGCTATCTATGATGGCGAGGATCACTCTTATTCGATCAGTGCTTACATCTCTTCCTCTCTATCTCTTATCTAATGCTGTTGTCCCTTTGACTTGTCTGAGGAGGATTGAGCGTTATTTCAGGGATTTTCTCTGGGGTTCATCCCAGGATGGTCATGGTGTTCATCTTTTAGCCTGGGACTGTGTCTGCTTGCCGCTTTCCGAGGGGGGCCTTGGGATCCAGTCCTTGACTGCTCGAGGGAGGCCTTGATTGCTAGGCATGCTACTCGTTTTTTGCTTGATCCGCACTGTATGTGGAGCTCCTTTATGCGTGGCAAGTATGGGGAGTGGACTCCTTCCACTAACCTGCAGTCTCGTCGGGGTCACTCTTTTTTCTGGAAAGAGGTTTGCTCTCATGCTCCGGACATCCTTCATATATCTCCTGGATTCTTGGCAATGGTGCTTCTGTGGACATTGCTTATGATTCTTGGATCGCTGACCTTCCTTTGTCTCGATGGCCTACTTTCGTCAGCACTGATATTCCTCTTGATATGCGAGTTAGTGACCTCACGGTGCCGGATCATTCCTCTTGGTCTACTCCTCTGTTATCCCGCTTCTTTGGCGAGGAGCTTAGACGACGTATAGCTACTATTCCTCTTTCTCCTGGGCACTCCCCCGATATCAGGGTCTGGAGGCGGTCCGGTATTCCGAGTGCTCCCATCAGGGACATTATCAAGTTTTACCGAGCTTCTTCCCGTCCGCTTACAGACATGACTTGGATTTGGCATCTTCCTATTCATCCCAGGGTTCGTCTTTTTCTATGGAAGATTGCTCGGAATTGTCTCCCTACTTGCTCGGTTCTTTCTAGACGTGGCATGGGCATTCAGCCTACGTGTCCGATATGCGGTATTGAGGAGGAGGCGGTGGATCACGCCATCTTCACTTGTCTCAGAGCTCACCACATTTGGGAGATCGCTAGGGTCAAGCCTTGGGCTGTCGCCTCTTCTTCTCTCATCATCTTTCTTGGACTTGATCAGGCAGGATGTTAGGAGAGGGTACAGTAAGCAGGGCGCGACGAGGGCCTACATTGCTTATCAGATTTGGTTATCTCGGAACCGGATTGTCTTCACTCAGGAGCCTACTCCGTCTTTTAGGGTTGTCCGGACTGCTGTGTCCCTATCTTCTGAGTATACTTCCCATCGTCTTGGTTGTGATTTTGATAGCCCTGGCCTCTGGGATTCCCATGCTGCCCCGGCAGCGCACCGGAGAACGGTCTTTATTTCTTGGGAACCCCCCCTCCAGGGTTTATCAAAATCAACTTTGATGGGAGTGTCCGAGGCAGATCAGCCGGATCGGGTTATGTCATACGGGATTCTGGCGGTACTATGCTTGCGGCTGGGGGATTTGGACATCTTGATTCGTCAGTGCCGCTTGCTGAGCTTTATGCTGCATGGGCTGGAGTCTCCTTTGCTATACGCAGTCTCCATGCCCGTCGTCTTATTCTTGAGGGTGATGCCCTCACGGTGATTCGATGGCTTCGCCAGGATCATTGTGCGCAGTCGCCCACCAACCCTTTGATTTCTGATATTCGCTCTCTCTTCAGGGGGTTCACAGTATTCAGATTAGCCATATTTTCAGGGAAGCCAACTCAGCGGCTGACTGGATTGCCGCTAGAGTTGCTGATCATTCTGGATTCTGGTGCTGGGAAGCCCGGTGAATGGTGTCATCCGGGTCTGAACTTAATATTGTATTCTGATAGTGTGGGTCTGAGCCACCCTAGAATGGTGTGATTCCCGTCTGTACCAAAAAAAAAAAAAAAAAAAAAAAAAAAAAAAAAAAAAAAAAAAACGACTCGGCTTTTTGGAGCATTTGCCCTCCGAAGGGACCATTTGTCATGGGATTTACTCGGTTAGCATATACCCCGGATGCTTCCCAGCTCGACGGTTGTGATTCCCCTCTATAAATGCTCCCAACCGATAGCTCTAGTGATCGCCCGCACGTCAACAGAACCACACGATTTCCTTCTCGGATTTCGCTTCCCAAAGGAGGCGACTCTTTTCTCCCTTCCGCTTCCTCGTCCTCCAAGAACCCCGTTCTCTTCGATCGCCCTCCGCCTCGCCTTCTTCCGTCTCCGGTTTTCTCCATCGTAGGTCTTCTATTCCCCCCCCCCTCTGCGTTTTTCTGGTGGCTCAATCGCGTTTGTTCGGGAAATAGGGTTTATTATTCGAGGAGAAATTCTTGCTTTGTTGTGCTTAATTTTTGGTAATCTAGGGTTTTGAATCCTGATTTCTTGGTTTCATTGTCTCGAAGTACTTCGAATTTGTTTTGATTTTATTTGTGTCTAATATTTGTCTTTTTCTTCGTTTTCCTTCGATTTATTGGTAAGCTTTTGGTTGAAGGACATGATTGTGCCCTTCTTTTCTTTAGACTTGATCGAGCCAAGGGTCCGCCGATATCTGAATCCATGATAAAATCTTTATATTTGTGGGATTTTTGTATGCTTATGAGAATATTTGGTTGGCAGTTTGATCAAAGAGGTGCGAATTTTCGGCAGAGTCTTCTACGTTGGAAGAAGGATATATTTGGAAGCTTTAAATGCGATTTGGATCTGCTCATTCTTCGAGATGAAATCGGAAGTTTGGAATAGTTTACGAAGGTCTTGGCAATTTTAATCAAGAATTGTTGGTGTTCTGTCAATTGCTTACTTGTTGATTTCTGCTGGAAGATTTTCTTGAATTTGTTGGTGCTCTTTGAGAATTGCTGGTCCGATTAGGGCTGGCTTCAGTAAATCAACCACGGCTCTAAGCAGAGAATACCGTCTTATTATTAGAAGGAGAAGAGAATGGTTGCAAGGTTTCCCTAAGTTTTTGCTTGCTTCCCTTCTTTCCACGGTGGACGGGGTGCCCTACCATCTGCTGGTGGGCATCCTTCTGATCTGACATTCCTTGCCGGGGGTGGTTCTGAAGTTTGATCTTGCTTTAGTTTGGTAGCTTTTCTTAGTTATTAGTGCATTTAAGCATCGTAAAGTATGGTATCAGTCACTCAGGCTGAAGGGGAATACCCATTTCTGAAGCAGAACACTGGCTCGGAGCGGTCTAAATGTCACAAAGTGCCTTTCACAGGTTTTCTTTTTCTCCTATTGCTTTTTGTTTTGTTCACATGTTCCTCTTTGAGTTATTATTAGTGCATCCGCTTTATTGCAAGCTACGTTCTGCATATGGAAATATATTGTTGTCTTGTCTTGTCTTTCCTTTTGCTGTCATGTTAGGTATATTAGCAAGATGCATCTATGTTATGGAATGCTTATATGTCTTGAATATTTTCTTTTGGCAGATTCTTGCTTATATGTCTTTCCTTATACGTCTTTCTTCTCTCCTGTAATCGGAACTATGTCTACATTATATGTGGTGTTAGATCTGTTCTTTGCCTTCTCATCATAATAGTTCATAAAATAACCAGATAAAAGTAAGGATTGTCATGTTCTTTAAAATATCATCATCATCATCATTTTGCAATTCTCAGAATGCCTTTACTGAACAACTTTCATTGTTCTCAGAATGCTCTATCCCCTGTTGTAAAAAAATACCTCCACCATAAAATAAAATAAAAAAAATCTTTAAGCTTTATATTTTTATATCCTAGAATGTCCTTATAAACCCCCTCTGATGAGTCCACCGTTGTGTCTAAAACTTTATATTTTTGTATCCAAGTATAACCCCAATAAGAAAACTCTTGTTTGATATCAATGGATCTTTCCTCTCCATCCATATTTGAACTCTAGAGAGAGCTCTTCAATTTTGCAAGGACTCTTTATCTAGTTTGCTGCAAAATAAATGAATGCAATAATGCACCATGCTTATAGACTTGTAACTGCCCTATTGCACATAGCTTGGTCTATGAAGTTGCATCTGATGGTCCATATGGATTGGTGCCTGTTCCATGCATCGATGATGCTTCCAAGGTTGAGGTTAATGTACTGGTCATCATTGATAAAATTCTCTGTAGAAGCCATCCAATCAATGGCTGCAATAACCATTTGTGTTCTTTGCTTGCCAAGTTTATCATGCATCCAACTTTTCCTTGTACATGCGATCAAGTGTAATCTTGAAGTTTAGTTACATATATAGAATCAAGAATTACAAATGTTACACAAGTTGTTCTTTCTCCAATCTCATTTTCTCAAGAACTTGATGATGCTATCCGTAGAACATACTGTGCCCAAAAACTATGGTTGCATGTCCTAAAACCCAGTTGCCAAGCCCAGCATGGAAGGTGATACAAACATTTCCACAAAAAGAATTAATCCCAAAAGAGTGTTGGTCATTGAATAAAGAAAGAAAAGCCTTTACCAAACTATCGTTCTCTACCTACACATCCTCCTTTACTTCTCTTTATGATGCTTATTCTTTTGTTATCAATGAACATAGCAGACATGAAATGATATCTTATAATATTTAAAACCTGAAAGAAGATTCACTAATAGGGCAACTCAAATCCATGCCCTATGGAATGGAATTTATAAATTGAAATAACATGTGCAGTGTTTTTTTTTATCAAAAAAGATACATGCATTTTTTTATGCAAAAGAATTCTCTTTTAAGTTTAAACTAACAACTTAGATTATTATTGCTATCCAGAAAAAATGAGAACTTTAGACTGTCATCCTATACTCATGTTTGCTTGTATATTTCTGGGAGATTTTCTAGACATGTAATTATTACTGTAGTCCGAAATCTATCTTATTAGAATAAAAACAAATGGCTCATCTAAGCTCATGGTTTACTGTCAATGTAATTGCCAAATTGATGCCTTCTAATATTAATTCAGGCTTTACATACTTTATCTATTGGAAAAGAGATGTGATCCAAATCAAATCTTAGAGGGCAAAGTAGTTATATGTAGAAAATTTATTTGGATAAATTTTTAAGTTGGTCATATCATTGAAAAAAGAAAATTCTATTTAAACTTCTTTAAATGCAACGTACAATTTTGGTGTATTCATTTACAAACTATTAAATCAAAATTCATGTGTGATGGCTTTTCTATTTGTAACAACATTGACTTATTTATTGTCATTATTATTTTTATTGCATATACATGCATATGCACATGCATTATAACTAGTGCATAGAACATGGGTACCCTGCTTTAGGAGAGCTTCCTCTTAAGACTTACATATTAGAGTCCATCAATGTTAGAATCCTTTTATGCAGAAGTTTAGAGTGGTTTAGACCTCCAAGGGGGAAATCTTATTAGGTTACCTTGGAAATTGAAAAGATGGGAAGTGTAGCCAATTTTATAATGCGAGGATTAGGATTTTTCTAGCATGTGATCTAACTTATTTGATTTTGGACTAAAAGCATTCGAGTGCCTTCATGTTACTTTATTTACTAATTAGTATTAAGATGACTTTTATCTGCAAATTTGATTCACCTGATGGAAGATATTTTATTTATAGTTAAAAGGAAAATCTATGTTTATTTGACATGTCTGTAACAATCTATGTCTGCATCAGGTGGGCATTGTTACTCTTGATGTCTTGAATCATTTCCTTTTGGCAATTTTAATATATTTTCTGTTTTAAGTACGTGCACTCTTCACCACACATCTCAAACTGTGAAATTGACATTCTAAGGCCACATTTGGCTCACGGGAATTAACAATTGGAATAGAATAGAAGTTTCAACTTTGGCCCCAATATAAAGTTTGGTGTAGCAATAAACATAGGGATCACATTTTCTTAGGAACCACCACTCCTTTTCAAGGAACAGTGACCATTCGGAAATGGAAGGAACAGGCATCCCCATAAGAAGAGGAATTGATGATTTTTTGGTAATGAATTAATTAGCATCATTTGTTTCATGAAATAGCAACTAATTGAAATCAAAATAAATAATATAATTTATATTTAATTAAAAATTAGTTTGTTGGAAAACAATAAAATTATTAAATAGCATTTGCTACAGTCTATACTATATATAAAATGGAAGTTTGAAATTTTGGCATATTCTTCAACAGATTTTATCTGACAAATTTTGTGACCAAGATACCTTTAGTAATCATTGAGGAAAAATACAACTTGGGTTCCTCAAATATTTTTTCTTACATGTACAATTCTTAATGAAAATCAGTTTCGAATTTTTTTCTTAACAATATTTATCAGATTAGAGACTTACATTAGTTGGAGTCTTAGTTTTGAATTCTTTATATTTGTTTAATAATTCTTATACTTAAATTAATTGGACACTTTAATTTTTTTTAAAAAAAGCTCTCTCACCTCCCCCCCCAAAGTCAAAAAAAAAAAAAAGGTCAAAAAAAAAAAAAAAGGAATCCACATCATGGGAAAAATACAATGTTTCCACTATCACTCATTACTTCCTGCTCAATTTATTTGTTGTTATTTATTTTTTTCTCACAATAAATTAAAGACTTGATTATGGTCCTTATTTCTTTGTCAGTTTTTGGATATGTGTATTTCATATTAATCTTACGTTTTTTTTTATATATCTGTTTATATTTAATATAATTTGATAACTGGCCATCATTTTTCTTTGTTCATCTTAACTGTGCACTCCGCATGCTCAGATTGCTGGTGTTCTATAAATTGTTGCTTAAAAATTTATTGTGTATTATATATACTAGCAAATGATCATTATGTAGTACATGTTAAAGGAAAAAATAATAAAAATAGGAATATAATATTAAATAGAAAAATTAAAATATATTAAATAAATATTATGATTAATTAAAATAATAAGCTAGAAATATAAAATAAAATATTGGAAAGATAAAGATAATAGCATACCTCATAGACGTACCAAAAAATGCAAAATAAAAGAATAAGTAAATATTCTAATTAAAAATTAGTGCTATGGACAAATATAGGAGCAAAAAAGGTCGCCCTTTTTTTTTTCTTTTTCTCTCTTTTTTTTTTTTTTGTAGGCTAGAGGGTTAATGCCCCAAACATCTAGCAAAAGCACAACCCAACTTGCTAGAAAAACGGTAGTCTGCACAACCTTTTCTGAGCTGTTGCAGGCCTTTCCAGAAGCACATCCACTAACTGATTTCTCTTCCTAAAAATGTGATCGGCTCTCCAGTCAATCAAATTGGGAAGCATTCTTTGAATATCAGCACATGCGAATGAGCAGAGGCAGGGGAAAGGTCACATTTGTATGTGGATATTACACCTGTAACCTTTTTCTGGTCAAAATTCATAATCGGATTCTTGGACAGAGACATTAACAATTTAAATATCTGACGAGTATATTCTTTCAAAATTATGGAGGGATGGTCCTAGTTCTTGCACTGATTTAGTAGAGTTTTATTTCAGAACAAAATTTTAAGCCGGCATACTAAACACTTAAAACTTTGATGTTGTGCTGTTTTCCTCTTTATTTTCATCTTGGAAGTGCAATATTTATTAGATGCATTTTTTTCCAATTTTTAGGAAATTTTTCGGGTATTAGAACACATGTTTACTGGCTTCATAGTCCTACTGAAGGCAATGGCGCTGATGGGGGCTTTCCATGCACTGCTGAAGAGGGCCAAAATTTATTGGACGCCCTTCTTCTTTCTCAGGTAGACCGCCTATATGAATGTTCTCTATATTTGGACTCAATTATGGATTATCTTTGAAATCTTTAAATTGTTGCCTTGCAGTGGGAAGATCATGCATGGAAGGGTCAGCTCAACTATGATGTTACCACCTGTGAAATAAAGGTTTTTTTGTGTGCTAATTGATGCGATTCACTTTTTAATTTATTGATCTTCTTGAATTTCTATAAGCCCCAATATTTGATGCTTCTGCAGGTTATTAGTGGTGGAAAGAGTTTTGTTACTCAGTTGAATGAGAATTATTCAAATTTCCTGACAGAATATGAGAACAATGTCCTCCAACCTTTGGAGCCTATCAAGTCGAGTTATATGAAATCTTGCAAGGAGGATATCCTTTTTTTGTGTTGCACATGGAGAAAAGGAAAGCCCTGAGATTATTCCTTCGACTGTGGTGCCAAAAGATGGAATATTGATTATTATTAATGTAAGTAATTAGCCTGTGTTTGTACAATGCACTTTTAAATAGCTTCTCAAGATTCTTTATTTTAGTTTATCATTAATTCTGATCTCTTTTTGTAAGGAAAATCCTGTTGAGTATGGTCATGTCTTCTTAATACCATACAAGTTTCATCAATCACCTCAGTCACTGGACAAGAAGATGTTTGGATTGGTGACACAGATTGCTGTTGAAGTGAATAATTGTGCTTTCCGTATTTTCTTTGACCACAGTGTTTCTACTTGCTCGGATCAGATATATTTTCAGGTATTAATCCTGCTGACTTTTATTGTGCATTTATGGGCTCTAGCTTGTATATCATCAAGATTTCCTTCTGTACATACAGGTCAGCATAAGAATATAGGCAGGGGGGGCCATTAACCCTAAAAAATCTGGTTTAGGATGGCACGTTTAACAGGATTTTGCTCCTAAATTTACAGTGTTCAGGCCAGTTTTAGGTGGGGATTGGTTGTGCTTATTTTATATTTATGGATTACGCTCGGAATGGGGTAGGATGCCGTATTACAAAACTCATATGGTGCTTGGATGCCCAAGTTCTTCATTCCAGACTCATGCAGGTTTATATCCAGCTTTACGCCTTTGAACCCATGCCTGAGAGAAGTAGAGAAGTAATGAGCAGTATGTAAATGTGCTGAGTTTGGTTTAGATATGAGTTTCCAAACCAGATTATTGCACATGGTATTTGGTCATTGGCCTTGACTGACACTTTGTTATTAGTTTATAAGCATTGAAATAACTTAAACAAGCAGATTCATGTAGCCGACCCCATGTAGTTGGGAAAAGGCTTAGATGAGTTGAGTTAAGTTGACATTAATATGTTATTTAGTTATAAGCATTGAAATAACATTAACAGGCTGATAGGTCTTGTTTCAATTTGGCCTATACATTAATCTAGCCAAGCTTTGGAGTGTGTATCCTAGGATCTGGTGTCAGTATATGAGTTGTAAGTTAAAACATTAGATGCTAAAAGGAGCTATGAATTGTCATGTAGAAAGATGTCTCTCATGCATGAGATATTCATGTGTATTGCATAAATGCATGTGATGATACTATAAAAGCAAAGTGTTTTGAAGCTAATTGGATTTTTTCTGAGAATTAAGATGGGAGAAATATGGTCAAAATCTGGGTGAGGGTGGGACTGTTGTTGTATGCCTATTTGGTTTTTTGTGTTTATTTTAATGCAATAAGATTATTAGTGTTTCTTTTACAAGAAGAGGTTCTTGAATCTCAATTTGATTAAGAAAAGCTATTAGCTGTTCTACCATTCTTCTTGTCAACAGAATTCTTTAAATAGTTATAAAGAGTTCAAGTTAATTCTTATGCCACTGCATTTATGAATTTCATCCATTTATATTTTCACTCATTGATATGTTTCTATTTTTTTACATTATCTCTTGAATTACAAAATTAGCTTTATTTTCTTGAGTTTGACCGCATGTTTTGCTGAATGAAATAGAAGCTAGCCAGCGCACTGGTATGTCATCCTGCTAAGTAGTATAGTTTTCTGTATTAGTTGATATGTATCAACATATTTCCAAAGAAGCCATAAGATTTTTGAAATCTGATGTGGAGGATATGCACAATGAATGGAAAACCAAAATCATGGTACGTGCACTATTTGGTTTTGTGAACTAATTCGCTGAAAAAAATTTCTGGTTACTTGGTACTTACTATTAAGTCCCTTATGGGCACCTTGATGGTCATGGTCTTTCTTTGAGAGGCCTGTTGTAGCCATCCTATTCAGTCTCTTGACAAAGTTTTTAACAGTATGTTCCTCGATGTAATATAGACCTGTATTTTGTTGTTAATATATTAAGCGATATGTTATGCTGTTACTATTTCACAATATCATTATGCATGGATGCTATGCATTCTCAGTGCAGGTGAAAGAATGTTACCATCTAAGGGTGTTACCACATTTAGATGTTCTTGCAAGGATTCTCACATAGGTGATTTTGCTGCATTAGTAATTTCTTTTTTCCCCCCTAATCGCCTATGTTTGGATAAAAAATGTCTTAAAGTATATAGTAATTTCTGAGAACACTGATCAGTGCTTTATGCATGCTGTTTTCACCCTTTGCTCTGTCACTTTTAAGAACTTTGTTACCTGTGTTGATTTTTTAATGCTACATGAAAATATTCAAAAGTCTTTTTGCTAAATAAAGGTTGACCAGCACTACTAAACAGTGGGATGATCCGAGTTTTTCTGACAAAGAATGTGATAAATATAATAACAAACTGCTCAGCTTACATTTGCTTCCAATTCTGGTGCAGGCTAGTTACTTTGCGAACCCTTTACCTGTGGAGGTTCTTCCAACTGTCCCTATATATGGTGATTTGCTCACAACAGGGATATGTATCTATGAAGTTGCAGATTATCCTCTTAAGGCCTTAGTTTTTGTAAGCAAGAACTTGAAAGCACTTGCTGCTGTAGTAGCAGAAATATGTTCCACCTTGCATAACCATGATGCTGCATTTAATCTGCTGATTTCTGATCGCGGCACAAAATATTCTTGTTTCTTCAGGTAAACATGGTTTAAGTCTGTGATTTACTATTCTCTGTCCACCTCTTTTTGTGCTTCTCTATATTACCCTCCTTCAGTGAGCCGGACATGCTTCAATTTGATCATCTGAAACTTAGGTAAAACCAAATGATTGTTGCTTGCAACCAAGTTTGAAAAATGCTTTCTATGATTTTTCCATCTGTTGGAGAAAAGATGGTAATAAGTAGTGTGATCTCGGTATTCTCTTCTTCTTTAGATAGAGATACTATATATCTCAGCATTGTCATTTTGGAATGCTTGAACACTTCAAGGTTCTTATTGGTTCTTTGAAGCCTCTGCAGAACCTATATCCATGGCTGTTATCTTGGTGATGGCCACCTCTTTTGTTTCATGGACGTTTTTATCTGACTCCAAGAATGTGTCAGATACATATCCGAATCACATATGTGCCAGATACATGATACTCAGCTTTTTTTTTTTTTCTTCTAGCTTCTACAAGTCGATGGGTAATTTGACTCTTCCAATAATGAATTTGACCCATCATGGTGATGGTGAAAGTGAATGTAAAGATTGAAATAACTTTGCAAAATATGCCTTTTCTTATCTCAATAAATTAGTAAGTTAGAAAAACATATATAGTGAAAAACCTTAACAAATAATATATATTTCTAATATTTTCTTTTATACAATATTAAAAAAAATATATAAGATAATTAAAATTATATATTCTATGCATCTCTTTTTTTTTCTTTGTTTCTGAGTTAGATATTTGGACACATGTTCAAATTTAATTCTCATATCTATGTTCATGCAACACCAGCCACCTCTTTGTTAGGGGATGGTACCACTTCTAAACAGAGATTAACCCTGATATATAATCTTTTGGAGTAGCTGGCTGGTTCCAAAGAAGTTAGATTACAGTGGTTCCCGAAATTTACGTTTCTAATTTTTATTAGATGGCTGCCTTGATGTCATCAGAGCCCTCCATGTGCTGTTGGTTGTGAAATCGAGCCTTGTTTTATATGATCCTGATCAGATAATAACCGGTGTTTGTTTCTTTACGTGTGTGTAAACAGGTCCACACGGTGCTGATGGGGTGCCACCTTTCTGCTTGGGAATGTGGGGGCTACTTTGTTTATGACATAAAATCTGAATTTGATCAGGTGTCTGAGGTGGAAATATTAAAACGTATGGCTTCCGTTTCACTGGACGACAGCAGCTTCCAAGCCCTGAAGCAACTTTGCTGCAATATTGCAAATAAACTCACTCGAAATGAATAGCTTTACAGTGGTGCAGTCGGTCCTTCTGTAAGATGGTTTGATGTGTTGTTTGTTTAGAGTCCCTACTTCTGCGCAGTTTGTTATGACTTGGAATACTGGAACCTGTTGGCTTGAACTCCATTCTATATGGTTGTGTCTGAATACTTAAGTTTACATTTATATGCAAGGTGGGTATGGCAGCCCTCTTTTCCTACTGCTGGCTTGAGATGCATGCTTGGATCTTCATTGGATTTGCAATTGGTGCCCTTGGTAAATTTAATTAGATGATAGTGAGCCACAGGTGGTTTTAGAAACTAATCGAGATTCTGTGAGCCTCAGGTTGTTTATTCATTCTGCATTTGGTATAATTAACTCTTCTAACGTTTTCATAGCCTCGTAGCCCTAATATTTTTCTCAAAAAGAATGAAATGGTATGAACTCAACCAGGTAGGAGGGTACTGCTTTCTTTTTTCCCCCCTTTTTTAACAAATAAAAAATGAAAATTATGTGAAAAAAGTGATAAGATGATTCTAATCCTAGGCAAGTTTAATGATTATTTTATCACAATCATAAACCCCATTACGGTTTTAAGGAGGTTACATGACTTGGAGGTGATGAGATTGAAGAAGGTTACATGACTTGGAGGTGATGAGATTGAAGAAGAGTATATGGGGATCATAAGAGATATGCAAAAAGCTGAAACCTCTTGATCACTCCAAAGTAATTTGATTCACTCCAAAGTAATTTGATCCTGAAAATTTATTCTGCTGTAATGTTGGAATTTTGCTAGAGGTCCATATTCGTCTTTTCTCAACTCCATCGTAGTAGGACCCAAGAAAGCGGGTGTAATAGATACGGTACTTATGGATAAGTTTGGCGATCATTTTGTCATAATCATAAATCCTACTATATAAGTTAAATGAAGATAGACAAAGGAATATGAGACACAAGGTTTGATGAGAAAGTTGAAGAGTGTGTTAATATTATTAATGATATATAAGATTAAGATTTTCATCACTTTGTTTCATTATCTTATATATTATCTTATATTTAGTAAGCTTTCTACATAATGGCTATTTTTAAACTTTACAACATAATGACTATTAAACTTCATAGTGAATTTACCCCGAGTTTTATTGTGCTTGGAGCATATTGTTGGCTCAGATGGCAACCCAAGAGGGGGGGTGAATTGGGTTCTTAAAAATTTAAGCCCTTTTTAACTTTAGTTGATTAGTTAGCAAGATGTGCAAGTGAGATTAACTAATAAGCAAAGAACAGCAGTTAACAAGAGAGATAGAGATAGAGAAAATGAACACGGCAAACACAAAAGTTTTATAGTGGTTCGGTGTATCCAACACCTACATCCACTCCCAAGGATCACTTGGGTCCACTATAATCACACCGATTACAGCTGAGTTGTTTTACAAGATCACAACTCTAACTTGTTGTTTTCACCGGGATCACAACGAACCCAGCTGGTTTTGCGGGCTTACCAGCACAAAACCCTACACGTTGTTTTGCGGGCTAACAACAAACCTTACTCGTTGTTTTCACGGGATCACAACGAACCCAACACAAGCACTCCGGCTTGTAACGAGGTAAACCTACCTCCACTGATTCAATCCACTGATTGAACCAGTAACCAAATGAAATCAAAGTATTTTTAACAAAATGCTCCTTCTTGAGCAGATATACAAATTTAAGAATAAATAAAAACTAGGGTTAGAAACGCCTGATGGTTTTCCGGATGATTGTAGCAATGGCTTTCTCCCTTTTCTCCTTGAAGAGTTGAATCGATGCCTCAGCAAGATTCCTCAATCGTTGAAAGCTTTGGAGAATGTGTTGCCTCTTTTTGAACTTGGAAATGGCTGAAGATTTTGCACGTTGGATTGCTTTTTGCCTTCCTCTTGAGCTTTGAGAGTTGATCAAATGATGCACACGAATCTCTCTCTCAAATGCAAAGATTGAATCTCTCCTTGAATCAAATGATTCTACAATACTCTCAGTTTCCCCCTTTTTGATATTCAATAGGCTCTCTCTATTTTTCTCTCTTGTTTTTCAATATGTTGATTCTTTCTATTTGAATCTGGCTCCTCTATTTATAGATCCTGAAAAGATATAGCCGTTAGACACAGTAAAATATAGCCGTTGATTCAAAATATTACCGTTGGTGCTGATGTGTCAACTCAAAAATTACCGCCCAGATTCCGGGGAGTCGGCTCGAGTACTGTGCGAGTCGGCTCGAACACGCGAATCCAGAAACGCACCAAAAAGTGAGTTTTCAGGGGTCGACTCGCGAAAAGCTGGGAGTCGACTCTTGACTTTCAGGGTCGACTCGCGAAAGCTGGGAGTCGACTCGAGAGGCACTCAAAAATGAGTCTTTCTGCCGTCTGAGTCGAGTCGGCTCGCACAGTCATGAGTCGGCTCGAGAAAGTTCAGGGGTCGACTCGGAAACTCTCGAGTCGGCTCGGGACTGATACAAAAATCAGAAAACATTCTGATTTGCTTTGAAAATCATCCCAACCAATTTTGAAATATAAATATGACTTGAATAATGTTGATTTAACAGTAATGCTCAATTTCAAAGCATTTTCATTAATTCATTGATCTTTAAAAGAGTGGTATAAAAAATCATTTTTGAATTCATAAGTATAGCTCACTGAAACATATATTCAATTGATTCAAAAACTCATTACACATTAACAGTTCATAGTTTCCAATTTGAAATTGCTCATAGTAAGAATATTTCATTGATTGACTTAACATGTTCATAGCCTTTTAGAAAGTAAAGTAATGTCTTTTGGAAATCATCAAAATCAATAAGTTGGGGCAATTATGTTTCAATAATTTCTCAACAATCTCCCCCTTTTTGATGATGACAAAAACATTGAGTATATGCATTAAACATTGAAAGATTTATGATATCAAAATTTTTGTTCATGGAAAGGCTCCCCCTCAATGAGGTAGCTCCCCCTATGAACCTCAATTCAAAAAATTTTTAAATTTAACTTAAGCCAAATAACCTTTTTCTTATTTAATTCTCTCCCCCTTATTTAATTCTTAAAAAGATGATGCAATATACGATTAATTCATATAAATTCTCCCCCTTTTTTGTAATCAACAAAAAGGTTGAAAGCATCAAGCATCATTCATTCGAATTCATTCATCAATTGAGTATTGAATATTCAAAAACAACATAATCAAAGACATTCAAATGTACTCATAATTGAAATGAACATGACTTTTCTCATTACTTTAAAAGTACATCAAATTACATCAAAATGTAATACAAGCTTATGGAATCAAATTTAAACTAACTTAGATTCATCAAAGTTCAAAAACATTCATATTAGAGCAAAATTTCCTAGGTACAATCTAGGAAGGAAATTTAGAGATACAACTAAGATAAGTATTAAGTTCATTTGACACGCTTGAATATCAAACTTTTTAAGTGTCCAATCATCTCCATGATATCATCCTTTTGAGATTTGCTAAAATCATTTATGGTTACTTGAATTTGATCAACTGCTGCATCAATATCTCTTCGTAACTGATTCTATCAAGATATACATTGGATCCATCGGCTATCCCTTGAAGTCTTTCAAAGATATTCTTAAGCTCGGCATTGAGAGAATCCACATGAGTACCAATAGAGAATGAAAATAAGTCAAGCCTTGAAATGATATTTTCCTTTAATTCTTTAAAGTCTTCTCTTAATTGACCAATTTCATCTTTCTTTGATTATCAAACTCAGCAAACATAGATCTAAGTTGACATAGCTGCTCATCTGAAAATCTCACAGAAGTAGATGAAGCTGAGGTGGAGGAGAATAATGCATGCTAGGTCCTGCCTCAGATGGTCCAGGCAGAAGGTCCAGTCGACCTCAGCTCCAATGTCCTCAACTCTGTCCTCAGCAGCTCTAATATCATCTTGACCTTTCCTTATCCAATTCCATTAACTTTCTTGAAGCCCATCGGTGAATAGTGGCCAGTGAATAGTAGTCAGTATGTCTCAAATTCTTCTTGGGCTCACTATCACTAAAAATAATTCCTTGGCTTCTGAATAACTGAGTTAAGATCATACCATAGGGAAGACATGATTTCCTTTTACTTCCACAATCAGCCATGTACCATAAAATCATGATGGGTAAGTTGATTGGTTTCCTGAAACTACAGCATCCATGACAAAATATCCCTCTCAGATACATAGTCAAACCGGCCTGTCTTAGGGAAATAGAATTCTGCTGCAGATATTGTGTAGCAATCTTAAGTCCAATGGCAGCTGACTGGCAAAACTTCTTCAAATCCCTCAAAGTTTCTATTCAATAATCTGGTGAGGGCAGGAGACCTATCCTCTGGTTCAAAGGTGGAGGGTCCAGATAGGGGTAAGTCCAATAGCTTAGAAAGAATGATGGCAGAGACATTCAAACAAACTCCTCTCACAGTACTGACCAATCCATTGTCTCCTCTAGATAAATTTCTATAAAATTCTTTCACCAGTGCAGGGTAGTAGGACAGTCAAGGGAGCAATTTTCTCAAATCCCATTTCTCTAACTGTCTTCCTACAAGTAATCCCTCTCTCTCAAACAAATCAAAATCAAACTTCCTTCCAGTGGTAATGACTCTACTTGCAAAAAGGTCTACCTGAGGAGTAGAGACAGTAGGAGCAGGCATCATCCGAAGGAAGAAGGCGAAGATTCCGGAGTCGGCTCGCGGACGGGTCGACGCACGGTCTTTTCCTCTTCATCCCGGCACGGCTACTACTGCTCCACGGGTTTTGGGGGCCATTGATTTGATTGGAGTGAATAATCGGAAGTATTTGGAAGATTTGGAGGGTTTGGGAGATTTTTGTAGAGAGAACGAAGGATTAGAAAGTTAGAATGACCGTCGGGTCGACTCGTGCCCTAGATATCAACCTGGGACCACGTCGAGTCGACTCGCGCATAACCTCGAGTCGGCTCGCCTAAATCACAGAAAGAAATCCCGAACTCGAGTCGACTCGCTCATACCAGGAGTCGGCTCCCAAGTTTCAGAGAAACTCGAGTCGACTCCGGTACACACCGAGTCGGCTCGGAGACCATTTCAGAACAAAAAATTGAAAATTTTCTGAATGTTTGAAATGATTCCGGATTTGATTTTGTGTATGATTCATAATCATTGAGTCTTGATAAATCATTTTGATATGAATTCTAGATACTATTTCCTTAAGATTTTGAGGAATTGAAAGAATTCTAGATGCATTTCCTTAAGTATTTCAAAATTTATTCAAAAGGATTACAAATTCCTAATTCTCCTCTAAGATATTCAAACCTTTCTTCACTTAGGGGTTTTGTAAAGATGTCAGCTAATTGTTCTTCAGTGTTTACATAATCTAAACAAATTTCATCATTAGCTACATGTTCTCTTATAAAATGATATCTAATTTCTATGTGTTTTGTCCTTGAGTGTTGAATTGGATTTTTCGTTAAATTGATTGCGCTAGTATTATCACATTTTATGGGTGTCTTATTAAGTTTGATACCATAGTCTTCAAGTTGTCGCTTAATCCATAGGATTTGCGCACAGCAACTTCCAGCTGCTACATATTCAGCTTCAGTAGTTGATAATGCAACTGAATTTTGCTTTTTGCTAAACCATGTGATTAAGTTACTGCCTAAGAAATGGCATGCACCACTTGTGCTTTTTCTATCAATTTTACATCCGGCATAATCAGAATCTGAATATGCAATTAGGTTTAATGTGGAGTCTCTAGAATACCATAAACCTACATTTTTGTTCCATTTAGATATCTTAATATTCTTTTAACAGCTATTAAATGTGATTCTTTAGGTTCAGCTTGAAATCTAGCACACAAACATACTGCAAACATTATATCTGGTCTACTTGCTGTTAAATAGAGAAGGGATCCGATAATACCTCGATAATACTTCTGATCAACCTTCTTACCTTCTTCGTCTTTGTCTAGCTTGCATGAAGGACTCATTGGTGTTCCAAGGGGTTTCATTGTTTCCATACCAAACTTTTTGAGTAGTTCTCTTGTGTACTTGGTTTGGTTGATAAAATTCCCTCCTTGCATTGTTTGATCTGGAGTCCAAGGAAGAAGTTGAGTTCTCCCATCATGCTCATCTCGAATTCTCCCTGCATTAACTTTGCAAATTCTTGACAAAGAGATTCGTTAGTAGCACCAAAAATAATGTCATCTACGTATATTTGTACTACTAGTAAATCTTTACTTTTTCTTTTTAAAAACAAGGTTTTATCAACATTTCCTCTTGTAAAATCATTTTCTATTAGAAATTTACTTAACCTATCATACCAAGCTCTAGGTGCTTGTTTCAAACCATATAAAGCTTTGTGCAATTTAAAAACGTGATTTGAAAACTCGTGATCTTCAAAACCTGGTGGTTGTTCTACATAGACTTCTTCATTAATAAGTCCATTTAAAAATGCGCTTTTTACATCCATTTGAAATAGGTTAATGTTCATATGACATGCAAATGCAAGTAAAAGTCTAATGGCTTCTAGTCTAGCTACAGGTGCAAAGGTTTCATCAAAATCAATACCTTCTTCTTGACTATATCCTTTAGCAACCAATCTAGCTTTGTTTCTAATTACTATGCCATTTTCATCTAACTTATTTCTAAAACCCATTTAGTTCCTATAATTGAATGGTTTTTAGGTCTTTCCACTAAGTCCAAACATTATTTCTAGTAAATTGATTTAGTTCTTCTTGCATAGCTAACATCCAATTATTATCTTTTTCAGCTTCTTCTATAGTTTTAGGTTCTATTTGTGATACAAATGCAAGATGATTACTAATATTTCTCATGTATGATCTAGTCCTTATTCCTTGAGATGGATCGCCTATAATCAATTCCTTAGGATGACTATGTGCATATCTCCAGTCTCTTGGAAGATCTACATCATTATGATCATATTAACATCATCATCCTTATGTGAATCATATCTTTAGCCTGTTGTTCATGATCAGAAGATACTTCAATATTAAGTTTTTCAAGATCTTTTTCAATTATGTTTGTATCTTCTCATCATTAATCTTTTCAGATCCAGTTGCTAAAGATTCATCAAAACTACATGAATGGATTCTTCAACTACTAAGGTTCTCTTGTTAAAGATTCTATATGCCTTACTAGTTGTTGAATAACCTAGAAAAATTCCTTCATCAGATTTAGCATCAAATTTTCCTAAGTTGTTTTTACCATTATTATGAATGAAGCATTTACATCCAAATGCATGAAAGTATTTTATATTTGGTTTTCTTTCATTCCATAATTCATAAGGTGTTTTCTTTAATATTGGTCTTATTAAAGCTCTATTTAATATGTAACATGCTGTGTTAATTGCTTCCGCCCAAAAATACTTTGGTAAGTTGCTTTCACATAGCATGGTACGGGCCATGTCTTCTAAAGTCTATTCTTTCTTTCAACTACACCGTTTTGTTGTGGAGTCCTAGGGGCTGAAAAATTATGATTAATTCCATTTTCAGTGCAGAAATTTTCAAATAAGTGATTTTCAAATTCTGTTCCATGATCACTTCTAGAGATACTATAGTAGTGTTTTTCTCATTTGTGACTTTCTTGAAAAATTTCAGGAACATCGAGAAAGTCTCATCTTTGTGAGCTAAAAACATTACCCAAGTATATCTAGAATAATCATCTACAATCACTAGACCATATTTCTTTCCTCCTAGACTTGTGGTTCTAGTTGGTCCGAAAAGATCCATGTGAAGTAGCTCTAGTCCCCTAGAAGTTGAAACAATGTTTTTAGATTTAAATGAACTTCTAGTTTGTTTTCCAAATTGACATGCATCACAGATTTTATTATTTTCAAAATCTAATTTAGGTAAACCTTTGACTAAATCCATTTTAATTAGTTTTGAAATAAGGTGTGTGCTTGCATGACCTAATCTACGATGCCACAACCAACTAATATCATTAATGTTAGCATTATCAGTAATTAGGCAATGACTACTCTTAGAAGTTTTGTCTGTGTCAACTAAGTATATATTGCCAAATCTATAACCAGTAAAAACAATGCTATCATCAATAGAATTAGTTACAGTGCATAAAGAAGATTTAAAAGAAACATTAAAGTTTTTATCACATAATTGACTTATGCTAATTAGATTATGCTTCAAACCATTAACATAAAGTACATTATCAATTACTATAGATGGAGTTATGCGAACTTTACCAAGGCCCAAAATTTGACCTTTACCGTTATCGCCAAATGTCACAACTCCACCAACATTTTCTTCTAGGGTGATGAATTCCTCTTTGTCACCCGTCATATGTCTTGAGCAGCCGCTATCAAGATACCACTTCTTGTTTGATCTTTTGGCCACAAGACATTCCTGCAATATCATCAAACTTTATGCTTAGGTACCCAAGCTTTCTTGGGTCCTTCATGGTTAGCAGCAATAAAAATTGTTCCTTTCGGAACCCATATTTTCTTAGCTTTAATATTTAATTTGTTGTTGTTTAACGTTTTGCATTCAAAGGATTTGTGACCTTTTTCATTACATTTAAAACAAGTTATATTACCTTGGTTGGCTTTTACAAAAATATTCTTTAGTGATTTCTGTTTTCTTAATGTGTTATAACCCAAACCAGCTTTGTCAAAAACAGCTTTTTGACTATCTAGGATCATGTTAAGTTTAGTTGAACTTAAGTGAATTTCTCAACAATGTCCTTATATTTTTTAACATCTTTCTTAAGAGAGTCAATTTCTTTAGCTTGCTGTTCTTTATCTAAAGCTAAAGTTTTTATTGATCTTTTAAATCTTTAGTTGAGTTTTTAGTTTCAGATTTTAATAAATCTTTTCTTGATTCAGATTATCTCTTTCTTTCCTAAGTTCTTCTTTTTCATTAGTTAAGTTCTTAACTTCTAAAGCTAATTCTTTTACTTTTAGCTAAACTAATGTTATCATTTTTCACAGATTTAAATTTCTTTTTCAACAATTTAAAATCTATCATAAGTTCATTAAAAGCCTCAAACATTTCATCAAAAGTAAAATCATCATTTGAGTTTTCAGAACTTACCTCATTGTCGCAGTCGTCGTCGTTGGCCATGAAGCAAATATTGGCAACTTCCTTTTGCTCTTCTTCTTCGACGAGAAGATTCTTCAGACCATGTTGCCATATAAGCTTTCTTCTTTTTCTTGTAGGCCTTTTTAGTAAAGGACAATCATATTGAAGTGCCCTGGCTTTTTGCACTCATAACATACTAAGGGCTCCTTTTCTTTTTCTTTCTCCTTGTCCTTTTTCTTATCCTTTTCTCCTTCAATTCTTGCTCCAAATTTCTTTTTGTTGAAGGGCCTTTTTCTCATAAATCTTCTGAACTTCTTGGCCAAGAGAGCAGTTTCATCATCATCTTCATCACTATCATCACTGCTGCTCTCTTCCAATTCTGCAGTCTTGAGGGCAAAAGTTTTTCTTCTTTTTGTTTCCTCCTCAACATGCTGCCTCATTGTCAATTCGTGGGTCATGAGAGATCCTAGAAGCTCCTCTAAGGGTAGTGCATTGAGGTCTTTGGCTTCTTGGATTGCTGTGACTTTTGCTTCCCACGATCTTGGCAATGACCTGAGTATTTTGCGAACAAGATCAGCATTAGTATAAATTTTCCTAGACTTTTCAAACCATTCACAATATCGGTGAATCTAGTGAACATGCATGTGATGGTTTCAGTTTGTTCCATTGTGAACAATTCATATTTATGAACCAAAATATTTATCTTTGATTCTTTTACTTGGTTTGTTCCTTCATGTGTAATTTCCAACCTATCCCATATTTCTTTAGCGGAATTACAAGTAGAGATGCGGTTGAATTCATTTGAATCTAAGGAACAATATAAGATATTAATGGCTTTGGCATTAAGTTGAGCCATTCTCCTATCATTATCATTCCAATCCCTTTCGGGCTTTGGAACAATAGTGCCATCAATAAGGTGTGTGGGTGTACTAGGTCCATTTAATATAACACCCCAAAGCTCATAATCAGAAGCTTGAATGAATATCCTCATTCTAGCTTTCCAATAAGAATAGTTTGAGCCATTAAAAAGTGGAGGTCTATTCGTAGAATGACCTTCAGCAAAACTAGAACCACTTTGTGTTGCCATAATGACCTTTAGCTCTTGATCGTGAGATCAAACTCTAAATGAGCACTATGCTCTGATACCAATTGTTGGCCCAGATGGCAACCCAAGAGGGGGGGGTGAATTGGGTTCTTAAAAATTTAAGCCCTTTTTAACTTTAGTTGATTAGTTAGCAAGATGTGCAAGTGAGATTAACTAATAAGCAAAGAACAGCAGTTAACAAGAGAGATAGAGATAGAGAAAATGAACACGGCAAACACAAAAGTTTTATAGTGGTTCGGTGTATCCAACACCTACATCCACTCCCAAGGATCACTTGGGTCCACTATAATCTCACCGATTACAGCTGAGTTGTTTTACAAGATCACAACTCTAACTTGTTGTTTTCACCGGGATCACAACGAACCCAGCTGGTTTTGCGGGCTTACCAGCACAAAACCCTACACGTTGTTTTGCGGGCTAACAACAAACCTTACTCGTTGTTTTCACGGGATCACAACGAACCCAACACAAGCACTCCGGCTTGTAACGAGGTAAACCTACCTCCACTGATTCAATCCACTGATTGAACCAGTAACCAAGTGAAATCAAAGTATTTTTAACAAAGATGCTCCTTCTTGAGCAGATATACAAATTTAAGAATAAATAAAAACTAGGGTTAGAAACGCCTGATGGTTTTCCGGATGATTGTAGCAATGGCTTTCTCCCTTTTCTCCTTGAAGAGTTGAATCGATGCCTCAGCAAGATTCCTCAATCGTTGAAAGCTTTGGAGAATGTGTTGCCTCTTTTTGAACTTGGAAATGGCTGAAGATTTTGCACGTTGGATTGCTTTTTGCCTTCCTCTTGAGCTTTGAGAGTTGATCAAATGATGCACACGAATCTCTCTCAAATGCAAAGATTGAATCTCTCCTTGAATCAAATGATTCTACAATACTCTCAGTTTCCCCCTTTTTGATATTCAATAGGCTCTCTCTATTTTTCTCTCTTGTTTTTCTTTCTTTCTATTTGAATCTGGCTCCTCTATTTATAGATCCTGAAAAGATATAACCGTTAGACACAGTAAAATATAGCCGTTGATTCAAAATATTACCGTTGGTGCTGATGTGTCAACTCAAAAATTACCGCCCAGATTCGGGGAGTCGGCTCGAGTACTGTGCGAGTCGGCTCGAACACGCGAATCCAGAAACGCACCAAAAAGTGAGTTTTCAGGGGTCGACTCGCGAAAAGCTGGGAGTCGACTCTTGACTTTCAGGAGTCGACTCGCGAAAGCTGGGAGTCGACTCGAGAGGCACTCAAAAATGAGTCTTTCTGCCGTCTGAGTCGAGTCGGCTCGCACAGTCATGAGTCGGCTCGAGAAAGTTCAGGGGTCGACTCGGAAACTCTCGAGTCGGCTCGGGACTGATACAAAAATCAGAAACATTCTGATTTGCTTTGAAAATCATCCCAACCAATTTTGAAATATAAATATGACTTGAATAATGTTGATTTAACAGTAATGCTCAATTTCAAAGCATTTTCATTAATTCATTGATCTTTAAAAGAGTGGTATAAAAAATCATTTTTGAATTCATAAGTATAGCTCACTGAAACATATATTCAATTGATTCAAAAACTCATTACACATTAACAGTTCATAGTTTCCAATTTGAAATTGCTCATAGTAAGAATATTTCATTGATTGACTTAACATGTTCATAGCCTTTTAGAAAGTAAAGTAATGTCTTTTGGAAATCATCAAAATCAATAAGTTGGGGCAATTATGTTTCAATAATTTCTCAACACATATGTTAAAATTTTGCTACATATTACATATTTGCCTTTTCTAAACTCTACCTCAAGAGAGGTTTAAGGATAAGTAAAATAGGTGCAATAGATGAAAGATAAGTAAAATAGGTGCAATAGATGAAAGATTTGTTTGTAGAGGATAAAACAATGTTAACCTTGAGATCACAAAAGAAATGAAGTGCTATTTTAGCAATTATTTTGTCATAATCATAAATCACACCACAAAGTCGAACTAGATTAAAGAAAGGGATATGAGACACAAGGACCTTTGAGGGGGTAACATTGTTTGAAGGCGAATAGATTATGAAAGAGTGAATTACTATTACAAAGATATGCAATATCAGGATTTTCATTATATTATTGTGAAATCTTAGGTTTCACAAGTTTTCTTCATAATGATTATTCTTAACCTTCATAGTAGATTGATCTTAAAGCTCTATTGTACTAGGAACATGTGTTATAATTTGCCTAAAGGTCACATATTTCTCTTCTTAACTCCACCTTAGGAAGATCTAAGGATAAGCAAAATAGATGCAATAGATAAAGGACTTATTTGGGAAGGATAAAACCATGCCAACCTCATGATTACAAAAGAAACGTAGAGTATGTTTAGTGATCATTTTGTTACGATTATAAATCTCACTAGATAGTTGGGCATAGATGAAAAAGGAATTTAATACACAAAAGGATTATATTGCTTGAAGGTGATGAGATTATCAAAAAATGTAATACAGTCATTAGAGATATGCAAGATTGGGATCTTGATCACCTTGTTATGGACTTGTTTAGGGAGGATAAAATGAATTCATCTTCAAGATTGCAAAAGAAATGAAAGGTAAGTTCAGCAATCAATTTTTCATAATTATAATTTAATTACATAGTTGGACTAAGACAAAGAAAGACATCTAAAATACAAGGTTTGATGAGGAGGTTAATTTACTCAAAGGTGATGAAATTATGGTGCATTATTGACATCAAAGATATGCAACACTTGGATATCTGTCACCTCATTATGAATTCTTATATCTAACAAGCTTCCTACATAACGACTATTCTTAAATTTCATAATAGATTGATCATGTTGTTATGTTTTGCTTGAAATATATATCGAAATTTGGCTAAAGATTGCATACTTGCCTATTCTCAGGTTGAACAAACAAAAGTGAAATAGGTACCCTTGATAGAAGACTTATGGGGGGAGAACAAAATGATGCTAACCCATGACTATAAAAGAATGATGGACAATTTTAACGATAATTTTGTTATAATTATAAATCATACTATATAGCTGGATTAAGATGAAGAAAGGAATCTGAAATATAAAGTTTGATGAAAGGTTATATTGGTCGAAGGCAATGATATTATGAAAAAGTATATTTCTATCATCAGTGATATGCAAAACCAAAGTCTCCTCATTCCATTATGAAATTTTTTATCTACTAAGCTTCTAGCATAATGGCTATTCTTGAACTTTACAACAAAATAATCCCAAAGCTTTATTTTGTTGTAAATATATGATAGAATTTAATTGGAGGTCATGTACTTTCCTCTTCTTGACTCCACCTCAAAAAGGATCTAAGGACAAACAAAACGGGTGTAACAAATGAAGGACTTGCTTGGGGGGCATAAAAGGATGCCCATCCCAATACTATAAAAGAAATATATTGAAGGGCAAGTTCCATGATCATTCTATTATGATCATAAATATTACTGCATAGTTGGACCAAGATGAAGCCAGGGATCTAATATATAAAGTTTGATGAGGGGGTTACATTATTTGACGGCGATAAGTATTGTTATCATTAGAGTTATACAATGTCTTGATCTCTATCACTTTATGAAATCTTATATCTATTAAGCTTCCTATGTAATGATCATTCTTGAACTTTATAGCAGATTGATCTCAAAGCTCGGTTATGCTAAGAACTTATGTTGGAATTTGGTTGGAGATCACATATTTGCCTCTTCTCAACCATCTTAGAAGGATCCAAGGATAAGCAAAATAGGTGCAACAGATGAAGGACTTGTCTAAGAAAGATAAAATATCGGCAACTTTTAGTTTACAAAAGAAATTGAGGGTAAGTTTAGTGATCATTTTGTCATGATCATATATCAAACTACATAATTGGACTAAAATGAAGAAAGAGGGGTAGGACAAAGTCTAATAAGGAGGTTACAGTGCTCAAAGACAATGAGATTATGGAAGATTATATTATTGTCATCAGAGCTATACAAAACCAAGATATTCATCACCCTATTATGAAATCTCAATATCCTACAACCTTCATGCATAATGACTATTCTTGAACTTTATAATAGACTGACATTAAAACACTATTGCCTTAGGAATATGTGTTATAATTTAGTTAGAGGTTATATACTTGCCTTTTCTTAACTCCACCTCAAAAAGATTGGAGAACAAGTAAAGTAGGTGCAACAAATGGTGGACTTATTTTAAAAGGATAAATTGCACTATAGAAAACATACTATATAGTTGACTAAGATAAAGAATGAGATCTAAGACACAAGGTTTGATGAGAGAGATATATTACTTGAAAGTGATAAGATTATGAAAGAGTGTATTGCTATTATAAAAGATATGTAAGATTAAGATATCTATCAATCCGTTGTGAATTCTTATGTTTATCAAGCTTCCTGCATAAACAAGCTTCCTGTAGAATGACTATGCTTGAACTTCAAGGCAAAGTGATCTCAAAGTTCAATTATGTTGTGAATATATATTGAAATTTGACTGAAGGTTATGTACTTGCCTTTTCTCAGCTCCACCTTAGGAGATCTAAGGTCAAATGAAACATTTGGAATAAATGAAGGACTTGCTTAGGGAGCATAAAAGGATGCCAACTCTATAAAAGAAATAGATGGCAAGTTCAATGATCATTCTATTATGATCGTAAATCCTACTACATTGTTACACTAAGTTGAAGAAAGGGATATGATATATAAGGTCTGATGAAAGGGTTATATTACTTGAAGATGATGAGATTACATATCAATGTATTGCTGATCGAAGATATATAATACTAGGATCTCTATCATTCCACTATGGAATCTTATATCTATCAAGCTTCGACTTTAAAATCGATTGACCTTAGACCTCTGTTGTTTTAGAAACTCGTGTTAGAATTTGGTTGGAGATCACATATTTGCCTCTTCTTAATTCCATCTTATGCAGATCCAAGGAGAAACGAAATAGGTGCAACAAATAGAGGACTTGTTTGAGAAGGATAAAATATTGCCAACTTTGAGTTTTTAATAAATAAAAGACTTTTGAGAAGGATAAAATATTGCTAACTTTGAGTCTGCAAAGGAAATTGAGGGCAAGTTCAGTGATCATGTTATCATAATAACTAATTATATTACATAATTAGACTAAAATAAAGAAAAGGATGTGAGATATGAGGTCTAATTGGACTAAGATGAAAAGGAGGTGAGACATAAGGTCTAATAAGGAGAGATTATTACTCAAAGGCAATAAGATTATGGAAAAATGTATTACTAATATCAAAGGCATACAAAACCAAGATTTTTATCACTCCATTATGAAATATGTCTTATAAGCTTCATGCATAATGACTATTCTTAAACTTCACATGAAATTAATATCAAAACTCTATCATGCTAAGAATATGTCTTACAATTGGGTTAGAAGTCATATATTTGCCTTTTCTCAACTCCACCTTAAAAGGATCTAAGGACAAGTGAAATAGGTGCAATAGATGGTAGACTTGTTTGAGAAGGATAAATGGCATCATAAAAAACATACTATATAGGTTACTAAGATAAAGAATGGGATTTAAAACACAAGATTTGATGAGAAGATTATATTACTTGAAGGCAATAAAATTATGGAAGAGTATTCCTATCATAAAAGATATGCAAGACTGAAATTTCTATCATATTGTTGTGGATTCTTATGTCTAGCAAGTTTCCTACATAATAATTTTTCTTGAACTTCATAGTAGTTTGATTTCGAAGCACCATTAAGCTGGGAATATGTATTCGAATTTGGTTGAAGGTTACATATTTGCCTTTTCTAAACTCCACCTCATGAGGACCCAAAGACAAACAAAAAGGTACAATAAATGTAGGACTTTTTTATGGAGGATAAAGCGATGTCAACCTTGAAACAATAGAAGAGATAGAGAGCAAGTTTAGCAATCATTTTGTCACAATCATAATTTCTACTATGTAGTTGAATAAAAACAAAAAAGGGACCTGAGATATAAAGTTTGATGAATGATTTATATTATTTGAACATGATAAGATTACAAAAGAGTATTTTACTATCATAAGAGATTTGCAAAATCGGGATCTCTATTATTCTATTATGGAATGCAAAGTCTAATGAGCTTCTTGCATAATAGCTATTTTTAAACTTCAGAATAATATAATCTCAAAGCTGTAATGCACTAGGAATATGTATTATAATTTAGCTAGAGGTTAAATACTTGCCTCTTTTCATCTCCACTATAGGAGGATTGAAAGACAAGTAAAACTAATGTAATAGATGAAGGATTTGTTTGGAGTGGATAAGATGATGGCAACCCCAAAGTATAAAAGAAATGAAAGGTGAGTTTAGTGATCATTTTACCGCGATCATAGATCATACTACATTATTGAAATAAGATGAAGAAAGGGATATGAGACACAAGGTTTGATAAGGGAATTACATTACTTGAAGGTAGATTATAAAAGAGTGTATTACTATTGTAAGAGATGCAAAAATGGGATCACCATAACTTGGTTACAGAATATTATGTTTACTAGCAAGCTTCCAGCATCATGATTATTCTTAAACTTAACAACAAATTGACCTTGAAGCTCTATTGTGCTAAGAACATGTATTGGACTTTGGTTGAAGTTTACTTCCTTGTTTTCTTTCAACTCTACCGTAGGATGATCTAAGGGCAAGCAAAACAAGTATAATATGCAAAGGACTTGTTTGAAGGGGATAAAATGATACCAACCCTTGGACTACAAAACATATGGAAGCAAATTCAATGATTATTTTCTTATGCTCATAAATCCCACAATATATATAGTTAGACTATGAAGAAACGGATCTAAGGCACACGGTTTGATAAGGGGGCTATATTGCTCGAAGGCAATGAGATTATGAAAAAGTATATTACTATCATAAGAGATATGAAAGGCGAGGCTCTCCATCACTTTGTGTGAAATCTTATGTCTGGTGTTTCTGTATAATAACTATTTTTAAACTTTATAGCAGTTTAATTATGGAGCTATATTACGCTATAAACATATGTTAGAATTTCGCTAGAGGTCACATTCTTCTTCTTAACTCTATTGCAAAAAGATGCAAGAATAAAGGAAATAGATGCAACGATGAAGGACTTGTTTATGATATATAGATAAAACGATGCCAACCTTGAGAGTATAAAAGAAATGATAGACATGTTCAGCAATTAAGTAGTCATGATTATAAATCCCACGATATGGATTAAGAAAGAGAACATGTGAAATTGTTTAAGATTTATTTAATATATTATATTCTTAATCTAGATAACTTCTAGGGAGAGTTTTCCATTCAGACTCATGGGAGACTCACTATAATATGATTTTTAAAAAAAAGAAATTTAGCATGGTCTAAACTTACACAAGAAAGTAATCTAAAAAAATTCATTATGGGAATTGATGAGTCATGAAATTAAGCTGCTTTTTGGCACTGTTAGGATTATGCTGTCCTAAAATTTTCATATTGAGATTTCATGACCATTTTACATATTTTGCAATGGCTTTTCTTGGTAGTCTAGGGGGATTCCATTTTGTTTTTGTACATGCAAAATTTCAGCTGCAGCCCCATTTCAACACTAGAATGACTACATCACTTGAAGTGCAAATAATCATCAGTTCAGTGGGCATGCAATGTGATTCTCAGCCATCAATGTGGAGTTTGTTGACTATAGAATCCTTAAATTTGGTCCAATGTGTGTGACAACACAACTACCATATCTCTTCGATTGCATCAAACTGATAAGCACAAACATTTGTACTATATATATTTAGTCTTGTTGACCTTATATTGATTTTGACGACTACAAAATAATTAAGTATAATACTAATGATCTTGTGGTTGAGTAAAACAAATTTCAGATGAATCATCAAGAAGATGATGTTATTTCAAATCAAAATAAATTACAAAGGTAAAATGAAAGGTAATGTATTAATTCTATGGATACTTTACAATTTAAATTATTTTCAAAGGTTTGAAGTGATTAAATTATTTTTTAAGAGACTTGAATTTCATGACTACTAAACAGTTTTCATGTGTTTTTATATATTTTATGTGTGGATGGTTTACTTACTAAAATTTCTTTCAATTTTAATTATATTTGCATTGTCTTGAACTGGATTCAATCGTTTTACAAATCTCTATCTAGATTTTCATACGGTTTATGTTTAGATGGTTCATTCGATAAAATAACTTTTAAGTTTAATTATATTTGCATTGTCTTGAACTGGATTCAATTATCTTACAAGTTCTTATTTATAACTCTGAATCAATATTGGATTTTGTTCTTGAATTACCTATCTTCAGTTTGCCTTCAGATGGATGCCTGTTGCTTGAATCTTGGTTTGCTGATTTTTAAATTGGATTACCAGATTCTGTTGCCTTTGATTTACCTTCGGATTGGCTTCCTGATGCTTATTTTGGGATACTAGTCTTTATGTTTGAATGCCAATATCGTCTGCCTTTCGGTGTGACTCCCTGTTGATTATTGTTGACTTGCTGATTTTCATATTGGCTTGTCAATGTGTGTTGCCGTTCGGTGTGGCTTCCTAGCTCTTTATTTTGGTTTGCTAGTTTTTATGTTGGCATGCCAATTTTATTTGGTTCTCGGTTGGTTCCCTGATGCTTGTTTTTGGCATGCTAGTTGATGGGTTGGCATGCTATAGCCAATTTCCCAAGACTCTCGGCTGGCTTCCTGTGCTTCAAATATTAGCATACTAATTGAGAATTTTGGTCTGTCGGTTTATTTATTCTCACGACTGGTATCTCCCTGATTCAAAAGATAGCATGCCAACTAAACTTATTGTCATGCCGGTTTATTGATGCTCTCGACTGATTTTTTTCCACGTTCAAACTTGGCATGGAAGATTAAAAGATTGGAATGCCAACTTTATTCATTGGCTTGCTAGTTTCTTTTTGCATAAAATGCTGGGCTGCCGGTTCTCATTCTATCAGATTTCAAATCTAGGCTGCCAATTTTTGGATTAGCATGCTACTTTTCCATTTGACTTGCCATTTTATCAATTGGGATGCAATTCTCTTTGGAAGTTTTTGGACTCTTACTAGCTAGTTCTCGTTATGATTTTTCAGTCCATTAATTCCATTGTTGGAGCTTCTTTGATTCTTCACTTGGGCATCTAATCTTTGAAGTTAGGCAATCAGATTTTAATCTTAGATGGCCGAACTCCTTAGTTAAGCTTGCCAAGTATTGTTGCTCTCTCTCTCTTCTCTATTTCATAATGGTCATGCAACGGCTATATTTTTCTGTGTTGGTTATATATTGAGTTGTTGATCAGTGATTCTTGAGCAAAAAAAGAAAGAGAAAAAGAGTGAAAAAGAAAGAAAAAAAGAGAAGAAAAATAGTGTGAAAAATCATGTAAAAAATAGAGTAAAAATCTTGTTGAAAATCTTTATGAGAAGAATTATTTGAAAGTAAGATTTATTGTTTGTAAAGAGATCTATTGGAGTGTTGCATTGATTATTTCAAGCTACCGGAGTTCATTCATTGCTAATTCTTGAAGTAGTGATTAAAGTTTCAACAACCCTCTTTGAAGAGCATTCAAAGCATCAACGAAAGCTTCATTGTTACTGCTGCGCTATTAAAAAAAGAAACTACTTCATGTTGAGCTCTTCAAGTTACTAAGTATTTCATTATTTTATCTGCTCATTTATTAAAAGCATCTTGTATTAACTTGATATTATTATGCTTGATCTTGTAAGGCTCGTTTGTGCCCAAACATAAGTGTGCTAGCCCGGAAGGCTAGAGTTCCTCTTGTACCCATAAACAAGAAGACTAACTCAAAAGCTAGTGTGTAAGGTCCCCTTGTATCCGTAAATAAGAAGACTAGCTCAGAAGGCTAGTATGTAAGGCTTGCTTGTATCCGTAAATAAGTTTGCTAGTCAGATAGGCTAGTAGTGATAGTGGAATACTTAAGGTGTTCTTAGGGAGTGGATGTAGGTGCAGGGTTGGCACCGAACAACTATAAATCTTATTGTGTTTGTGTGTGCTATTTTCTATGATTGATTGTATATTATCTACACTACACTACACTTGATTTATTTATAAAAAATATTTAAGTGCACACACTTGCTAGCTAGTTAATTAATTTTTGAGAAACTCAATTCACCCGCCCTCTTGGGTTGCTATATCTAAGCAATAATTGGTATCAGAGCTGATGCTCTTGATTTTAAGCCTTAAAAAGCTTTGAGCCAAAGATCATGACAATCCAAATGAGTTCCATATTGAGTAAGGGGCAATCTACTAATAGACCACCACTTTTAATGGCACAAGTTACACTTATTGGAAAGCACGAATGCAAATTTTTATTCAAGCACTTGATTATGATTTATGGAGCATCATAGTTAATGGACCTCACACACCCACTATTAAATATGATGATATTGTTATTCTCAAACCGAAAACAGAATGGGATGTGCTTGATAAGAAAATGGCTCAGCTCAATGCTAAAGTCATGAATGTTTTATATTGTTCATTGGATGCAAATGAGTTTAATCGCATATCTACTTGTATATTTGCAAAAGAAATTTGAGATAGATTAAAGGTTACCCATAAGGGTACCAACTAAGTCAAAGAGTTAAAAATAAATATGCTTATACATAAATATGAATTGTTTAAAATAGAATCTTATGAAAATATTTCTGATATGTTCACAAGATTCACTGACATTATTAATGGGTTGAAAAGCCTTGGTAAATCTTACACTAATGCTGATCTTGTGAGAAAGGTATTGAGATCCTTGCCTAGGTCTTGGGAGGCCAAAATCACTGCAATACAAGAAGCAAAGGACCTCAACACTTTATCTCTTAATGAATTGATTGATCGTTGATGACTCATAAGCTTCAACAAAGTCAACATTTTGAAGATGAGTCCAAAAACAAAAGATTTATAGCACTAAAGTGTGCTGCCCAAAAAGATGAAAATAAGGGCTCAAGTGATAGTGATGAAGATAATGACTTAGCTCTCATTACAAAAAAAATTTAAGAAATTTATGAGCAAAAAATTTGAAGGAAGAAAAAGGGCATTAATGAAAGAAGAGTCAAGCTATGAAAAAGAAAATGGAATAATTTATTATGAATGCAATGAGCCAGGACACTATAAGTCAAATTGTTCATATTTAAAGAAATGTCTCAAGAAATTTAAAAAAGAAAGCAATGAAGGCTACTTGGAGTGATAGTAACACATTAAGCTTCAAAAAAAAAGAAAAGAAAAAAGAAAAAGTAAATCTTTGCTTTATGGCCGATGATAATGAGGTAAGTCCAAGTATTTTAGATGATTTTACATTTAATAAATTGCATGGTGCATTTTTTGAATTGATAAATGATTTTGCAAAACTTAGTTTTAAGAATAAAGAATTAAAAAATCAAGTTAAGAACCTAAGTTTGAAAAAAGAAAGATTTTCAAAAGAAAATGAATCTTTGCTTGAAGAAAATAAAGATTTAAAAAATGAAGTAGATATATTGAAACCCTTAGTAGATAAATTTACTTTAAGTTCAACCAAACTCAACATGATTTTTGAAAGTCAAAAAGCAGTTTTTGATAAAGCAGGCTTAAGATATAATCCTTTTGAAACAAAAGCTTTTGAAAAATATTTTTGTTTCTCAAAATAATTTTCCTAATATTACATATTTTAAATATGGAATAAAAGGTCACAAAGTTTATTCTTGTCATTTACATTCTAGCAATATTATTAAAAAGATTTGGGTTTCAAAAGGAACCATCTTGACTAACCTTAAAGGACCCAAGAAAGCTTGGGTACCTAGGAGCAAGACTTGATATTTTGATGCAGGTATGTCTTACAACCCATGAAGCAAAAAAAAAAATGATACTTATGTTGGCCCTGATGGCAACCCAAGAGGGGGGGGGGGGTGAATTGGATTCTTTTAAAAATTAAGCCTTTTAATATAATTTAAACTATTGATGAGAGGATGCAAACAATTAATTCAAGTTAAAGCACGATAGCAGAGAGAGATAAATAAGCACGGCAAACACAGAAATTTTATAGTGGTTCGGTGTATCCAACACCTACGTCCACTCCCAAGCTCCACTTGGGTCCACACTATAATCACCTCGATTACAGTCGAGTTGTTTTACAAGCTTACAACCCAAACTTGTTGTTTTCCCGGGATCACAACGAACCCAGCCGGTTTTACACGGGCTCACCAGCACAAAACCCAACACACAAGCTAACCTTAGCTTGTGAAGAGGTGTACAACCTCCACTAATTCAACCCTCTGATTGAATTAGTAAACCACAAGATAAAAATGTAAGTTTAATACAAAACAGCTCCTTTAGAGCAGATATTTCAAAATAAAAGCAAGGTTTAGAAAGCCTGTTTAGATTTGATTTGAGTGCAGGCTTTTCTTTTCTTCTCTTCCTCAACTCCTTTGAAGTGTGGAATCGGGCCTCAGCTCAGATTCTTCACGGATTGAATGTTGGAGTTGATTTCAGCTTTTTCTTCCTTTCTTTGAATGTTGAAAATCTCTTGATTTCTCTTGAATGGCTCTTGGATTTTCTTCTAGACTTTTCTTGGATTGATGAACTTGAACACAGATGAAGTCTCCTTTGATTTCACGCCTTTTCTTTCACTCTATTTTTGAATCTCGGATTTTTCAAATGACGCTCTTTTTTTCTCTTTTTCTGAAAGATTTTTCTTTTTCTCTCTTGATTTGTATATCTTTGATTTGAAAACGGCCTCTCTATTTATAGACTCTGCAAAATATAGTCGTTAGACACAAAGAAATCTAGCCGTTATTGAAAAATCTTACCGTTGACGCTGAGTTGGCATTCAGAAAAATCACGCCCAGATTTGTTGGAGTCGGCTCCAGCTTTAGGCGAGTCGGCTCGAAGACGCGATACCAAAAATAGAAATATTCAGAAAGTTAAGGGGTCGACTCAACAAAAAAAGGTGTCGACTCCTGACAGTCGGGGGTCGACTCATGAAAAGCAAGGGGTCGACTCGAGAAGTGCTCAGAAAAATAATTCTCTGGTGTCTGAGCGGAGTCGACTCACACAGTCATGGAGTCGGCTCGACAAAATCGGGGGTCGACTCGAGAAATCACATGGGTCGACTCGAGACAAACAGACATCTCTGTATACTGAGTGGAGTCGACTCTGAAACTCTAGAGTCGGCTCCGGAACGTATCAAAAATCAGAGAATTTTCTGATTGACTTTGAAATTCGTTCCAGATTAATTTTAAATCAATTTTTGACTTGAATACAATAAAATTGTCATTAGGAATCAATTCAAGAAATGTTCCAAAAACTCATTGATTGAGATATGAAGTATAAAAATTTCTTTTTGAAAGCTTAAACATGGATCTTGAAGTTACTTTCAAATTGATTAAAGTCATACTTAACATACTCATTGATTATTCTAAATAAATTCATTGCTCATGTAAATAAATTCATTGCATCTTTTAATATACTCATGGCTTTTGGTAATCATCAAAATCAATAAGATTGGGGCAACAATTTCTCAACAACAATCTCCCCCTTTTTGATGATAAAAACATTGAGTATATGCATGATTAATTAAAGAATTTATTTTATTTTCATAGTTAGGCTCCCCTGAATGAGGTAGCTCCCCCTATGAAACTCAAATAAATATTCATTCATTCCTTTAAGCTTATACACATTTAATGTTAAAATTCAGCCTTTTCATCTAAATTGCTTTTTCATTCATTCACTGTATGTGTAATGTTTAATTATTACTTCCTTTTATCTCATTCATTCAATTATTTATTATATGCATATATAATAACATTCGTTTAATTTCTCCCATGCATATACTATAAAACTCTCCCCCTTTTTTGTTATCAACAAAAAGGTAGAGAAGCATCAAACATAATCACATTCATGATTTAAGATATGTTTAACAAGAACTGAGATTCATTGATAATAGGAGAAGTACATTCAAACTCAGATTACATTGAACATTCAAAACTGACTTTTCATTACATCATGTATCAAAATGTAAAACATAATATAAATTTCATTACATTGCAAAGACTAACATCTATTACATCAAAAATGTGTCCTTACAATCCTTGTTAATGATCTATAAATTCTTCATTCCGTCAGTTTGAATCTTAACATAATCTTTCAGTCTTTCATCAACAAAAGTACAAGCAGTTAAAATCTTGTCTTGAAGCTCAGCATTGCACTTTGCATAGGTCTCACCATCTCCAAATGTCTTTAAGTTCTTCAAAAATATTCTTTAGATCACCACTTAAAGACTCAGTAGAAGGCTAAGAGTAGATTCAATCTTGGTGATCCGATCATCTAATGAATAAAGAGTTTCTTTAAGATTCATAAATTTGTTGTCAAACTCAGTCTTCAATTTATCCCCTGAGCAGCAAGAAGACTCTTGAGCTGCTTAACTGAAGATCTGAAAAACCGACAGATGAAGAAGATGACTGATCAACATGGAGCAGGAGGAGGGAACAGAAGAGCTAGGAGGTACAGGAGATGAATGTCTAACTGAGGTCCAGGTGCCTCAAATCAGCGGCTCTATCTTCCAACATACTTTTCCTTTCCCATCTGCCATCCTTCTTCACAAATCCCATTCTATGAATAGTGGCCAAACTATAGTAATCAGTGTGTCTTAAATTTCTCATTGGCTCATTATCGGAAATGATTATCCCTTGGCTTTGAAAACCTTAGTTAGATCATGCCATAGGGTAGAAGATTTCCTCTTGCTCCCCAGTCAGCCAATGTACCATATCATCATGCTCGGAAGATTGATAGGCTTCCAGTCACTATACATCCATTACAAAATGTCTCTCTCAGAGACATACTCAAATCTCCCAGTCTTAGGGAATAAATCCTACTACAAATGTTATGGAGAAGTCTTAATTCCAAGGCAAGTTGATTTGCTAACTTCTTCAAAACCAACAATTTCTTTAACATCTTGATAGAGCTGGGCTCCTATCATCAGTGAAAAAGTGGAAGTACCAGACACTGGAAGTTCCAAAATCTTGAGAGTAAATCCACTGTCACATTTATTCTATTTCCTCTAATGAGCTGACTAATCCATTGTCTCCTCTTGACAATTTTTATAAAATTCTTTAACTAGGGCTGGGTAGGTAGGACAATCTAAGAACATATCTTATCCCATCCCATTTCAATTAACTGCCCAAAGAAACCTTCGGCCTCAAATAATTCAAAATCAACCTTTCTCCCGGTTGTAATCACTCTATCGGCTAGGGTCTACCTGAGATGTGGCCGTAGTAGGAGAGCACTCGGAGTTGAAGAGGATGAGGTGGAATCCATGCTCGGAGAGGGTTCGCGAGCGGGACGCCTCACAGTCTTCTTCACCGCCTTCTTCCTTTTCACCGGCCGCTCCAAGCTAGAACCACTTTTAGGTGCCATTTGATCTAGTGGAAAGGTTAATCAAGGATTTTAAGGATTTGGAGGTTTGAAAAATTTTGGAGAGGTTTTGAAGGATTTGAGAGATAGAATGACGAGGTGTCGACTCTGCCCTAATAAATCGACCTGGGACCACTTCGAGTCGGCTCCCGCAAAGTGTGGGGTCGACTCCGTCACTCCCGAAGTGGAGTCGACTCACAGAGATGGGGTCGGCTCCAGAGTTTCAGCAGAAACATGGAGTCGACTCCGATACTGACCGAGTCGGCTCCGAGACCATTTCAGAGCAAAAAAACAAAGTTTCGAATCTGAAATGTGTCCGGATATTGATCATAAAAATTGATAAAAAATCATTGGAAATAGATCAATTGATGAATTCTAGATAAGATTTCCTTAAAGATCAAAGATTTCTAGATAATTTTCTTAGGGGTTTCAAATCATTCTAATGGATCACAAATCCCTAATTCTCCTCTAAGATAACAAAATCTTTCTTCACTCAAGGGTTTTGTAAATATATCAGCTAATTGTTCTTCAGTATTAACATAATCAAGACAAATTTCTATTAGCTACATGTTCTCTTATAAAGTGATATCTAATTTCAATGTGTTTTGTTCTTGAATGTTGAATTGGATTTTTAGTTAGATTATTGCACTTGTGTTATCACATCTAATAGGAGTTTTATCAAGTGTTATGCCATAATCTTCAAGTTGTCGCTTAATCCAAAGGATTTGAGCACAGCAACTTCCAGCTGCAACATATTCTGCTTCAGCAGTTGATAATGCAACCGAATTTTGCTTTTTGCTAAACCAAGAGATTAAGTTACTTCCTAAGAATTGACATGCACCACTTGTGCTTTTCTATCTAATTTACATCCAGCATAATCAGAATCAGAATATGCAATTAAGTTTAATGTTGAGTCTCTAGAATACCATAACCTACATTTTTAGTTCCACTTAATATCTTAAGATTCTTTTACAGCAATTAAGTGAGATTCTTTAGGTTCTGATTGAAATCTAGCACATAGACAAACAGCAAACATTATATCTGGTCTACTTGCAGTTAAGTAAAGTAGAGATCCGATCATACCTCTATATATTTTTGATCTACTTTCTTACCATCTTCATCTTTGTCTAATTTGCATGAAGGACTCATAGGTGTTCCAAGGGGTTTGATTGACTCCATTCCAAACTTCTTGAGAAGTTCCTTTGTGTACTTTGTTTGGTTGATGAAAATCCCTTCTTTGCTTTGCTTGATTTGAAGTCCTAGGAAGAAGTTGAGTTCTCCCATCATGCTCATTTCAAACTCACCCTGCATTAACTTAGCAAATTCTTGACATAAAGATTGTTAGTAGCACCGAATACAATATCATCAACATATATTTGTACTACTAATAAATCTTTCTTTTCTTTTCAAAAATAATGTTTTATCTACATTTCCTCTTATAAAATCATTTTCAATTAAAATTTACTTAATCTATCATACCAAGCTCTAGGTGCTTGTTTTAAACCATATAGTGCTTTGTGCAATTTAAAAACATGATTTGAAAATTCATGATCTTCAAAACCAGGTGGTTGTTCAACAAAAACTTCTCATTTATAAATCCATTTAAAAATGCACTTTTAACATCCATTTGAAATAAATTGATATTCATATGACATGCAAATGCAAGTAATAATCTAATTGCTTCTAATCTAGCTACAGGTGCAAAAGTTTCATCAAAATCAATTCCTTCTTCTTGATTATATCCTTTTGCAACTAATCTAGCTTTGTTTCTAATTACTATGCCATTTTCATCTAATTTATTTCTAAATACCCATTTTGATCCTATAACAGAATGATCTTTAGGTCTATCTACTAAGTCCATACATTATTTCTAGTAAATTGATTTAATTCTTCTTGCATAGCTAACATCCAATTATTATCTTTTTCAGCTTCTTCAATAGTTTTAGGTTCAATTTGAGATACAAATGCAAGATGATTATTGATATTTCTCATGATGATCTAGTTCTTACTCCTTGAGATGGATCACCTATAATCAATTCCTTGGATGACCATAGGCATATCTCCAATCTCTAGGAAGATCTATATCATTATGATTAGTGTCAATACATCAATCCTAGGTGAATCATTATCTTTAGCTTCTTGTTCATGATCTGAAGATACATCTATATTTAATTTTTCAATATCTCTTTCAAATGTTTGTATCTTCCTCATCATCAATCTTTTCTGAACGATGCTAAAGATTCATCAAAAACTACATGAATAGATTCTTCTACAATTAAGTTTTCTTGTTAAATACTCTATAGGCTTTACTAGTTGTTGAATATCCTAAGAATATGCCTTCATCAGATTTTGCATCAAATTTCCTAGATTATCTTTACCATTATTATGAATGAAACATTTACAACCAAATGCATGAAAATAACTAATGTTTGGTTTTCTATTTTCCATAGTTCATAAGGAGTTTTCTTAAGATTGGCCTAATTAGGGCTCTATTAAGAATGTAACATGCGTGTTTATAGCTTCCGCCCAAAAGTACTTTGGTAGGTTGCTTTCACATAGCATGGTACGGGCCATGTCTTCTAAAGTCCTATTTTTCTTTCTACAACTCCATTTTGTTGTGGTGTCTAGGTGCAGAAAAATTATGATGAATGCCATTTTCAGCAAAAATTTTCAAATAAATGATTTTCAAATTCAGTGCCATGATCACTTCTAAGAGACACTATGGTGTGTTTTTCTCATTTGTGACTTTCTTGAAGAATTTCAAAATATTGAGAAAGTCTCATCTTTATGAGCTAAAAACAATACCCAAGTGTATCTAGAGTAATCATCTACAATCACAAGACCATATTTCTTTCCTCCTAGACTTGTGGTTCTAGTAGGTCCAAAAAGGTCCATGTGAAGTAGCTCTAAGTGGCCTAGAAGTGGAAACAACATTTTTAGATTTGAAAGAATTTCTAGTTTGTTTTCCAAATTGACATGCATCACAAATTTTGTTATTTTCAAAATCTATTTTGGAAGTCCTTTAACTAAATCCATTTTAATTAATTTTGAAATTAGGTGTGTGCTTGCATGACCTAATCTACGATGCCATAACCATCCAATCTCATTCATATTAGCATTATTAGCAACTAAGCAATGATTACTAGTAGACAAATTGTCTAAATCAATCAAGTATACATTGCCATTTCTATTTCCAGTAAATACAATGCTATTATCAATGGGATTAGAAACAGTGCAGATAGAAGCTTCAAATGATACTTTAAAACCTTTATCACACAATTGGCTAATACTAATTAATTATGCTTTAAACCATCAACATAAAGACATTTTCAATAAAGTGGAGGGAGTTATTTGAATTTTACCAAACCCCATAATTGGCCTTTACCATTGTCACCAAACGTAACAACTCCTCCTTTCTTTTCTTCAAGGGTGATGAATTGATCCTTGTCACCCGTCATGTGTCTTGAGCAGCCACTATCAAGATACCACTTTCTCTTTGATCTTTTGGCCGCAAGACACTCCTGCAAAAATCAAACTTTATGTTTAGGTACCCAAGCTTTCTTGGGTCCTTCATGGTTAGTAGCAACAAATATTGTTCCTTTGGAACCCATATTTTCTTCCTTTAAAATTTAAATTCTTATTTGGTTTTTTAAATTACATTCAAAGGATTTATGCCCTTTTAAATTACATTTAAAACAAGTGATGTTACTTTGGCTTTCAAAAAATTTTTAAAATTTTTGTTTTCTTGTGTATTATATCCTAATCCAGCCTTATCAAATACTGCTCTTTGATTATCTAAAATCATGTTTAGTTTAGAACTTAAGTAAATTTATCAACAATATCTTTGTATTTTTTAACTTCTTTCTTTAGAGATTTTCATTTTCAAAGATAGAGTTTGCATTTCTTTTTCAAATCTTTTGTCAGATTTTCATTTTAGATTTTTATTAATTTCATGAGTAAAATCATTCTTTTCTTTAAGTTTATCTTTTGAATCTTTAATTGCAAGCATCACTTCATTTTTCTCTTTAATTAAGTTTATGTTTTCATTTTCTATTTCTTTTTCAAAATCTTAAAATCATCTACAAGTTCATTGAAGGCTTCAAATAATTCATCAAAGCAAAATCATCACAGGGTTTTCAGTACTTACCTCGTCGTCGTCATTGCCATAAACAAATGTTGGCAACCTCTTTTTGTTCTTCTTCTTCGGAAGAAGATTCATCACTGTCGCTCCAAGTTGCAACATACGCTTTCTTCTTTTTCTTGAAAGTCTTTTTCAATTGAGGACAGTCATATCTAAATGCCCGGTTTCTTACATTCATAACAATCAAGGGGTCTTTCTCTTTGTCCTTGTCCTTATCTTTTTCCTTTTCTCCTTCCATCTTTTTCCAAATTTTCTTTTGTGGAAGGGTTTCTTTCTCCTCATAAATTTCTTAAACTTTCTTGCTAGAAGAGCTGTCTCATCATCATCATCATCATCACTGCTGCTATCTTCAACTTTTGCAGCCTTGAGGGCAATTGTCTTCTTCTTTTTGTTTCCTCCTCCACATGTTGCTTCATTGTCAATTCATGGGTCATAAGAGATCCAAGTAGCTCTTCCAAAGGTAGAGTGTTTAGGTCCTTTGGCTTCTTGGATGGCTGTCATTTTGCTTCCCATGATCTTGGTAATGACCTAAGAATTTTGCGAACCAATTCAGATTAGTATAGGTCTTTCCAAGACTCTTCAAACCATTACAATATCAGTAAATCTAGTATACATGCATGTTATGGTTTCAGATTGTTCCATGCTAAATAATTCATATTTATGCACAAGAATATTAATCTTAGATTCTTTAACTTGGTTGGTACCCTCATGGGTAACCTCTAATCTATCCCATATCTCTTTGCGGAATTACATGTAGAGATACGATTAAATTCATTAGCATCTAAGAGAACAATATAAAACATTCATGGCTTTTGCATTAAGCTGAGCCATTTCCTATCATTTTCATTCCAATCCCTTTCGGGCTTAGGAACTATAGAACCATCAACTAAGTGTGTGGGTGTGCTAGGTCCATTAATTATGACACTCCATAATTCATAATCAGAAGCTTGAATGAATATCCTCATTCTTGCTTTCCAATATGAATAGTTGGAACCATTAAATAAGGGAGGTCTATTTGTGGAATGACCTTCAGCAAATGAGCTGGCTTGAGCTGCCATTTGGATCTTTAGCTCTTGATCGTGTGATCAATCAAAAACAAATGAGCACAAGCTCTGATACCAATTGTTGGCCCAGATGGCAACCCAAGAGGGGGGGTGAATTGGGTTCTTTTAAAAATTAAGCCTTTTAAATAATTTAAACTATTGATGAGAGGATGCAAAATAATTAATTCAAGTTAAAGCACGATAGCAAGAGAGAGATAAATAAGCACGGCAAACACAAAATTTTATAGTGGTTCGGTGTATCCAACACCTACGTCCACTCCCAAGCTCCACTTGGGTCCACACTATAATCACCTCGATTACAGTCGAGTTGTTTTACAAGCTCACAACCCAAACTTGTTGTTTTCCCGGGATCACAACGAACCCAGCCGGTTTTACACGGGCTCACCAGCACAAAACCCAACACACAAGCTAACCTTAGCTTGTGAAGAGGTATACAACCTCCACTAATTCAACCCTCTGATTGAATTAGTAAACCACAAGATAAAAATGTAAGTTTAATACAAAACAGCTCCTTTAGAGCAGATATTTCAAATAAAACAAGGTTTAGAAGAGCCTGTTTAGATTTGATTTGAGTGCAGGCTTTTCTTCTTTTCTTCTCTTCCTCAACTCCTTTGAAGTGTGGAATCGGGCCTCAGCTCAGATTCTTCACGGATTGAATGTTGGAGTTGATTTCAGCTTTTTCTTCCTTTCTTTGAATGTTGAAAATCTCTTGATTTGCTCTTGAATGGCTCTTGGATTTTCTTCTAGACTTTTCTTGGATTGATGAACTTGACACAGATGAAGTCTCCTTTGATTTCACGCCTTTTCTTTCACTCTATTTTTGAATCTCGGATTTTTCAAATGACGCTCTATTTTTCCTCTTTTTCTGAAAGATTTTTTTTTTTCTCTCTTGATTTGTATATCTGTTGATTTGAAAATGGCCTCTCTATTTATAGACTCTGCGAAAATATAGTCGTTAGACACAAAGAAATCTAGCCGTTATTGAAAAATCTTACCGTTGGCGCTGAGTTGGCATTCAGAAAAATCATGCCCAGATTTGTTGGAGTCGGCTCCAGCTTTAGGCGAGTCGGCTCGAAGACGCGATACCAAAAATAGAAATATTCAGAAAGTTAAGGGTCGACTCAACGAAAATAAAGTGTCGACTCCTGACAGTCGGGGGTCGACTCATGAAAAGCAAGGGGTCGACTCGAGAAGTGCTCAGAAAAATAATTCTCTGGTGTCTGAGCGGAGTCGACTCACACAGTCATGGAGTCGGCTCGACAAAATCGGGGTCGACTCGAAAATCACATGGGTCGACTCGAGACAAACAGACATCTCTGTATACTGAGTGGAGTCGACTCTGAAACTCTAGAGTCGGCTCCGGAACGTATCAAAAATCAGAGAATTTTCTGATTGACTTTGAAATTCGTTCCAGATTAATTTTAAATCAATTTTTGACTTGAATACAATAAAATTGTCATTAGGAATCAATTCAAGAAATGTTCCAAAAACTCATTGATTGAGATATGAAGTATAAAAATTTCTTTTTGAAAGCTTAAACATGGATCTTGAAGTTACTTTCAAATTGATTAAAGTCATACTTAACATACTCATTGATTATTCTAAATAAATTCATTGCTCATGTAAATAAATTCATTGCATCTTTTAATATACTCATGGCTTTTGGTAATCATCAAAATCAATAAGATTGGGACAACAATTTCTCAACAATCTCTCTAACAACTTGGATAGTGGGTATTCAAGATACGTGATGGGTGATGAATCTCAATTCAACACTTTGGATGCTATTGATGGAGAAGTGGTTACCTTGGAGATAATGATCAAAGTAAAATTGTTGGCATTAATAAAATTAGTATCACTCCCTCTACTTTTAATTGATAATATCTTGGTTTTAAATGGATTAAATCATAACTTGCTTAGCATTAGCCAATTTTATGAAAAAGATTTTAAAATTATTTTGAATCATCTCTTTGTATTGTTATGAATCCTGCTAATAATTGCATGAAATTTATTAGTCATAAGCTTAAAAATGTTTATATTGTTGATTTGAACGACCATAGTTTCGATTGTCTAGTTGTCATGAATGCTAAAATTTAAGCATCTAATTATGGCATCATAGACTTGTTCATATCAGCATGGTTCTGCTTTCTAAATTTTTAAAAAGGATTTGGTTAATTGTTTGCCAAAATTAATTTGAAAAAGATTAGATTTGTGATGCATGCAAATTTTGAAAAACAAACTAGAAATTCTTTCAAGTTTAAAAATATGATTTCAACTTTTAGACTTTTAAAACTTTTGCATATGGATTTATGATTATTGATGACTTTCATGATTTACTTTAGTTTTATTCTACATTTTAAAAACTCTTTAGAAGCATTTCAAATGAAAAATGTTTTTCTATTTTATCCATTAGAAGTGTTCATAAAAAGGAATTTGAAAACCATCACTTTAAAATTTTTTGTAATGATTATAGTAGAAAGAATGATAGGACCTTAAATTCAAGTTATATTCAATGAGTCTAATGATCTTCCATTAAGGAAGAGAAAGGTTTTAAAAATGATACAGATTAAATTGAAGATCAAATTAAGGAGCTCACCTTGAAAGAGAAAGATGACTCAACGATACAAGCGATACATGAAGAAGAAATTCATGATGAACCTCAAGGTAACGCTAAATTTGAAAGTGAATGGAGGTATATCCATAATCACCCTAAAGAGTTAATTTTAAATGATCTATCTTATGATATTAGGACTAGATCATCATCATTTAGGGATGCTTATAATAATTTATATTTTGTTCATCATATGGAACCTAAATGTCATGCATGATAATGGACACTAGTTAGTAGACCTCATGATCATTCAATTATTGAAACTAAATAGATATTTAAAAACAAGTTGGATGAGCATGATAATTTCAGTAGAGAAAGGAATTGATTTTGATGAATATATATTCCTGATTGCTAGACTAGAGGCTATTAGATCACTCTTTATATTTATATATATAATTTTTAAATTATATTAAATAATTATTGAGAGCACTTTTCTTAATGAATATATTGCTGAATAAGTGTTTGTTGATCAACTATCCAGTTTCTAAAATCACTTATTTTTAAACCATATATTCAAAATGAACAAAGCTTTATATGATTTAAGATAAGTACCCTGGGCGTGGTATGATATGTTTATTAAGTTCTTAATTAGCAATAATTTTATTAGTGAAAATGTTGATGCATCATTATTTATTATGAGAGAAAATGATGATATGTTGATAGTGCAAATTTCTATAGATGACACTATATTTGGTATTACTAATAATTCTTTGTACTAAGACTTTGCAAAGTTTATACAGGAGAATTCGAGATAAGCATGATGGATGAATTCAATTATATTCTCAGACTTTAAATCAAGCAATCAAAGAAAGAAATCTTTATAAGCTAATCCAAGTACATCAAGGAAATCTTGAAGAAATTTGGCATGAAAAAATCCAAATATATCGGTACATTTGTCGGATGACATGGGTTGTGGGCCTATGATCGGCAACTATTGGTATCAGTTGATTTATATATCCCTTGCTTGACATGATTCTATTGTGAGTCTTGGATCATTAAATGCTTATTTTATTAGTGGCATCATTTCTTGATCATATCTTATAATTAATTATTTATGTGTGAAATGAAAAGGACTTGATAGAGGTGATGCAAGATATCTTTGTTTATGTGTATTTGATGTGTGGAGATTGCTATAGATTTTCTATGTATTGAGATTAGCATGATACATTTATAAAATGCTTGGATTATATGATATTGGTATCATTTTTTGCATGAAACTTTTATTGCATATAGATCAAATTTAAAATATTTAGGGGAAGAAGAATGTAAGCATATATGAAATTAAACATTTTTTATGGTATATGTTAATATTGTATCTCAACATGTTTTTAAATTAGAAAGGGGGAGAATAAATTTGTTTGAATAATTAGATACTTTGATGCATTAAGCACTATGATGTATTGAGTATTAAATGTCTTATTGTGATAAGTGCTTTGATGTGTATGAAAGTAGTTTGATGTATTGAGTCTTAAATGTCTTAATTAGTATCAACTCCTATATGATGCAATGATATGAATGTATTGTCTTATTGGTATCAAACTATAGAACATGCTGCCTTGTTTTAATATAGCTTTTTAATTGGTATCAATTGAGTTATGAATGATTATTATTATCAAATAATTGATCTTTTATGCTTTATTTATGCTACTCCTTGTTACTATTGAAGAAAAGACAAACAAAAAATTATGCACATTCTTTCATCTTTTTTTAATTGATAACAAAAAGGAAAAGAAAATAGCATACAGTTCAATCATGAAGGAAAGAATTCAATCATGGGGAAGAGAATAGCATACATTTCATTCATGAAAGAGAATAGCATGCATTGTGATATTTTAAAAAGAAAGAAAAGTATACATTTAAAAGGGAAGAGAATAGCATATCATGAGAGAAAAATGCATACATCATGGTATTTCAAAATAATGCATATATTCAAAATCAAAGGGGAGTTATCCAATATATCTTTTGAATATCATATTTTAAGTGTTCTTAAAATTTAGAGTTTTGGTACGATACACTAAATTTCGACGCGCTTCGTCTTTTACGTTAAGTTATCAAGAATATTATGATTAAAATTTTTTATTTTTTGTTGTATACTTAATGGTTTTGTCATCATCAGAAAGGAGAAGATTGTTGACCTTATATTGATTTTGATTACTATAAAATAACTAAGTATGATACTAATAATTTTGTGGTTAAGTTAAATAAATTCAGATGAATCATCAAGATGATGGTGTTACTTCAAATCAAAGTAAATTACAAAGGTAAAATGAAGGTAATGTATTAATTATATGGATGTGCTTTACAATTTAAATTATTTTCAAAAGGTTTGGAGCGATTAAATTATTTTTTCTAGGGACTTGAATTTAACCATTAAACGATTTTCATGTGTTTTTATATATTTATGTGTGGATGGTTTACTTACTAAATATCTTTCAAGTTTAATTATATTTGCATTATCTTGAACTGGATTCAATCGCTTTACAAATCTCTATTTAGATTTTTATACGGTTTATGTTTGGATGGTTCATTCGATAAAATAACTTTCAAGTTTAATTATATTTGCATTGTCTTGAATTGGATTCAATTATCTTACAAGTTCTTATTTATAACTCTATGAATCAATACCGAATTTTGTCCTTGAACTACCTATCTTCGGTTTGCCTTCGGATGGATGCTTGTTGCTTGAATCTTGGTTTGCCGATTTTTAAATTGGATTACCAGATTATGCTACCTTCGGTTTGCCTTTCGATTGGTTTCCTAATGCTTATTTTGATAAACTAGTTTTTATGTTGGAATGCCAATATCGTTTGCCTTTCGGTGTGACTCCCTATTGATTATTGTTGACTTGCTAATTTTCATATTGGCTTGTCAATGTATGTTGCTGTTCAGTGTGGCTTCCTAGCTCTTTATTTTGGTATGCTAGTTTTTATGTTGGCATGCCAATTTTATTTGGCTCTCGGTTGGTTCACTGATGCTTGTTTTTGGCATGCTAGTTGATGAGTTGGCATGCTATAGCCAATTTCCCAAGACTCTCGGCTGGCTTCTTGTGCTTCAAATATTAGCATGCTAATTGGGATTTTTGGTTTGCCGATTTATTTATTCTCACGGTTGTATATCCCTGATTCAAAAGTTAGTATGCCAACTAAACTTATTGGCATGCCGGTTTATTGATGCTCTCAACTGATTTTTTCCATATTCAAACTTGGCATGCCAGATCAAAAGATTGGAATGCCAACTTTATTCATTGGCTTGCTGGTTTCTTTTGCATAAAATGTTGGGCTGCCAGTTTCATGACTGGTCTGCTAGATTTCAAATCTAGGCTGTCGATTTTTGGATTGGCATGCTACTTTTTCATTTGACTTGTCATTTTATCAATTGGGATGCAATTCTCTTTGGAATTTTTTGGACTCTTGTTGGCTAGTTCTCGTTCTGATTCTTAGTCCATTAATTCCATTGTTGGGGCTTCTTTGATTCTTGACTTGGGCATCTAATCTTTGGAGTTAGGCAACTAGATTTTAATCTTGGTCGCTGGACTCCTTAGGTAAGCTTGCCAAGTATTGTTGCGCTCTCTCTCTCTCTTATCTATTTCACAATGGTCATGCAATGGCTATATTTTTCTGTGTTGATTATATATTGAGCTGTTGATCAATGATTCTTGAGTAGAAAAAGAAAGAGAAAAAGAGTGAAAGAAACAGAAAAAGAGAAGAAAATAGTGTAAAAATAGAGTGAAAATCTTGTTAAAAATCTTTGTGAGAAGAATCATTTGAAAGAGAGATTTATGTTTGTAAAGAGGTGTATTGGAATGTTGCATTGATTGTTTCAAGCCATCGGAGTTTATTCATTGCTGATTTTTGAAGTGGTGATTAAAGCTCCAACAATCCTCTTTGAAGAGCATTCAAAGCATCTACGAAAGCTTCATTGTTGCTACTGCGCTATTGAAGAAATAAGCTACTTCGTGTTGAGCTCTTCAAGTTGCTAAGTATTTCATTGTTTTATCTGCTCATTTACTAGGAGCATCTTGTATTAACTTAATATTATTGTACTTGATCTTGTAAGGTTCGCTTGTGCCCGAAAATAAGTGTGCTAGCCTGGAAGGCTAGAGTGAAAGGTCCCCTTGTACCCGTAAATAAGAAGACTAGCTTGGAAAGCTAGTGTGTAAGGTTTCTTGTACCCATAAACAAAAAAGACTAGCTCGGAAGGCTAGTGTGTAAAGCTTGCTTGTACCCGTAAACAAGAAGACTAGCTTGGAAAGCTAGTGTGTAAGGTTCCTTTGTACCCATAAACAAAAAAGACTAGCTCGGAAGGCTAGTGTGTAAAGCTTGCTTGTACCCGTAAACAGTTTGCTAGCCAAATAGGCTAGTGATGATAGTGGAATACTCAAGGTATTCTTGGAAAGTGGATGTAGGTGAAGGGTTGGCACTGAACTAGTATAAATCTTATTGTGTTTGTGTGCTATTTTCTGTGATTGATTGCATATTATCTATACTGCGCTACATTTGATTTATTTATGAAAAATATTTAAGTGCACATACTTGCTAACTAGTTAATTAATTTTTAAGAAATCCAATTCACCCTTCCCTCTCTTAGGTTGCTCTATCTGGGCAACAAGTCTTTGTATCCATATCTTACCTGCATGGTTATGAGATGGCATTCATATATATGAGATTGTTACAGCGATGCTAATTTACATGGATTATGATCCTTGGGGCATGCCTTAACTAGATGGGCGAGGTACCTATCAGATATGCTAGGGAAACATAATGGCTAGAGTAGAGAGGATAACTCTGCTGGAGGTCTACTGAGATAAAGCACTGGTGTTGTACACAAGAAGAGCACCTCCTAGTAGCAGTGCAGCAAGGGTAACCGCCCATATCAGTAGTCCTGTGCTTCCTGCATCATTATAATTTTTTTGTTAAGATTAGATTCACAAGAAATACAAGAGTCAAAAAAATTATAATTAAGAATCAAAGTTATTGAATGCAAATGCGAAGTTTCCGTGAACATTTTGTTAATTAAAACTCTAATATTTTTCTTTTTTCTTCCTCGTTTCATTAATTTGCTGCTTACCTCCAACATAGATATCACCAGTTGAAGACCATTCGTCTGGGGAATAGATTGGGCTGCAGTCAAAAGGAGAAGAGTGTTATCTTCAAATATAGCAGTACACAAGCTTTTAAGCTCATATGACGTATATTAGTTCCATCCATCCAATCTTTTATTGTTGCTAGTCCTTAGATAACTATCTAAAACAAACAACTCCCCATAACATGCTCTAGCGAAGGAACCATCCCTCACCACAAAGCCAGTTCAAGTGAGTGGATGCAGTGAAAAGATTTTCCAACAAAACCATAGATGACTTTGCCTTTCTTCTTGATATGACTACTTTTGTCTTCTATAATATTGACAAACTTGTGCTAGTTGAACCAAAAGAAACACCAATTTGCTAGGTGAATTTCTACCTGTAACCATCAACATTTGCACCATACTTGTCTGCAAACTGATAGACGCCCTTTCCCTGAATGTACATAAAGAAAAAAATAATAAAATGAAACGAAATTTGTATCACACAGCCAACGTTACCTTGCATTAATGCAAAGCATGTAATAAGCTGTCATGAATGCTAAAGAAGACGAAAATTTTTACCTTGCCCTTTCTCCCAGATGCATCAAGACCACCTGGTAAGTTCATCCCTCCATTTGGACCTAAAAATTATGATATTCCTTTCTGAGCAAACATATTATGGTATTCCCGATCACCTAAAAGCCTTCTCATGCATGGCTGGAAACTTCTATTAATTTTTACAAGCCTAATACTCACCTGATCTGCTTGTGGAAAGACAAAGGGTGAATTAATTGGTACAAATTTTGTTTCACTTCACAAGTTTACTTATGTTTTCTTGGAAGACATTTCCATAATTTTCTCCTAGCTACCTGTGTCCTATCTCTTGTTTCTATATAGTTTTCTTATATCAAGCCTAGATATAATTCTTTGTGTTTTATAACTTGAAGTTGTCAGGAGTTTTCTACTAATTAGCAAGCAGTTAAACAGAACAATTCAATCCTACTGCTACTAGATACTGAACTATTAATAATTGAGTGAACAAGATCAATTCATGTGCAACACCTTGTTCTTTTAATTAATATGGAATTGGCGATTCATTAGTTCATGGTATATGTTATTTATAAATTATCAACTTAACGTTTTCTTGATGTTGTCTTCATATTTCTTATAACAAACAGTGAGTTGCTAAAGGCTCCTTTTGCAAAAACTCTCATGCTCCAAAGTTTGTGGTGGAGTAAATAGTGAAGGTTCCTTGGAACACTATGTGCAACAGTGAAAGTTGGATCGAACTTGATCCTTTATCAACTTACTTGCAGATTGCCATTTCCTTACATATGGCTTAGATAAAAACGAGTTTTTTCATGCGAATCTATGTTGGCAACATAGATAAAAGCATATGGCTTAATTTGCCACTACTACTACTACTAACCATAGGGTGTTGCTGTCTTGATCTTCCTGTTCCTGCTGGCCTGGACACTGAGCGAAGAAGAGGACCTTGCCAGGGATGGGAGGCCCTTAGCCTGCGCCCTCTTCAAAACTGGAGATGGTTTCAAGGCCAATGAAGACACAACAGAGGCTGCCATTCGGCTCTAGTTCTCTTCCTCCTCTCTGTTTCGTTTCCCTATGTCTTCCCCTATGTTTCCTTGTCGTCCCAAATATAGGGGTGGGAGCATTATCGAGGAGGAAAATGGTTGTTTGGCTGACATGTGGCGCTTGATATATGGCTGAACCCTGATATCTTGTGGCCCACATTATCCTTCTCTTCATGACTAATGAAAAGTAGATGAGAAATTAGAAGAGCATCTGGATTATTCTGGTCACGATTCCTTTGTCTGTTACTCTCCAAGTTAACATCAAGTCTTACTTAATCACATCCATCCGATCCATGCGTTCACTGCTGCACTAAAGAATGATCATTGGATCTTAATGAGAAACTTCAGCGCTCAAGTGGAACATTTTCTGAAAATTACCAACTAGCTTTCTCCTTTGGCTAGTATTTCAAACTGCAATGAGTTTGAACACCTGCAAGGAAGGTGTTTTAGCTGCTTTTATTGAAGCTTATATGCTATACTGATCAACTGCTTATCTCTAGCATGGTTATCTTATAATTTATTTGCAAGCTCTCCACCAGTTCACTTCCGCTGACCAACTAATGAATGCAGTTGGAGAATGGAACGGTGAACTCATTAACAGTTGGTGCTAGTTTCAAATCTGGAACCTCTGTGAAAGATATTTATGTCTTTATTATTTCTAACATGCAGGGATCGGACTTTAGTGAAATTGCTCATCTGTACAAGAAAAAGGCTCATTACAGAGCTCTCTGCTTTATTTGCAAGCATTGAGCTCCATCTTGGCTCTATCTGGGAACTCTGATGTGAAATTATCCTAATCCTCTTCTTGTCTATACTCTTCGGCTGATGTGGAAAGCTAGAAACGAGTTTGTATTCCAGAATGAAGCTTTTAATCCGGGGCATATTATCCTTCCTATTTTTCGTCAAGCTCAGGAATTATGAGACACTTGTTGGTTCCTTTATCCCTATCTCTTCTTCTTACCATGCCAACTGCTGAATTGATGGCACAATGGCATGGAGTAAGATATGCCTTAAATCACTTTCATGCTGATGGCTACGTCATGGAGGATGATTCTGCGATGGTAATCTCTTGGGTCAAGAGGGTGAAGCTGATTGTCTCCATCCTTACCTGAGAAGGCTTGGCAGATCTCTGAATATGATTGCTACCGTCCCCTGTTAACATACTTCCTTGAGAGATTTGCATATGGATTGGTTGCCACCATGCAATGGACATTGGTTTTCTACCTCAACTGCAGCATGGAAGCAGATATTTTTTCTTTTATGAGTGTAACTTCTTTTTTGTTACCAACAAAGGACCCTTGCGAGATATTGCTTCATCTTATTGGTTGGATCTATGTCATTTAGCTGGAGCCTACACTCTCCAGCTTCATGCAAATGGGCATGGATGGATTCTATAATCAGACCAAGAGTGTCTATCAATTGGAAAGGGAAGGACAAGGGATTGAAATTGATTTGTTTGGTCCACTGGGACCTATGGTGTCTACCACCTGTAAAGCTTGGCCTCCATGCCTTTAAGATGGGCCATGGTGCCTGCAACTCCACTTGAGGAACTGGTTGCCTGTCCCACTCCAGGAGTGCATGCCAACCTTCCATGTGGAGCATGCTGGTACTTTCCTCTGGCATGCAAATTTTGCTGGTAGACAAAGGCCCATAGGCGATCTTGGGCCACTGACCAAAGGGGTAGCCTTTGGAAGGTGGGGCTCTTTTCTTGAGGGAAGAGGAGGGTGAGACTCAATTCCAAGTTTTTAACCTTCAATACACTTCCATTTAGTAACTGGTAAGATGACCAAGCAACAACGCTCCTGATGGTTAATTGGTGACCTCTCCATTCCTGCATTTGTTACCAACTTTTTGATCACCTCAAGTCTAGATTCTCAACCATGAATATGTTTTCAATAAATACTGCAGCAACCGTTTGTTTAAGCATGGAAACAGAATTAGTAAGCTAAAAAATATAACTGCAGCAAGCATACAAAATGTTAACCGATAACTATTGGTCCAATTAATCCATTAGTGCGCTGAGTCTATATGATAAATAAATCTAAATTATAAGTTTCTTAAAATATATTATTATTTATTTGGGCATTAACTTCTATATACTAGGATTAACTCTGATACTATTATAATACTCCAAGCTTATGCGCTAATCCTTATCCAAGGATATACATAGTTTTAAAAACTTAAATTTAAATTAATTAATAATAAATGAACTTAATTTATAAGTTTTTTAAATAATAATTATTTATTAAATGTAAAAATATTTTGTTTGGGTGGCTTTTATGCTCTGTTTGGATGGAAAGAAAAGTATGAAGGAAAAAAAAAATGAAGGAAGAGAAAATGAAGAGAAGAGAAAAGTGGAGAGAACATTTTCTCTTCTTATGTTTGGATGAGTGGGAGAAAAATAAAAAGGAAAGAAAAGTTATAATTTACAATAACAATAATGCTCTTATTACAAATGCTTACATACTTTTTATCAATGACCTAATATTTTTTTTTTTTTAAAAGAGTACCCTTGAGTTTTCTCTTCGAAATCTTTTCAATTTCGGAGAGAACTTTTAAATGGGGTCTACCATTTTTTTTCCTCCATTTTCTGTCTCTTCAATTTTTTCCTCTCATCCAAACAAAATAAACTTTATTTTTTCTTCTAATTTTCTTTTCTTTCTACTTTTCTTTTCATCTAAACAGGTGCTAGCTATACTGCCCGGCATTTGCGGCACAATCACATGGCGATGTTGGAGTAGCGGAAGGAAGCTGCACTACGTACCCTTGATGGCAAGGAAGCTATTTGATCACGAGATGGTTAAGGATTGCTGAATTGTTATGTGCGTTGGTAAAGAATCAAGCATGTATATATGGATGGTGGTGGTTGACTGAAGGAGTTCTTTGCTGTTTGGACGAGAACAGCAATCTTAATTAAAAACCCATGTCAGTGGGCATGCACACATCCATGCAGCTCAAATCATCAAAGCCACCACTGAATTCCCCACAAAGCGCGTCATCATCACGAGGTGAGGCCCTCCCTCAGCAGAAGAACTACAGCCAACAACCTATAGAATCCCATCACTACTGCTTGCATGCTGCTTGCTGTGGGGCTCCCACCGTCGAGCTTAACGTTTTGCATTGATTAAACGCCTCCTCACCTCTCATAAATTCATTGCGAATGCTTATGCCGCTGCAGTACAATTGGGTGCAGCTGAAAAGTCTTATGAAAAAAGCTTTTTGTTCACCGCATCCAATGTAAAACGCAAACATTTTGCATGATAATTATATATATATATATATATTTACATCACAAGCACAGCCATATACATACACGATCTGCGATGCATATGGGTGTTATTTCCATCAACTACATGGGCTTCGAGGACTTGTGTGGAATGGATTCAATAAGGATCAAGTTTGTCCATGCTGCAGTATTTCGCTTTGCTGATTAATTTTTTGTTTGGCTTCCATTGTTTAGTTTGGATTCTTTCGCTTGTTTATGTGAAGCTTGGTTGTTACTTGAGTATAATGAATATTTCAAGGCTAGATTAGAGGAGTGCTTTGGGCAAGGAAGTTCGGTGTTGGTGTAAAATTAATGATTCAACGAAGATTAACCGAGCAATGTTTGATTAACATTAAAGATGATAATCAAGTCGAATTGGATTATAAATGAATAGGATCTAATGCAAAATGACCATAAAAATAATCAACCTGAATCCAACTCAGCTGCTTAATTTGCTTCATCTATAATCAATAATAAAAAATATCAGATGTCAACCTGTTATCTTGTTTAACATGTTTAATTTATTAACCAGTAATATAAATAGATTGGATAAGTAGACTAATCTGAACCGATCTGAATCAACGAGTTATGTAAATAGGTTAAAAGACATGAAATTAATCTCAACGTACCTAACCTACTTATTATATAGCCCAAAACAAATCACCTTGTTTATGACTCAAAATGTATACTCAAATTCATTTATTATAGGTTAGATATGGATTGGATAAATGAGACGGATCTAATATTGATATGCCAAAGAAACACTTTAGAATATCAATCAACTAATGGGAATGTGGTCTCATGCAAATGAGTGAAGGCTTGTCCATCTCAGCTATGCAATGGCCCCAAGATTCTTATGCAAGTCAAAAGGAGTCCCCTTCCATGAGATTGAGGAAAACTTGGCAAATGAGATGGTAGGGAATCACTTGCTTACCACCCAGGAAACCACCTCGCAGGCTAGAACCAGTTAGAGTCCCTCTCAGGATTATTGCTTGCTTTGGCAATACAAGAGTGAGAATTGGCGTCTGGCAAAGCAATGGACATCTCAGCTAAGTATTTAGTCAGAGTGAAACTTTTGGCGTGCCCCAGAGATGATCATTCATCTGCATCATTAATGTTCTTGATGTTATTATCTACTAACCGGATTCATCATATTGCTTACTTAATGTTTTCAATAGAATTATCTGGCGGCCACCGTTTTTCTTTCAAAAGTTTTAAGAACAGCAAAAAATGATCATATCCAAAGACAATAATTAATGTCCTGCAAAGAGGCATATATAGTGCAGTAAAATTTGGTCATGACCAAGGTTTTAGGAGACTTTGTTCAATTGGTTCTTTGAATGCAATGCTTGCTGCATCACATTGCCTATACAAAACGATTTTTCACCCTCATTTCTATTTCAAGTTCAAAAAATATCTAGAAAAATTGCTTTCGTTTGCATGAGATTAGACTTGGAAAGAATGCACTGTGTGACTTGTCTATCAAGTAGCATTCCCATTAGCTAATTTCCTTCATTCATACTTTTTAACTTTTTCAACTTAGTTAAATTAAAAAAAAAAAAAAACTCATGGGATGTTCAATGCTATTATATTTTTTAAGATCCATGACAATATGATGTAGAAACTCATAGCTTCTTCCTAATTTGATTAGAAATAGAAATAGATGTCTAAGATCAAGTATTGATGTAGGAGACAAAAATAGATGTCTAAGATCAGCATTGATGTAAGCGAATTATCAAACCTACTATGAACCTATTCAACTATCTCTACTACATCTTGGGATTTGGAAGCAACATTAATCACATATCATATCCATTTTTAATATTTTTAAAATAAATAACTTATTGAGGTCCATGATATGATAACTAGCCATGTTAGGTAGAAATGATCAGGGTTGCCACTTAATATGATATTTAATCTCCATACAAGATCTCACCTTTGCATGGAAACCATGATGATTATTGAACTCCTTGATGGCTATCAAGACATTTAAAGAGTTCAATTCTTTTTGTCCTTATCTTACACTTTCAAGTTCAAAATAATCCTAAAATATTGCTTTCATCTCCTGAAATTGAGATTAGAAAGATGTATTACATATCCAATCTACCAAGAAGCACTACCATTAGATGTATCATATATTTGATCTACTAAGGAGCACTACCATTAGTTGATCTTCTTTGAATAAACCCATAGTTTAATCATACCCTAGGTTTTGAAAATCTATTCTACAGTTTACTAAATCATCATTCCATCTTTGCTGAAAGAAAGAAAGTTCGAGGATAATTATACTAAGATATACAAACTTATTTAGATGTTTGATTGAGTTTTTGTATTTTTTTTCTTTTCAATTGAGTATACTAACTCATAAATTTGTTCAATCAAGTACTTTTTTTTCAGTCATTAGCAATAATTTGATGGATTATCCTAATTGGCATGGCAAACATAAAAAAAATGCTAAAATGACATTTTCATGATGCTAAAATTGATGAAGAATAAAAAGAAAACAAAGAAAATCTTCATGATATTCAATGTTCTACCTCCAGCTGTGCTTACATGAATTCTTTTCCACTACTATTTTTTATCTTTTGTCACTATCATCTTAGCATTACATAGCACCATTTTAATATTTTTTTCTTATCTATCATCTTAACTAAGATTGTCCATTAAAGTAACTATCCAAAATATACACTTAATTGAATAAATTTATGAGTTGATATACTCAATTGAAATATATATATATATAAAGCCTCAACTAAAAATCATTACCATGAGTTCTGGTGTGATCATCCAAAGTTATATAAGTTTTCAGTCGTATCCATACAATTGTGGCAATGACTTATAGCTTTCATATTTGTCCAAGCAAGTTTCCATTGAATCAGCTGATCAAATAAAGTCAATTCTGTAGCATAAAAAAAAAGAAATCAAAACAGACATCTACCCTGCTGAAAATTACATTTGGTCAAATTATATTTACCCTGTTGGGTTGAGAGTCAAGACCAGCAATGTGAAAGCCTGCGTTGAGTTCACTAACGGACAACAGAGTGATGATTTAAATTTTTGGTACAATGCTCCCTTTATTAATTCCAGCCCAAAAGGACCAGAACCTCTTCTACAACCCCAGTCGCCACACATGAGCATATGGCCCCTCGTAATATTCTAGTGGCCCCAAAGATCAATAGGTGAATTTTTTTGAAGACCACCCAAACTCCAGATTCCACCCCATGGAAAGACTTTTACCACCTGTAAACAAAGGTAACAAACAAGGAGACTCTTACAGGAATTTGGCTTTTGCCAATGGATCATGGCCTACCACCTCATGATAACTTGAGGACTGCCCCTCAGGGCCACCAACTTTTACTTCTTTCAAGGGGCAGCCTTGTCTTCCCACTGGAATCCAAGGTGCTCCTGGCCAAACAAATAAAAATAAAAACATTCATACATCCTATAAAAATATGAAATGACTCATTCTACTTGATCTCCAGGGGCTTTATAACAAGTAATAACCGCAATTAATGTTAAAAAGGATCATTCGAGTTGAATCTGCTACTCATGTGCAGTTGGAATCTGAGCAATGGAATCCTGTAACAGCATTAAATATAAATAACATATAAAAAAATAGAGTGCAAGTTTTGTCTCATTGACTTAGGGTGTCTTGTGAATGGATCTGCTGGTCTGCTTGTGAAATGTCTTTACTGGAAATGGAATCCCACCTTCATTAGTGTTGGCTTGTGAGGTTTATCGATGCTGCCAAAGGGTCTCAAGCCTTGAAATCCCAATTAACTGAGGGTTTCAAGAGAAACACACAAAAAGTTAAAGAAAAAAAAGTACTGCATGTTGTTCTACCATTGTGTTCTTGTCTGTCTTTGAACTGTTCTTAGTTTTATGTCAATATTTATTTCATATACCTTATTGTAAACCTTGTAGTGGCATTTAGATTTATTCTAGATGGGGCCATCTACATCTCTATGTTCTTTGAAGTGAATCTCTGCCCCATCTTAATTGAGTGATTGGATGACCCGTGACTCCTTGACTTAACCTACTTGTCAAAAATAATTCATGCTAGTCTAGATCCTAAAGTGAGCTAGACATCAAATTAGAGCCCCAATTGACCCCTTTTAGACCTCCTTGTTTCTGTGATCCAAAATTTCCTTAACACTACAAATATGTAAGAATAACCCTCATGATTATTAATCATTGTCATGATGGTTATAATGATCAATATTTAGCTAGGTTTGTATGGATCTGAACAACAATAATGTTGCTGAACCAAAAAAAAAAAAAAATGAAAAAGCAATAGACAACAACAAATAATAAAAAATAACAGTATTATTTACAAAACTCATTGTATGTTTAAAAAAGTTAAAATGATGTTTGGCTAGTGCAAAGACTTCATTATTTCAGAGTTAGATAACTTACCTAGATGAACAAAAAAAAAAATTGTCATAATAGAATAATGTAAAAATAATGCTTAAATTGATGTGTATTTGTATGACAAAGCTGCAAAGAAAACAAAAATCAATGAAGAAGACAAGAGAATAAATTAAACAAAAGAGTAAATAGAGATTTATGTGGTTTGGCCCACTGGCTTACATTGGTAAAGAGCAGAGAGAAAAAAATGTCACTATCAAGAATGATTGAAGATTTCAAGAACTGTTCTTTATCAAATTCTAGAATTATTAGAATATCTTTTTAACAAGAGGCTCTCTCTCTTATAATTTTTTTTAAACTCTTACAACACCTCTTTAATTTGCTGGGAAGGCCTTGAGGCTAAAGCCTCAGACCCTGGGTGTGAATTAAAACCACATTACCACCTTGAAAATTAAAGCTATATGCTTATATAGAGAAAAGATATATATTGTAGTAGAAGGATTAGGAGTAGAATCCTACACATATATGAAAACATGCCATGCTTTGCCTTTTAAATTCAAGACTACTAGAGTAGGACCAAAGTCCTACTTGGATGCAGAAAACATTTTCTTTTTGAGTTTGTGAATTTTCAAGACAAACTCTAGAAAATCTTAACCTTAGCTTGAATTCGCATGCGATGTTGAAAAGATATCTAAATCGTTTTCCATTTTTTTCCATATACCCCAAAGAATATAATTCAAGTGCTGCACATATCAATCAAATATAAGTAATGTATTAATTTAATCCATAAACAAAAGTTATATTTCAACTAAGCTCCTCAAATAAGGCTCTCAATTAACTAATCTTCATCAAATAAGCCTCTTAATCAATGAAGCTCACCAAATAAGCTTTTGGTTCCATCGTGCTCACCAAACAAGCCTTACAATCAATTAAACTCCATCAAATAAGCTTTTGAACTAATTGAGCTTACCAAACAGGGTCATCTATCAATCAAGCTCATCAAGTAAACCTCTAAGCTTACAAAATAAATCTGTTCATAAATTATGCTCATCTAATAATCCTCTTAATTGATTATGTTTACCAAGTAATTAAGCCTTTCAATTAATTAATCTCATTAAATAGGCTTCTCAACAAATCCAATTTATTAAATTAGTTTCTCAACTGAGGTTATCAAATTAGTCTCTTAATTAATTAAACTTTTCAAACAAATCTTTAACCAATTGAGCTTTGCAAATAAGCCTCTAAACTAACTAAGAACCAACCAAATAGGTTTCTCAACTATCAAATAATTTTTTTAATTATTTAAGCTCATCAAATAACTTTTTTAGAATAATTACTTTACTTATTCCAAGGTTATTTCAGCTATCTCGGACTTTTTGCAGACTTATTTTAGCTAGAATAGCGAACCTTAAAAAATGGGACCTTCTTTCCAACAAAAGAGAGACTTTTTCCCTCCTTTTTTTTTTTTTTTTTAATCTTCTTCTTCTTTTTTTTTATTTCTCTCTCATCCTGGCAGTTGTTGGCTTGCTGCTCTTGCCGGCCTTCAATCACCGAACTTTTCTCATTGAAGCCCGATCGATCGAACACAGCCTGGTCGACGATTTGTGCCGCCGCCGCCGACCTTCTGGCAATGATTTTGTGCTGATCAATCAAAGAAACAAGACAACTTCCGGCAGCAGCGTGGGTTCATCTTCAATCTCTGGAGGGTTCCTCGTCGTCGATCGAGCAACTAATTACCGTACTCGACTTCCTCTACTAGCTCGCAACTGCCTCATCCTCAATTCCTCTACCCAATTCACCCCAAAGATCATTGCACGTACGAGGGAGTTTTCCAACACCAGATCGATGCAAATGCTCCTCTCGCAGCAGCGAGCTTCGACGTTTCCTCTTTCGCTTCAAGATGAATTCATGCTGCAACTCAAAAATCAGAATAGATGTGAGCTGGTGATCAGAGATTCATCGATCCAACACACCTCAAGATTCATCTTGCAGATCAGTTAATGCATGCTGCCTATCAGACGACGTACGTACGTACTCCAGTACTGCATGCGCTCGAACTAAGACTCTAAGATTCCCACCAAATCTTGGAATGCTTCAAGAAACTCAAGCCTCTCAGGTTTAAGAGATCCCAGACTCTATGTAAAGGCTGGTGTAATAGGAATCAACGATCTTGTTAATTATACACCCTCAAGAATCCTAAACTCTGATATATACCAGTTGCTTTGATAACGAAAGCAGTACTCATGCTATTAATATGATCATGAAGTCATGCACAAGGCAAAAGATGAAAAGAATTTTACGTAAAATTAAACCAAAAAAGTAAGCACACAAACATTTACGTAGTTTGATTCATTGATCTATATTCACGAGCAAAGAAAAGCAAAAAAAAAAAATTTAGCATAAAAAATAATGAAAGATCACAAAGTTATTCCTTAAACTCTAAAATTACTAGCATCTTTTTTTTTTTTTTTACTAGCAACTCTTTTACGTAAATTTCTAAACTCCCATGCATTCAAGAGGACCTTGAACTCTCCAATAACTTTTTAAGTTATATCCGAAATGCCCTAAAAATAATTGTGAAGCCAGCTCTGAGCCAAAGCTACCTATATGTACGCAAAGAAAAGATAAATAGTACTGTACTATGAAAAATAGTATGGTATATTTTATTTTTTTAAATTTTAAAATTATATAAAATAAGATTGAAGTCTAATGCGAGACATGAAATTTTTTTTTCAAAATTTGTAAATATAAACTCTAACAACATGCAGTCTTACCTCTTATGAAGAGGCCTCGTGGTGGCCAAGGGCTTATCAAGAGGGTGGGGGCAAGGAGGGGACAAAAACAAAGCGAGCTCGTCCTCTCTCGCCAAGACCCCATTCACATGACACCGTCCACCAGTGGAACTTCTGGAAGCTAGCGGTCAAAATAACCCAGAATCTTACCCAAGCCGGACCCCACCACCACAAGAGAAACCCTAATTTAGTATACTGATATAAATTACTCCTGTTTTACAAAGACCCACTCCTTTTCTCTCTTTATAGCCTTGGGCGAAAGGGAAAGAAAAGGGAGCAAATTATTAAGGGAGAAAAAAAAGTGGAGTGTAGCTAAAAGGCCTCTTTATTAATTAATTAGCTGGATTTTAGAAGTATTTGGGGTCCGCGAGGCACTCACTCACTCGGCGCTGCCTTTTGGCGGTAAAGCCTCCGTATAAACTAAGTGGCGAACAGAGAACACCTTTAGCCCATTTGCCTCTCTTCTGCTCTCTCTCTCTCTCTCTCTCTCTCGGAGAGAGCTGTAGGTTGTTTAGATTAGGGTTTCTCTTTGTGGATTAGAGTTTTTGTTCGCCTTATTATTCTCTTCTGGTGGGATCGTTCCAGGTTTTTCTTTTTGCTATCTCTGGTATCTCTCTTGGGGCTTGGGGGACTTCAATGGCGGGGGGATTTTCGCGGGCCCGCGCCATTCATTGAAAGGTAAAAGCTTTTCTAGGTTGGTCCCTGGCAGCGGCGGAGCTGTTGCCCTCTTGATTCGCCTCCTCTTTCTTATCTCGGAGAAGAAAAATCCCTCCTTTTTTCCTCGGTAAATCTCTAATCCCTTCTTAAAGTCGCCGTTTTTAGCTGTTTAAAGGTGGAATCTTTGGGAAAGCTGACATTTTTTGGTTCGGATCGTTGTTGAAACCCGCATTTCTGGTTCGAAGGAGGATTTTTTTTTTTCTTTTTTCTTTTTTCTTTTGGCAGACAGACGATTTGTAATCGTGTAAATAGAGTGATGCCAGTAGAGTGCTTTTTTGTAGCGAATGCTGGATCCCGGCGGTGCTAGATTTCCTCTAAAAAGCACCGTTTATAGTGTTTGGTTTTCTCCGAAGGGCTAAGATAGTTGTTGAAGCTCTTTTCTGGTCTTCGCAACCCTCTCTATCTCAGCTTTATAGAGTCCTTCTTTGAAATGCTACAACTGTTCTTTGATTGACAGCAGTTTATTAGGGTTTGAAGAGGGCTAGAGAGGGAGAGAGGGAATGATGGGGTTCTTTGGAATGCTATTGGTGTCATTTCTTGTGATAATCCCTTCCTTAGCTCAGCTCCCCTCTCAAGATATTATAGCCCTCCTCGAGTTCAAGAAGGGGATCACCCATGATCCTACTGGCTACATCTTGGACTCGTGGAATGAGGTGTCTATTGACTTCAATGGTTGCCCTTCGTCTTGGAATGGCATTGTGTGCAATGGTGCAAATGTGGCCGGTGTTGTCCTCGACAACCATGGCCTCTCTGGCACCGCTGATCTTGCTGTCTTTGCCAACCTTACAATGCTCTTTAAGCTCTCGATGCCAAACAATAACCTCTCTGGGGGTTTCCCGGACAATGTAGCTGAGTTCAAGAGCTTGAAGTATCTGGATATCTCCAACAATGCATTTTCTGGGGAGCTGCCTCCAGATATTGGGAAGCTTCGGAGCTTGCAGAACCTGTCGCTGGCCTGGAACAACTTCTCTGGGCCATTGCCTGACTCTATTGAGGGGCTTTCCTCGATTCTTTCCCTGGATTTGAGCCACAACTCTCTCTCTGGTCCTTTGCCTTCGTCATTGAAGAGTCTTAGGAGCTTGGCTTCACTGAACCTCTCGTACAATGCTTTCACAAAGAACGTACCGACTGGGTTGGAAACGATGAGTAGCCTGGAGTCATTAGACCTGAGCTGGAACCGATTGGATGGCAGCATCGATTGGAATTTTCTCATGGATTCCGACATTGTTTATGTCGACTTTAGTGGGAATTTGCTCACTAGCTCAAACCCAAAGGAGCTAAAGTTTTTGTCCGATATTTCAGAGACGGTTAAGTATTTGAATCTGAGCAACAACCGGCTAACTGGGTCGCTGATTGAAGGAGTTGAATTGTCTACTTTTGGGAATTTGAAGGTGTTGGACTTAAGTTATAATCAGTTATCAGGCGAGCTGCCGGGCTTTAATTATGTTTATGATCTCGAGGTTCTAAGACTAGGGAACAATGGCTTTTCTGGATTCTTACCAAGTGGTCTTCTGAAGGGGGATTCTCTGGTTTTAAGCGAACTGGATTTGAGTGCAAACAGTCTCTCAGGTACGTGGGTTCGATCATTGAAACACAAAAGGATAATTTCTATGCAAGATTGAATGATACTTTCTTGTTGAAGGACTTTAACATTGTAGTTGAGTGTAATTTAATTTATAACAGGATATTTGTAGATCACTTTTGGGGTCTGTTCTTAACTTTAGGAATTATTTTATCTCTTTATAATAATTTCTTAAAATTTCATTTTCTTGTAGATTTGAATATAGACATAATTTTCAATGGGTATAAATTACTTTGAATTAGAAATTTTAACTCAGAAAGCATATGTTAGGAATGATTTTATTTTATGCTGTTACATGTTGTTGATTGTGATATACACCTTAAGTAACCATTATAAATGTCATTAATTTGCAACATATGAATGATCTGTCTGCTTCTCATTTTAGTTTCACCATTTGGTATTACTATCATTATTCTGTACTTCATGTGGTTGACTATAAAGTTTTGATTTGTTATGTGAATATGTAAGCTGATGGACAGATGGTGCGTTAAACAAAATGGCATTTATATAGTCATTACCAATGAAATGTTTCTATCTTGAAATAAATTCGCTTGGTGATAGACGATCTTTAATTTACTCGGTTCTGCTCTTGACAAACTCTCACCTTGTAAATTGTTTTATTTTTTAAATATGAAAGTATTTAGGAAGTCTTTTTTTTTTCTTTTTATTTCTTTTCTGGGAGAAAGCCAAATAATATGTGGGGCAGGGAGGAAATCACCTTGTGAATCTGATTTGTAGTATGTGAACTCAAGATGTAGTAGGTTGGGGAAAGTGTTTAAGGGAAGAAAGAAGATATCTGCATAACAGATGTAGTAATTTGAAGTATGATACATTGAATCGGTTGCAGGTAAGAATTGAAAGAAATTAGTTATCTGTGATGCTTCCTGGAAGAATCTGTAAGCATATATCTGCATGCATGGTTTGTAGGATATGTACATGCTTGTAGATTTGCCTCATAGAGAGCAGATGATGAAATAGAATGGAGAATTATTGGCTGCTTTTGTGCTCAGGTTGTGCATGTAAATTATGTCTAGGTTTCCTCCAATGATAGTCTCTTCCATTTTTTTTGTAGGTCTGGATATGGTTAAAAAAAGAAGCATAATTAGCCTGGAAAAGTTTCAAGCCCTCAAACTCAATTGAAGACAGAATCAAACATTAGTTTTGAAAAAAAAAAAAATGCTGTGTATTCTTTATGATTCTACTATCTGAAAACATAGGCCTTCATGAAGGTTCCCTTCTCGATGCTCTTTATCCTTCATCAAATATTGTAAGACAAGCCTTCATAAAACTTGTGGGTCCAATCATGTTGAACAATTGTCTTCAGGATTTCATGGGCCTAGAGATGTACCTTATGATGTTCATGGGGCAAAGATTTCTGATTTCTTAGGCATGCTGATGTTTTTACTTATATGTCTACATCAAACACAGATATTAGCAGGTTTGGATAGTGTTTCAGTGAAAATAGTGTAATAAAAATTTCAGTGTCCAGTTGCGAAGATATATTATACACATTTTTTTTTATTCATAGTTATTTAATATTGGACTTTGTCTGCCAAGGAAAGATCTGTAGCCCCTTGGGGAAAAAAGTTTTATTCAAATGATTCATAAGGAAGTGCATTGCTTAGGTAAGTTGTGTCATGTTTTTTTTTTTTTTTTTAACCTTTTCTTTAGGTAATAATGTGACATCTCTAGTGATATTATTCCAATCTAGAAATTGGAATTAGTATAATTTGGTTTTCACTTGCCTACTAACATTTTCTTCTGTTAATATTGCAGGACATATTAATATGATCACCTCAACAACTTTACGTGTCCTTAATCTTTCCTCTAATGCTCTATTTGGGGAGCTTCCATTGCTAACAGGAACCTGCACAATTCTGGACCTATCAAAGAATCAGTTCAATGGAAATTTATCTGTGATTGCAAAATGGACAGATGAGCTTGAGTATATTGATCTAAGTGGGAATCAGTTGACGGGAACCATTCCAGAGGTGGCCTCACAGTTTTTACAACTTAATTACATCAATCTCTCCCATAATGCTCTCACGAACACCATCCCAGAAGTTCTTGCTCAGTACCCCAAGCTCACTGTTCTTGATCTCAGTTTTAACCAGTTCAGCGGTCCTTTGTTAACTGACTTGTTGATATCGTCCACTGTGCAAGAGCTTTATCTCCAAAACAACTTACTTGCAGGTAGCAAAACGTTGTCACCATCTTCATCAAAGAAGTCCAGCATTCGAACGCTTGATATTTCTGGCAACCATTTCAGTGGCAGCTTTCCTGATGATTTTGGCTCCTTGACTGGTCTGCAAGTGCTTGATGTTTCTGCAAATAACTTCTCTGGTCCTTTACCACCCGCTGTTAGTAAACTAATCTCTCTCACTGCCCTTGACATATCCCTAAATGGCTTTACAGGACCCTTGCCTGCAACACTTCCTGGCACCCTTGTATACTTCAATGCCTCTTACAATGATCTATCTGGAATTATCCCTGCAAACCTGAGGAAGTTCCCAGATTCTTCATTCCATCCAGGAAATTCTAGATTACGCTTTCCAGAAGGCCCTCCTGGACCTGGCGGTGCTCCATCTGGAAGTCATCGCCACAAGGCAATCAGACCTTTTGTCAAGGCTGCAGTTATAGCTGCTTGTGTTCTTGCTGTAGTGATTTTAATCCTTCTAGCAATTCTTTTGCATTACAAGAGGATTTCAAGGGGATCTCGGTCAGAAAAGGTTTCGGATAAAAATGTTCAGAGGAGGACCTTACCAGATACTACAGGCACCAAAGGCAGGGAAGCTGGTGGTGCATTGGTGGTATCAGCTGATGATCTTGTAGCTCCACGGAAAGGTTCTTCGTCTGAGATTATTAGCCCAGAAGAGAAAATGGCTGCCGTTTCTGGCTATTCGCCATCCAAGAATAGCCGCTTCTCATGGTCACCAGATTCAGGGGATACATATCCACATGAAAATCTTGGAAGGTTGGATGCCAGGTCACCTGATCGATTGGCAGGGGATTTACATTTCTTGGATGAGACAATCACACTGACGCCAGAAGAATTGTCAAGGGCCCCAGCAGAAGTGTTGGGAAGGAGCAGCCATGGAACTTCTTACAGGGCGACGCTAGATAATGGGGTGTTCTTAACTGTGAAGTGGCTCAGAGAAGGTGTGGCAAAGCCGAAGAAAGAATTTGCTAAGGAGGCAAAGAAATTTGCTAATATTAGGCATCCTAATGTTGTGGGGTTGCGAGGATACTATTGGGGCCCCACGCAGCACGAGAAGCTTATCTTATCAGATTACATTTCACCTGGAAGTCTTGCTAGCTTTCTTTATGGTATGCCTTCTTTGTCCCAGTTTACCGACTTCTAAATTACTTCAGATTTAACTTTGGTAGTCAAATTTGTATTACGGGGAGAAGGTTTTCTGTAGGAAAAACGACAAGGGATAACACATATGATGCAGCTTAATTTTTATCCATAGAAGGGAAATTCGATAAATAATCTGATGAGCCCTGAAGAGAAAATAGTGGAACCACGAACAGCCATTTCATGTTTCTACATAATAATCTTCTTTGATTTATTTATTTTACTAGCTGTTTCTTTCTTTTCATTTTCCAAAATTTGTTGGCTGGCTGGCACGTTCCACACTATCATTTAGGTAACACGACTCCTTGCCCTTTTTTCATACATGGGATGATCCAGATCCATCCAATATGATATATTATGCTAATGTTGATAGCTTGTTCTGTCTGAAAATTTTATTTTTCTCGAGTTAATTTGTCAGTCAGCCGGATAAGAGAGAGGGCGAAATAGTAGTAAGTACCCCTTGTTCAAAAAGAAAGAAAAATTCCTTGTCAAAAAAACTGAACCATATGCTTGCTTATGATGCATGCATGCATGCATGATATGAACTTACTTTGTTGTTTATCGATCCATATATATATATTTTATATATTTTCTTTCAGATCGACCTGGGAGAAGAGGCCCGCCATTAAGCTGGGTCCAGCGGCTTAAAATAGCCGTCGATGTTGCACGTGGCCTGAACTATCTCCATTTCGACCGAGCTATCCCCCATGGCAACCTGAAAGCCACCAACATACTGCTGGATGGGCTGGACCTGAATGCTCGTGTTGCCGACTACTGCCTCCACCGGCTGATGACCCAGGCGGGGACCATCGAGCAGATCCTGGATGCTGGCGTGCTGGGGTACCGTGCCCCGGAGCTGGCAGCATCCAAGAAGCCATCCCCATCCTTCAAGTCGGACGTGTATGCCTTCGGGGTGGTGCTGCTGGAGCTCCTGACGGGCAGGTGCGCCGGCGATGTCATCTCAGGGGAGGAGGGAGGCGTTGATCTAACCGACTGGGTCAGGCTGAGGGTGGCTGAGGGCCGGGGGTCGGATTGCTTTGATCCAGCCATGGCCCCTGACATAGCAAACCCAGAAGCTGCCAAGGGCATGAAGGAAATGTTAGGCATAGCTTTGAGATGTATTCGCCCGGTTTCAGAGAGACCAGGTATCAAATCTGTGTACGAGGATCTTTCATCCATATGAAGAGAGAGAGAGAGAGAGAGAGAGGCTTTGTTTGGTGGATGGATAGAGCCCCGCCCTGTGTGTACGTACAACTTAACAAACGTTTTTTTGGTGAAAATTAATGCGAGTGTTGGCCTCAAGCCTTGATGCCTCTGCTAGCAACTTAGATTTTCATGAGAGAGTTTTTCAGAGTTTATGTATTCCTAGCATTTCTGGACAATATTATCTTTTGTCACGGAACGAACGGAGTCTCTGAGAACATCCTACTTTCCATTGAATGCATCCGAGCGCAATTCATTGTAGAAGCCCATTCGAAGGTCATCTGTTTGTTTTAGATATGCTATATCAATACAACAAGTATCAGCAATCTCTGTAACCCTGGTTGGTTGATTCGCCCTCACAACAATTACAGAACATGCAGAAGATAAAAATGAATTCTCAGCGCTCAACATGGATTCAAATTCGGTAATCCAATGGAATTTAGTTCAAATATGGTCGCTACTCACTAGTGTGGAAAAATAAGAGTTTAGTGATAGTCCACGAAGGTTGGGATGGAATCCAACATAACAGATTAAATAGGCTTAGTCTGATGGTGTTAGAACCCATGATCACTGGAGGATTGTGTTAGGAAGATGTCAGAGAGGAGTAAAAATGCATCCCTTTACATTTGTTTGTACAAATGTTATCAATAATATGATCCAATACCATTTTTCTAGCCTGCTGGATATAGCACCCTTTTCCTTATTATCAACCATCTGAAAACAATAAGTGAGAAACACAATAACTGAACATAATAATGTGGCCAAATAATAATGGCAAATTTTGGCAGTGCAAACTGATTCAGTGTCCTAGCTGTCCGTTTTCCTTCCTCATTGAAGTTCTGAACTATAGAGTCATCATCTAGTTGATATATTACAGAGGTTGCTCTTTCAATTACAATTAAAGGAAAAAAATAGAATCACAGTGATTGCTGAAGAAAATTTCCATGACATGGTTCTTCATTGTCCTGATGCCATTTCTTTCCACATACTCAATTTATAAAGCTTTGATATCAAGTAATATGATAAAGAAATTGCAATCGGATTTGGGGCTCAAATTCTTGTATCTTAAGAATTTTTCATGCAGCTTCTCACGAAACGGTGATTGTGGATTCATCATAACATGTTGTTATTGAGCTTGCCCCCCCCCCCCAGTGAATAATATATACGGCAGCAATGTTTATGTGATCGAAATTCTTCATGTCATCCGGTACAATTATGAAGTTATTGAATCAAAATAACATAATAAAGCACATAAAAAGCCAGGAAGCAAACAAGAAAAGTTGCAAGAATGGATTCAAATGCAAGAGCATCAGGAGAAACTAGTGAATAATCTAGGAAATTAAGGATATAAAGCTTTAAAAAGGTGACAAATCAATATAACTTCACTTGATTTCCTTAAATATTTAATTTTAACTGAGGCATGGAATGTCTTGATATAAACATGCTGATTTTGTGAATGAAAAAATTAGAAGTGGGCGAAGAGAGCCAAACCATTTAGAAGGCGACAACTATTAAATATTAACAATATGTTTTCACTTCAAACATATCCCCAAAAAAATATTTACAGGGTAGCTCCATTATGTAACAAGATAAAATGTTTCTGCCCAGATTCATCAAAATGTGCTAGTCTGATGTTAGTGGGCCTATTCAAAAGTTCATTAAACTTATGCTACTCTTTTGGAACAAATCATGAAGCATAAATGTACTGTGGTCAAATTGGGTGACAGCCTTATTTTTTCCCTACCATAAAAACTACACAAGCATATGTGCGTTTGAAGCATATCCTGGCTTCAGAAGTAAACTTGAAAATGTTTTTGAAAATTAATGTAAAATTAAAAATGGAAAAAGTGGAGGCGCATACATATTCACATATGAATATTACAGGAAGACATCCATATGAGAATATTTTGGACCAAGGTCATATGATTCTTCACTATCCAATTGGCCTACTGATTAAATAATCAAAGAAAAAATTCTTAATATTTTAAACCTGAGGCTAATAGGTGGAATGCTAGTAAAGCACATTCTGATGGGTCTATTTGTTGCTTCATCTTAGTGAAGGAATTGAAGGGTTTGATGGAGGCTACAGTTCATAATTACGGAGAGAGGGAGGGAGGGGAAGGGGTGGATGGGGATGAACTGACAAGTTTTCTGTAAAAGTTTTAAAATATCTAAAACATGCAACGTAACCTTAATGTTTTGAGTAAATAGAAGCTCAAATTGTAATTTAGATTATGCCAGCTTTTATCTAAACTAGTTACATAGCACTATGTGGGTTAGGTTGAGAAAGCTAACGCAAAAGCTTCCTTTAAAGTCATCTGAAAACTTTTTGAGTTCTTCTCCATATGAGATAATAAAAGTGGTGGTAAGTTGATACTCTAGAACCATAGAGAAGCCAGCAGTAATTATTAAATATGTATTTATACTCTCAATGTTTAGCATCACAAATATCAAATAAGTCAAAAATTTCACATTAAATGCTGCCTGTACTTGGAGACAATTTTAATTTATTACCTGTAATGGCATTATTAAATAATGTCATCCATGCCATTAAACACTAGCATTCATATCATTCCTGATTTCTTGCTGCCGAGGAGCATCTGTATTTTCAATTTCAGGATTGTTAATAGAATTTGTTTGATGCCCACCTCCTACATTTCGCTGGAGGGAAACCCGTAGATTCCGTCTGGCTCTCCATGAAAAAAAACCTGAAGTATAAAATTTGTACTGATGGCGACTCCAAACCCGAAGAATGAGGATAATAGGAACATTATTACAGCAGAAACTTTCAGCTGTAAATTTTGTAGATAATTGAAATTTTAGCATCAGGACATTAAAATAGGTTTGCTGTGCTAAGACATCTATGATGTGAACAGTCTACTTACCACATGATAAAACATACAAGCACATGATAGCACAACTACAAACTGGAAAACAGCATACATCCACATGTAAGTTCGCTTGCTGAGAGTGGGATATCAGAGAAGAATATCAACATAAGCAAAGAAAATCATCACTATCAGAAAAACAAGAAAAGAGATAATATGAATTCTTGCATTTCAGATATCTACCACATATATGCTACAAAGCCATGAAGCTGTACATGCACATGCAGATGTGCACGCATGTGTGTGTGTGTGAGAGAGAGAGAGAGAGAGAGCTGCATGCTTATAAAATTTACTGAGCATTTAGTAACAAATTCTGTAAGTCTTCATGCTCTATTTTCAGTTAGATGACTTCCCATCACTGCTCAAACCATTGGTTTCAGACCAACACTAATGTTCATATTTGTCCTTTCCCTCTTTCTTAGTTTCTTTCTTTCTTTTCTTTATTTCCCCCTTTTCCTTCCTTTTCTTTCTTTTTTTTCTCAAGACCCAGCTCATGCCTTTAATGTCATTTATTGATCATTTCTGCATTTAATTTCAATTCCCATCATGTAATCCAGAAGGGTCCTACACGCCTTCCCTAACTTGGTCCATTTTTAGCTAATCATTAGACAGACATGGTCACACCTTTCTTCACATTGCTTGAATGCTTTTTACATACTCTAGTTGTCAAGAATTTTGTTCATTTGCTCATCATAATGCGCTGGACTTTCCACTTATATGCAATAGAAATTGCCTTTAAAGCTCTTACGGTCTATATACTCCCTGCTTTTTTTTCCTAAAATGCACAGCTTCTGTCTCAATAATTTTCTCCAAACTCCCTTACTATAAAACAAGCCTTGCCATGAGAAGTGTGATATTTGTTCATAGCTTTTTTCCATTAGAATTACCTACCCATAGGTTCCTAGCAGCATCTTTTTGTAGCATAAGACACAAAAATTACTTTCTAGTTTCCTTCCTGTTAGTAGACTTCTGTGGTAAACAAATCATCAGTGTCCCCAAAATGACACATTCTCAAAGAGCCATATATTCTTCTTGCTGATCCATAATGATCACAATATTGGGCAACCATCATTTATTTGATCCCACTAAGATATGTTTGCAAGGTATTGGCCTTGTCATCCTGTTCACTTAGTTGCCAAGCCGCTTCACCATCTCATCAGCCTGTAGTTTGTATTATTGAATCCTATATTATGCACTGACTTAATGGACCAGGTCATTCCATTAGTTCACTTTCATGGGCTAGATTATACTTGATCTTTTGCTAATGGAAGAAGATCTAGGGAATACGATCTTTTGTTCTAGTTAGATGCAATGATATGTAGGGATTGCTTAAACTTGACTAGATTGAATTTTCTAGATATCTTAAGATCATTATTAATTTGACTTATGAAGCTCATAGTGAAATTGATGCAGGGATGGGTTGATCTTAAGAAAATGTGTTAGAAGTTTGATTTGACACAAAATGATAAACGAATAAGGTTAAGAGAAACTTTAGTTTGCTGGAAATTTACTGTAAAATCACATATTTGGACATGTTCAATGCTCAATGGAGAAGATTGTGAAATAAGAGAATCCTATAGGGGAGGTGTAGGTCAACAAAAAGGACTTTATTTGTTTGGAGGTGTTGCTACAAGTTGAGATAGAAGGTGAGAAGAAAAGGCTTAAGGTAACATCAAGAAGATTGAATTGAATGGTAAATAGGTGGTGTTGCACCATCACATTATAAGTGTTGCTCCACAGACTTGGGGTTAGAACTTTGAAACATGGAGTACCATGAGGGAGAAAAACGTATTAAGCACTATTCATTAAATAGGTAATATGCTTTTGACTAGAAGGTTGAGCAACGAAAAAGCCATCTATTACCCCCTTATGGCCCATTATGAGATATGCAGCTCCTAACAGGAATAAAGGACTAGAACTAATCCTTACCGTAGAAAAATAGATAAGAAAAAAAATAAAAAACAAAAGTTTGGTCATGTGGCTGCATCTCAAAGTCCAACAGCCACTTTTCCTAAGCAAAAGGTAGTTTTCATCGACAATGATTGCTGAAGGTAGGTAATAAAAAAGAATGGAGTGTTAAAACAAATATAGTTGAAGCAAAAAAAAAAAAAACTATTAAATAGATGGTACACTTTCACTAGAAGGTTGAGTGACAAAGAAGCCATTTGAATACCATTATGACATTTGCAAATCCCAACAGGAACAAGGCATTAGGATTAAAATCTTGGCAACTTCTCGTTTAAATATTTTTCTACTTTTATTGCTATACTATGTCTTTTTCCACTTGCTTCTCTATGGGTGATCATTCTAATGGCAAACTATCAAGTTTCATTTCATCTTAATTTAGGAATTTATTATTATCAACATATTTATCTATATGTTTGAGGTTTGCGTCCCAATTTGATCTTGACTCTTAAGCAAGTTTCCTTAAACCAATATTGGAGGCCATACTGGTTGGCTACTGGTTTGATACAGAACCAATATGTACAATATTGACCTAAGATGTATCAAAACAAGGGAAGAAGAGGGAGAGAGGGTGTAGGGAGTGGGAAGCAAGGATATGTTGCATACCTGTGACATTACTGTCATAATCCAATATCAACAGCATAGTGAGAGAGAGAGAGAGAGAAAGAAAGAGACCAGATGTGTGATTGTCATTAGATGTGGCAATAGTGGTGGGAGATCCATAGCCCTAGTGAGGATGATCATGAGACGCAAGGAGGATCATGAGATAGGGGAGAGGGGAAAGGAGGATCATAAGAGAGGGAGAAAGGCGAGAGGGGAGAGGAGGATTGATAAAGAAAGAAAGAGAAAGAAAAATGGAGGATCAGGAGAGAGAGAGAGGAGAATCAAGAGAGTTTTTAACCAATCCATTCCCAGATCAAATTATGTGGTTGAAGCAACCCAGTTCTTGATCGGTCCAATTCAATATGCCCCAAATTGCGTAAGTTGGGATGGTTCAACAAACCCTAGCTTAAGTATGCTTCAATGTGATGGGGTTTAGACCTGTGATTAATAGCAATGGGATTCGCTGTTGAACAAGAACTAGAACTAAGAATTCCTAATCCTGTAGGTTTAGACCTTGATGAATAGCAATGGGATTCCCCGTTCAACAAGAACTAGAACTAAGATTCCCAATCCTGTTAGGTTTAGACCTTGATGAATAGGGAATCCCATTGCTATTCATCAAGGTCTAAACCTAACAGGATTAGGAATTCTTAGTTCTAGTTCTTGTTCAACAGGGAATCCCATTGCTATTAATCACAGGTCTAAACCCCATCAAGTGGTATCAGAGCGTCATCTACATACAAGAGTAAGTACATCCTAGACCCATCATCCAGAGATTTAACATACACACAAGAATCATACTCACACCTGGAAAGTCCAATGCTCCTAACATAAGTGTCAAATCTCTTGTACCACTGCCTCGGCGACTACTTCAGCCCATACAGAGATTTCTTCAGCAAACAGACTTTCCCATCTGATCTTGGTTCTCTAAACCCTGGTGGCTGCTCCATGTAGATGCTCTCCTCCAAATGACCATGGAGGAATGCTGTCTTCACATCCATCTGCTCCAGCTCCAAGTCCTGAGCTGCTACAATACTCAATAATAGTCTGATGGAAGTGTGCCTGACAACTGGAGAAAATATCTCACCATAATCGATGCCTTCTTTCTGAGAGTATCCTTTGGCCACTAGTCTTGCCTTATACCTGATACCCTCTTATTCTGAAGCTCCTTCCTTGCGCTGATAAACCCATTTACAACCAATGGGTTTCTTTTCTTGTGGCAGCTGGACCACCTGCCACGTATTATTTCTGTGAAGAGACTGCATTTCCTCTGCCATAGCATGAATCCACCTATATCTATCCTGACTTTCCATAGCCTCTTCATAGGTGAAAGGGTCTCCATTTGCTGTCACCAGGGCATATGACAACGAATCCTCGAAGCCGTATCGAACTGGTGGTCGCACGTTCCTCCTGGGCCTTTGCTGTGCGATCCCAGTATCAGTCCCCTGTTCAGCTGCATCCTGCTGAACTCCCTGGCTTCTACCCCCTCTGTCAGTCCTCTCCACCTGAATCTCAAATCCTCCTGGTCCACTAGCAAATGGCACAACTGTATAGGAGGTTATCTGACTAGTGTTACCGTGTTCTACCTCCTGTAGTCCCTGCTGTGCATCCATGCTACTTCTGTTCTGGAGGATTGAGCTCTCATCAAAGGTTACATCTCTGCTGATGACAACCTTCTTCTCCAAGGGGTCCCATAGCCGATACCCCTTGACTCCTCGCGGGTAGCCTAGGAACACCATCTTCTTAGACCTGGCATCCAACTTACTCCGCTCCCCAGCTCCAACATGCACATAAGCTGTGCATCCAAACACCCTTAGATGGTTTAGGCTTGTCTTCCTTCCAGACCATATCTCCTCTGGAATGTCACCATCTAACCTGGTGTGCGGTGACCGATTGACCAAGTAGCTAGCTGCATCTACTGCGTCAACCTAGAACATCTTTGGAAGCCCTGCCTGCAGCCTTAAGCATCTTGCCTTTTCCAATAGTGTTCTGTTCATCCTCTCAGCCACCCCATTCTGTTGAGGAGTTCCCATCACCGAGAAGTGCCTTCTGATGCCCCACTCCTCACAAAAAATCTGGAACTCCCTGCTGGTGTATTCCCCGCCATTATCAGACCTCAGACACTTCACACTTTTACCCTGCTCCTTCTCCACCTCAGCCTTCCAGATTTTGAACTTGGTGAAGACCTCTGATTTCTCCTTCATAAAGTAGATCCACAGCTTCCTTGAGAAATCATCTATCAGGGTCATAAAGTATCTGGCCCCATTCCTTGCAGAAACTGGGCTGGTCCCCAGACATCTGTGTGTACTAACTCCAGGGGTTCAGCACTCCTAGCTGTGCTGACTGAGAACTGTACTCTCCTCTGCTTTCCCATCTGACAAGGCTCACAGATCTCCATATCTCCGCTACTCAAGTCTGGAAGCAGACCTCTCTTGCTCAGTTCTTTCATCCCCTTGTCTCCCATGTGGCCCAGGCGGTAATGCCACATCCTGTACACATCCCGGGGATCTTGCTCCACAGCTGCCACCTCAGATTTCACAGTCATCACAGAGCCCTCCATCTTGTATAGATTATTTTCCAGCCTCCTCCCTCTCATCACCACCATGGCTCCATTGGAGATGTTCAGAACTCCACTCCTGGCACGACTGCTGAAGCTGTATCCAGTCCGCTCCAAGTACCCCAGTGATACCAGATTCTTCTTGAGTTCTGGAACATGCTTCACACTGGTAAGAGTGCGCACCATACCATCAAACATCCTCACCCTCACTGTGCCAATACCTGCCACCTTGCAAGGGTGATTATCTTCAAGAGTCACATTCCCCTTCTCAACCTCTGTGTAAGTACTGAACCACGACCGGTTGGGAGTGTAATGATGAGAACAGGCTGAATCCAAGGTCCACATCTCTGTGCTGTGCCTGTGATCATCTGATACAACCAAGAGATCATCCTTCACCTCCTGATCTGCAACTGTACTCACAGACTCAGATCCTCCTTTTTCTCCCTTCTGATTTTTTCACTTAGGACAATTCTTCTTAAAATGTCCTACCTCTCCACACTTATAGCACTTCAGCTCTCTCTTGCCTTTCCTGGACTTTGATCGTCCTCCAGACTTACTTCTGTCCCTGCCTCTACCTCTGCCTGTCCTTTCCCCAACTGATAGACCCTCCTGGGGAACAGCTTCCTTGGTCATCTTCTCCCTCTGCTCATTCGTCCGAAGCACCGAGACAATATCTTCATAAATTAATGTCTCCTTCCCATAGAGCAGTGTTGTGACCAATGAGTCATAAGACGTGGGCATTGAACATAAAAGCAGAAGTGCTTTATCTTCTTCCTCCATCTTGACCCCAACATTCAGAAGTTCATTGCTCATCTGGTCGAATATCTGGATGTGACCCAGCACATCTCCACCTTCTGACATCCGAAGGCTGTAGAAGCGCTTCTTCAACATCAACTTGTTGCACATATTCTTCCCCATATAGAGGGTGTGCAACTTCGTCCAGAGTCCCTTCGGGGTCTTCTCCTCCAGCACTGAATAGAGGACTGAATCCGCCAGACAGCCCCTGATCATTGAACATGTCTTCTTCTCCAATGAAATCCACTACTTGTCTGTCATCCCATCTGGCCTTTCCTCCAAAGCCAGATCTAAACCCTGCTGCACAAGGAGGTCCTCTACCCGGACTTTCCACATGGAGAAACTTCCCTTCCCATCAAACTTCTCAACCTCTATTTTTATGCTACTCCCCATGGCCAATTTCAAAAAATAGCACAAAAATAAATTTTATAAAATAGAGAAATACCTTGACGAGATTTTGTTGAAATTATTTCAACTCCTTGAAGGCCTCCAGATTACTCCTTGAACCAGGCTCTGATACCACTTGTTAGGGTTTACTTCTTGGATTTAGTTTATTAAATCCTTTTCTTTTGGCCTGCTGGAATTAAATGCACTGAAATTAATTCCTCCTTTCTCAGGATTTTATTGGCTAGCGTTTCCTCTTCCTGGCTTCACGTGTTAATTCCTCATGCATTGACTCGCTGGATTAGAATCCAATGCCGCAAGTTTCTTCTCCCCTTCTCTCTCTCCCTCTCCTCCTCCCTTTTCTTGGCGGCGGCGGGTCGTGGATTTCTCCCGGTAAGACATGATCGCGTGTTTCCCTTTTTTTTGATTGACGGACCAGCACCTTCACGTCAAGTAAAGAGGAAGCCGTGGGCTTCCTGGGCGTCAGTTTCTTCAACGTCAGGTTCACGTGAAGAGAGCTTTCCGTAAGATCCACGGTGAGTTCGTTCGTGGGACGTGACATCGGCAATGCACGGTTTCCTTTCCACGCGTTGTGTTCTCAACGGAAGCCTCCTCTCAGGAAATCGGTGAAGAAGCTTGCGGCATTGGATTCTAATCCAGCGAGTCAATGCATGAGGAATTAACACGTGAAGCCAGGAAGAGGAAACGCTAGCCAATAAAATCCTGAGAAAGGAGGAATTAATTTCAGTGCATTTAATTCCAGCAGGCCAAAAGAAAAGGATTTAATAAACTAAATCCAAGAAGTAAACCCTAACACAATGATGGTCCAACTCCACTTACCAAATCATGCTTTATTTTTGTCTACATCTAAAATTTGTTCCTAAACTAAGATAATCTTTGATGATCACTCCCTATTTTAACAGGCTTAAACTGCATAATATGATTGGACTTGCTATATGTCAATTAACCCTAATAGCGGCCTTCTCTAAAGTTGGGAGCAACTTATAAAGTTGAATAGGATTTGTTCTTTGACTAGAAGATATAAAGTTGGGACAAAATTATAAAACATTCACAACTTACAAAAAAAAGAGACCTTAAATAATAAAAGCAAACACATATTTAAGGAATGAAGTTCCTTTTCTTTGTCTCCCTTTTCTTAAGGCAGAGGAGGTACAAAGTTAAGTTGCATATTGAATTATATATACATTATAGCAGAATAGTGTTTAGTTTATCATCCGAAATATGGTCGCAAACATTATAAATTGGATTTAACATAGAGCCCCTTGATACATCTTATTTAATAAGTTGTCTATAACTTTGAACATTTGCCTAGTGAGTTAGTACACTCATTTTCGTACTTTCTTCTTTAAGTACTACAACATTTTATACAAATTTATATCTTATAATTTAGGATTAAACTTTCTTTATGTTCCCAAATTAAATTCAGTTATTGACTTTAAAAGGTTCAAAAACCAACCAATAGTTATCTAGAGAATAAATTATATGTTGAGATGTTTATATGGGTAAGGATCAAGTTACACATGCTGTAACTCTTAAAGGTACACCTTTTTGAATTGGATGATTGGAATCTCATATCAATGATCCAATTCATTAGATGTGATCTAGTACTTCTAAGATATTATGCTGCAAAAATCATATGATTTCAAAATCTCTAGCCTATGCACATCAAGTGGTAACAAAACATATATCATTCTACATTATTTAAATTGTTCAAATTTGACTACTTGATGGTAACTTAGGGATCTCTAAATCACATTTTTGGTGTGTAAGTAGTTTACAGGTGTTAGATTAAACCAAACAATTCAAATCATTGATGTAGGACCCCAGTTATCCAATTTAAAAAAGGTGTGACACCAAATGTAACTTGAATATGACAATATATGTGAGTGTATAGAGAGATAGATCTTGACTTGGCTACCCTTAAGAGGATCTCTAGTTAGATCCAATCAATTCTAGATTTGAATGATGGAAATCCCATATTGATGATCTGAGTCATTGGATATTATCTACTATCTCCAAAATACTTACACACCACACTTCATTTGATTTGAAGACCCCTAATCCATACATCAGGTGGATAGATACCCATGTATCAAGTGGATAAATAGAAAGATATAGAGCTTAACTTAGCTATGCTTAAGAGGATCTTCATCCGGATATAGTTAGGTATATATTTGAAAGATGGAGATCCTATATTAATGATTTAAGACATTGAATGTGATATGCTATCTATAAAATGCTTACACACCAAGATTTAAGTGATTTAGAGACCCCTAATCCATGCATCGAGTGGTCAAAATATTGGACAATTTAAATAACATGAAATAATGCATGCTTTTTTACCTTTTGACACAAACTAGAGGTCTCCAATCTCATGATTTTTAGTGTGTAAGCATCTTATAGATTATCCAATAACTTAGATCATCAATGTGGAATCCTTATCATCCAAATCTAAATCTAACCAAAACTGAGTGGAGATCCTATCTATATAGCCAAGTCAATCTCTATATCTATCTATTTATCCATTTTACACATGAATTAGGGTCTCCACTTAAATGAACTTTGGTATATAGACATTTTAGAGATAATAGATCACATCCAATATCTCGAATCATTAATGTGATGACCCCATCAAGCTATCTATTTATCTCATTCTATCTATCTATACGCATACATGTATGCATGTATGTGTATATGTCTATATGTATGTATGTATGTATATTTACGTATGTGTGTATACATGGGTCAAATTCAAGTTAAACCTAGTGTAACTCCTATAAAGTTACCCTTCTTGAATTGGATGATAAGGATTATATATCAATGATTCAAGCTATTGGTTGTCATCAATTGCCCCTAACCTAGTTACAAACCAAAAATCATGTGATTTGAAGATTCCTAACCCATGCATCAACTGATCAAAACTTAAATAGTTTAAATAACCTAAAATAATACTTGTTTTTTTTTATCATTTGATGCATAGGTTACGTGCCTCCAAATTATATGAAATTTTCAGTATATAAGTTGTTTAACGATACAGATCACATCAAATGGCTTAAGTTATTGATATGAGACCTCATCATCCAATTAAAAAATTATATAACTCTATAACAATTATACTAGGAGTAACATGGTAACCATATACAACCCCCCCCACACACACACTTTTCTCCCCATGCGCGCACATGCACACACGTGCATGCGCACACGCACATGCACATGCGCATGCACGCACACACATAGAGAGAGAAAGAAAGAGAGAGAGAGAGAGAGAGAGAGAGAGAGAGAGATTTCTCTATATTCAATATAAACAATCAAAAGGAAGAATAAGAATCATAAAATTGAAGAATGAAGAAATGGTAAAAAATTCTTACACGCTAAAAAAGCTATCATGGATGATAAAAGACCAAGAACAAAACCAAGAGGCAGAGATAAAGCATGTGTGCCCAGATCAGACGCCTTTTTCGTTGAAGTTGTCATCTAGGAGGAATTACAGAAAAAAATTTAGACAGCATTAGCATATTCCAACTGATATGCCAGTTACACGATAAGGAAAAACAACTATAAGTCAAAGAGTTACTTACCAAAAGAAGCTCGAGAAAACATATATAAGAGACCGTGTTAAATGCAAACATGAATTGCACATTGGTGCCAGCCCTGTTAGAAGCAAGACTGCAACTACATATTTACAATCTTAGAGCCATATATGTAGATATTGAAATTGAAATACAGTTAGACTGCTAAGGACTCTGATAATTAAACTGTAAACTTGCATTCATAATTTTCATCTTTATTTCTCCACTTTCTGCACTCATGATTACATCTTTTTGAAAATCTGTTCAACAATGCACCTTGTGCTCTACTTCCTTGAAATATTCAATCCAAATTATAGCACAGAGTGAGTTGTGGTGGTAGTTGTGATTCTAGCAAATCAGTAATCAGGAAAAGACCTAATAACATTAGGAGGTCATACTCTTACTTGATTTTCACTCAAGAGATCCACATCAACAACATTTTCATTATTTCTACTAACATTAATATGTTGAAGATAGTTGAACAGACGAATTGTACATTTTTAGTGCAGACATTCATGTGACAAGAAAGAAATTTCAAATTGTGGAAAGAAATGTCAAATTGGAACATCTATTAATTGATGGGAACTTAAAGGCACATAGTAGATGAACATTCAAACAAAATTTACTCATGCTAGGTTCTGTGGATTTGATTTCTATTGTCCATACAGATAATATATTGATAGCAAGGAAAATATGGATTTAAGTTATCTAATTTAAAGGTCCAGGAGTTTTAACCATTTGATTTTGCTGTCTCCAAAAGGAAATGATGCAGATATGCCATCTAATGCTTTGTTCAAAGTAAACATAAAAAGCAATCAAGATACTATATTGAAAATAAGAATCTCCCTAATCTGTGTTTACCTAAGGTGAGTGGCTTGCCTCTCCAAAAGGAGAGCATTCAGTGGTTGGAAGCTAGCAGTCTGAGGATTCTGTAATCTCATTAAAGTCACAGGTAGGTTTTTAACATCCTGCTTGCAGATATCACACGTCTTATTACCTTTAATGCTGAACCATTTAACTATGCACTCTTCATGTACAAGTGCAAGTTCACCTTTGCAACTGCACTCCATCTTCAGAATTTGCCTGCCATCCTTGAACTCAAGTAAGCATATTCTGCAGATTGCCTCTTCCTCAAGAATATCTTCCCCTTTGTCTTGAGTTGCTGCAAGTATAAATTCAACATAATATCTTTAATAATTCCATAATAGATATACATAAATGCCCATAGATCACAGGAATTTATGTAGAAAGAAACTTTAATTGGTGAATAGAATTTAAAATTCAACTTCAACCAAATTAGTAAGGAATTCTCATCATCGGCAACAGATAAAGTACTTGAGGCTTATAGACAATATTATGGAACAAGAATAATAAATAATAATGAAGAAATTCATGACTTTGTTATGTATAGCTAAAAGAAACTTGAAGCACAGTAAGCACCATCATTCGCTTCTACAGCATGACTTGATGAGCCACCATCAACAGGAATAGAGTGCAAGTTTGGTGATATTACACGGACTAGACCTTGAAATGAATAGATCTGCTGCACATTGGTTTTGGCATTGCTGGGTAGTGAAATTGAGCGTGCAAGTTGCTTCTGAATATCTTCTTTCTGTTGGAGTGACAATAATCCACTTATAACAAGCTCAGAGATGTTAACAGAGGTTTAACATAAAACTTCAAAAGGATTTTCTATTCAATTGCCGATATAAACTTCTTTAACAACCATTGTATTTCCTTTGAGAATAACTTCAATATACACTGTAGATTAGATGTATCTAAGATACAAAAACATGTCTTGAAACATTTTCACATGAGAACCCTAAAAAAGCAAGATCTCATGAAAACAAAACAGACAGAAATCAGACATTGTTTATGTGGAAATGTATAAATGTTTTTTACCAACTTGGCCAGTTGGCAACCTCATAGAAATATGTGAATACAAAAAAGACATACATTGAATTTTTCATGCATAGCTTACTGCCCAAATCCATAGCAAGATTCGCTTTTCAAGAGTGGACATATTTGACTTTGGCCATCTTAAACATAATACTTAAAACTTTTGATATTTACTTCTATATATGGGCATATCCCTTAATTTCGCAAAGGAAACCTCATGAAGATCAAGGCATGGTCCAAATTAATGATTGCAGAGAGAAAGAGAGGATGACAGTGATGGACAAGGCACTGCTTCTAAAGTCGCATTTAAGGTTTCTCTCTCATATCGATGTCGATTTGCAGCATAATTTCAGGGCAATCCCCTTTGCAGTCCAATTTCAGAACATATGCATCAAGCAATATCCTTTATCTTTTAGTGCTTATGTTCAGCTTATTAGATGTTTTTGCTTTTGTTCATGTAGTGTAAGTCAGTGAAAGTTCTAGAAACCATCTTTAGCCCATGACCAAAGTGACCTAAAATAACAAAGTGTGCGTTTTACTTATTTTTTTCTAAAAAAATCTGACTTTTGTTTACTCTAGAAACTTATGACAAAATGGTGCTAAATTAACAGAAAACAGAAAACAATGGAATAGGTCTCATTTGCAAGTATAAGACCATATTTCCAGAGATGGTATATACTTCTAATGATTATGTTAGTTTTAGAGGAGTCGAAAAGCACCTCCTTTTTACTCTTTAAATTCGAACAATGCTGCTGTATCTCTTGACAGTAGATGCAGTGCCATTTCTTCAATTTATCTTACATCACACAATCCAACAAGTCAAGACATGATCATATATGAATCCAAGAATGAAAAAGAAAACTTACATCAAACTAGAGAGGCCGATTTTAAGATTCTCCTGTGTAGAGTGAAGACCTGAACTGGCAGCTTGTGTCACAGGCAAAGAGCGTGTCCTACGTGCCGGCACAGTGGACATGTCTGTGGCCAGAGGGGTGGCATTAACGCAGAAGTTCTCTCCTGTTGTTGTTCCAAAAATGTTATCTGAGAGAGAACTGCCAGGTCACCTTGTGGAGTCAAGCCGTTGGTCTGAAAGCCAAACTGTGGAAGTTGAGTTCCGATACATGACTTTGTCCTTGGTGAAGTTGGCCTCAGAGGTAACCCCGTTTCCCCAGTATCACTAGCAGTGGATACTGGAGAAATAGTTATTCCCATAGAAGTAGGCAGTGGGCTTTCCAAGGATCTTGATACAGTTTCTCCTCGATTTCTTTCGTCTGCATCAGACAACTGGATAGCCATTTGAAGACTCATCAATGGCACACCTCACTACATAATATCTTGCAATATAAGACTGAATTATGCTAGTACATGTTAAAAAATTTGAACAATAAAATAAAGTTCAAATGTAAAATAAATTTATTTCTTCATCCTTGTTATATATCAATGCATATTTATATATGAAAACAAATCAATAGAGTGTGAGTGGCTAATTATATTCAGTAGAAAATGAAAAACTCAAAATAAGAATGAGTTAGAAGTCAAGCCTGGGAGGCGGTTTCAACCACAGCCCTAAAGGAGAACCGGCCCGCTTCTCGTGCGAAGAACTTTGGACCTCAACCCTCCTCCAAGGTACAACCCAAGAGCTTGAACTCCTACGTTCGCCGGCGGCACGATCTCAACGAACGTCAATCAGCTATCTTCAACACAATTCGAAGAAACAGAAAACTGAAATGTAGAAAAACTTGTTGTGGTTCTTCCTTACATTTCCTACATTTTCAACCTCTTAAACCTTATTTATAGATTTTTTTTTTTTTTAACGGTCAAAACGTTTTTTTTTTTTTTTTTTTTAGGCAATTTGTTTATTTCAATTAAATTAGCCAAACGTTCGGCCGTTTTATTTTTTAAACGGCCGAGCGTTTGAAACGGTGGAAACGGGGTTTTTTTTTATTTTTATAACGTCGGCGTTTGGTTTTCCAAACGGCCGAGCGTTAACAATCCCCCACAAAAAAAAATAAAACAACCAAATAAATTAAATTCAATAAGCAATTTCAAAACTTTAAAATTTACTGTGCTTAGTGCAAGTACCTTCTAGGTTTGAACTTGCATTTAGTATAAATACACACAGTATGAAGATGAGCTGATCATAATGCGGGTTAGCGCTATCTAGGCCATGCGCTTGCCTTGATTTTCATGGAGTTACTAGGGATTCGCCCCGGTCCCATAGTCGCGGCCTCACGACTACTCTCACTAAGGTAAATCCTCCAAGGGTATGTGCAACGGAATCATACCTTGCTGAATTTACAGCCTTGGATCTATTAAGAGCTATGCTCAACTTAACCGTCACAATAAAGCACCACACCATAGGGATGGGATGGAGATAGACTCCTAAAGCGGTGCTTCCAGATATCACCTCAGAGATCGTTTCCCTTTGAACCTTAACCATGGGGTTGCCATGACGGTAGGGGTCCACTCTGGTGACTAATATATGGGCTTAAGCCCCATCCCCCTCGATGTCTCAAACACGCAGCCTTCGAAAGGCCTTTGGTTAAAAAATCTGCCAAATTATGTTTAGATCTTACAAACTGCAGTGATATTGATTCTTTCATTTTATTTCTTATAGATTTATACCTGATCAGGATATGATTATTCATCTTTTTATTGGATGTCTGTTGATTTAACAGATCAATCAGAGCTCTACAATCACAATTTAAACAAATTCGAGAAATATTTGGTGAAAGAATATCTATATCATTTATTAAGTCTTTCAGCCATTGTGCTTCAGTGCAAGTAGTGTCAAGAGCTGTTAGCTCAGACTCTAGAGTACTTCTAGTGATTATAGTTTGTTTACATGAGCCCCAAGATACTGCAGCTCCTCCTAAAAGGAAGAGATACCCAGTGGTGGACTTAACATCGAATTTATCTGTTACCCAATTAGCATCACTATATCCCTCAATCACTTCAGGATAACCAGAATACACTAGAGAATAATTTATAGTTCCTTTAAGATATCTAAAAATTCTTTCTAGGGCTTTCCAATGTTCTTTACTAGGATTGCTAGTATACCTACTCAATCTGCCTACTGCATAAGCTATGTCTGGACGAGTTCTATTTGAAATATACAATAGGGATCCTATTCTTTGAGAATATCCTAATTGATTAATAGGTTCTCCTAAATTTTTAATTAAATGAGAGTTATGATCATAGGGAGTAGAAATAGGATTTAAATCATAATATTCAAACTTTTGAAGCATTTTCTTTATTGAGTGTGCCAGACTTATTGCTATTCCATTATCTATTCTGTTAAGTTTTATTCCTAGAATTACATCGGCTTCTCCTAGGTCTTTCATATCAAACTTACTTGATAAGTAGCTTTTAGTTTCTTGAATTAATTTCAATGATGTTCCTAAGAGTAATATATCATCTACATATAAGCATAGTATTATAAAATCAGTGTCCTGTCTTTTATAGTATACACATTTATCATATTCATTTATTTTAAAGCTATTTTTTAAAATAATTTCATCAAACTTAATGTGCCACTGTCTAGGAGCTTGTTTTAAACCATAAAGAGATTTGATTAATTTATATACTTTATATTCTTGTCCTTTTACTTCAAATCCTTGAGGTTGATTTATGTAAATTTCTTCTTCCAATTCTCCATTTAAAAATGCAGTTTTTACGTCCATTTGATGAATTATTAATTTATGGATTGAGGCTAAGGCAATTAGAGTTCTCAGGGTTGTTATTCTTGCTACAGGAGCATAAGTATCAAAATAATCTATGTCCTTCTTTTGATTGAATCCCTTTACTACTAACCTAGCTTTATATCTTTCTATTGATCCATCCGGTCTTAATTTTCTTTTAAAGATCCATTTTGTTCCTATAGGTTTGTTTCCAGGAGGTAAATCAGTTAAAATCCATGTTTTATTTTCTATGATTGATTTAATTTCACTATCTATAGCTTCTTTCCAATATGATGATTCTGATGATGTCATTGCCTCATCGTATGTGGAAGGATCACCTTCTATTAAGAATGTAAAAAAATCTTCACCAAAATCTTTTTCAATTCTTTTCCTTTTGCTTCTTCTTAGTTCTGGTTCAATTTCTAGTTCTGTGGCTTTAGAGGATGATGGTTCAAATTCCAGAGGTCTAGATATTTTAGTCTTGAATGGCATTATATCTTCAAGAAAGAGGCATCTCTAGCTTCTATGATTGTGTTATCAGATATGTTGTTAATCTCTGATTTAATTACTAAAAATCTATAGGCATTGCTATTTTGGGCATAGCCTATAAATACAGCATCTAAGGTTTTGGATCCTAGTTTTCTCTTTTTGGGTTCAGGAATATTAACCTTAGCTAGACACCCCCACACTTTGAGAAAGTCAAGGTTAGGTGTTCTTCCTTTCCAAAGTTCATAGGGAGTCTTACCACTATCCTTAGTAGGTATTCTATTTAGGATGAAACAAGAAGTCAAAAGAGCTTCCCCCCACAAGTTCTCAGGTAAGCCAGAACTAATAAGCATAGAATTTACCATATCCATAAGGGTACGGTTCTTACGCTCAGCTACACCGTTGGACTGTGGAGAGTAGGGAGCAGTCAGTTGATGAATTATCCCATGTTCTTGACAAAATTGAGCAAATTCATTCGAGGTATACTCCCCTCCTCTATCAGATCTAAGAATTTTAATTTTCCTTTCTTGTTGATTTTCTACCTCACTCTTATAAATTTTAAATTTATTGAAGGTTTCATCTTTAGATTTAATTAGATAACAGTAACAATATCTAGAAAAATCATCTATGAAGGTCACTAAGTACCTATTGCCACCACGAGTTGCAGTCTTAGTTGAGTCACAAACATCACTATGTATTACTCCAAAATTGACGAATTTCTTTTTACTGATTTGAAGGCTTTCTTGGTTGTTTAGATTCAGCACATATTTCACATTTAGACATATCTAGATTCGATTTAGGAATTAGTTTTAAATTCATCATATGTTCGACCTTTCTTAGGTGTACATGACCCAACCTGGCATGCCACTGATTTTGATTAGATTTATTCACAAGATAAGATTGATTCTCAACTTTACTAATAAAAGGATTATTACATTCAATTTAAATAAGCCTTCACTTACATATCCTTTTCCTATGAAGGCATTATTCTTAGTTATTACAACTTTATTACAATCAAGAACAATTTTTTATCCTCTCTGAACTAGCTGAGATCCACTGACAAGGTTCTTCCTAAGATCAGGAACATAAAGCACATCCGTCAAGGTGAGAACTTTTCCCGATGACATTTTCAGGTTCACTCGACCTTGTCCTTCGACCCTGGCGGCTGTGTTGTTCCCTAGAGTCACACTTCCTCTACTTGAGTCCTGAAAAGTAGTGAACCAGGAGCGATCAACACAAATATTAACATTAGCTCCTGAATCCAACCACCAGTCAAGGTTGGAATAAGTAAGATTTAATTCAGGGTTCAAGTTTACTAACCTAAGAATGGAATCATCTTGACCTTCAACTACGTGAGCTTGGGGTCCAGAGGAAGCAGAAGGTTTGTGAAAGGGCTCCCTTTTCCGATAAAAGCAGTCTCTAGCAAGATGATTTGTCCTCCCACACACGAAACAGAATCTTTTACTTGGACCTTGGGTTGGCTGGCTAGGTCTAGTATTGTGTGTTTTAAAGGTTTCACCCTTGGGTTTGAACTTGTTTGTTTTAGGATGGTAGGGTTGGTTCGATTGTTTTTGAAGGTTCGATTGAAATTTAGGCTTTGACCTTCGTTTAGTATTGTTGTTGGTTTGGGGTTTTTCGGTTAGATTGGCTTGGACACTTATTTTGAAGGGTTTTAGACCTCTGTTGGTCTTCAATCCTGATTGAGTTTAGAAGTTGAGCCAAGGTTAGCTCTCCTTGTTTTTGAAGCTGACTTTTGACAAAGCCATTCCAAGAAGGAGGCATTTTATCTAAGAGGCTAGAAACTTTAAAACCTTCAGAAAATTTACCTTCATTGGCTTGAAGTTTCCTAAGGTATTCTTGGAATTTATGAATTTGGTCATTGATAGGCATGTCATCTACCATATTGAATCTGAGGAATGATGCGGTATTAAATCGTTCTACTCCAGCATCATCAAGTCCATATTCAGACTCAAGGTTATCCCATAATTCCTTTGAATTTTTAGCCGATAGATAAATGTCATAGAGAGAGTTGGACAGGGCACTAAGGATTCTACCTTTACATAGATAATCCTCTTCAGGGGTAGTGGTTGACATTGTGCTAGAGGAACTGGTAGATGTTTTGTCAATCACTGACCAAAGACCTAAGGTAGTTAGCCAAAATTTCATTTGGCTTTGCCACCTCCTAAAATTGGATCCATCAAATTTTTCTGGTCTAAGACTAACGATATCATCCCTAAGGGTTGCCATATGGTCCAAGCTAGATTCAGAGAGGATGATCTGAAAAATGAAAATGATTTTGTTACAACGTTGTTTGAATAATTCAAACATTTTTTTTTGTTTTACAATAAGAGAACAAGATATTTTGCTACAAGTGAAAGGAAATTAAATATATATTAAATATGCAATGTAAATAAATTATAATTAATTTGCAAACGGTTCTCCTTTAGATTGTTAAAAAATTTGAACAATAAAATAAAGTTCAAATGTAAAATAAATTTATTTCTTCATCCTTGTTATATATCAATGCATATTTATATGAAAACAAATCAATAGAGTGTGAGTGGCTAATTATATTCAGTAGAAAATGAAAAACTCAAAATAAGAATGAGTTAGAAGTCAAGCCTGGGAGGCGGTTTCAATCACAGCCCTAAAGGAGAACCGGCCCGCTTCTCGTGCGAAGAACTTTGGACCTCAACCCTCCTCCAAGGTACAACCCAAGAGCTTGAACTCCTACGTTCGCCGGCGGCACGATCTCAACGAACGTCAATCAGCTATCTTCAACACAATTCGAAGAAACAGAAAACTGAAATGTAGAAAAACTTGTTGTGGTTCTTCCCTACATTTCCTACATTTTCAACCTCTTAAACCTTATTTATAGATTTTTTTTTTTTTTTAACGGTCAAAACGTTTTTTTTTTTTTTTTTTTTTAGGCAATTTGTTTATTTCAATTAAATTAGCCAAACGTTCGGCCGTTTTATTTTTTAAACGGCCGAGCGTTTGAAACGGTGGAAAACGGGTGTTTTATTTTTATTTTTATAACGTCGGCGTTTGGTTTTCCAAACGGCCGAGCGTTAACAGTACATTCAACCAATGATTGATCGCATGTAAAATGGAGACAGGAATGTCAACAAAATGACGGAAAAAAAAAAAAGCAAGTCATTTATAGCTCATTTGATTGAATCATGTCAATCATGATATGCAATAATTATATAAAATGGTAGAAGGTAAAAGTTGAATACAAGCAATACTAGTTATCTAAATTAAATTTAAAAGTTTGACTCTTGATGTTGTATACCATTGACACCCCGTGAGAAGGACTTCTAGCTAGTGCAAGCAAAGACCCAAGCAGATATGATGCCCCATTTGCTCTCCAAGCATCATACACAGTGTTTTGAAAACTGGACCAGATCGGTCGGTTCAATCGAAAACCGGTCATTAGTCCGGTCTGATTTTATTATTAAAGTTAACTTTTATATGACCCAGTAAAAACCGAACAAACACATTGAATCGGTCGGGTTTCAATTGGTCCAACCCAGTTTTAGATTTTTTTTAATTTTTCATTTGAATTGTATTTATATTTTATTATTTATATTATTAAATTAAAATTTAATTATAATATTATCCGATCCGATCAAACCGGTTCATCCGGTCAAACTGATTGACCCACAACCCAAATATTAAGCCGGTTCGATCCAGTTTTCAAAACATTGATCATACATTAACCAAAAACTAATTTAGAATCTTTAACAGTTTCCCTTAAGAGACAATCGAAACAAGGCTTGCTTCTACATCAAGGTGATGGAGGACATGAATCCGAATCCATCATAAAGCCATAGATGACCAGATAATTTTTTTTTTTAAAAAAAAAAAACCATTATCTAACACATCCAAAATTCACAGATTTCAGATGGTGCGACCACCATGGCTTAAGGAGAATAATCTAGGAAACATCTGTGAAGCTTTGCGCTTATTCCAGCATATACCAAGAAGTAATAGAGGTGCATAGAAAGCAAGAAGTTCTTGATTAACGCAAAAAATATAGGCCACCATTTACAGAATCAAAGATACTTAAATTGAACACTGCCTTCTCAAATTTACGATCATTAGAACTTGTAAACCCAAATACCAATCAAAGTGTTCCCATATTCTTTTCCCTTCTTGACGAGAAACCGATCAAAAGGAACTGATTACAAATTCATCGTGCAATTTCATAAACAAAAAAGAAGAAACATTGATTTGTTTTTCGCTAAAGACGTCGAAAAATAAAAAATGTTGGAAGAAATGCTTATAGTCTTAAAAGAACAACACCTGTAGATCGGGAAAACTGGGAACAGCTTCCTCAGCTGATCGCGATGGAGCTCCCGAACTCTCCATCAATTGTTAAATTCGAAGAGTACCGAACGGAAACGAAGAGAAAGAGCGCAGTCGCTCAATCTCCGAGGACGGTTGGATTGCGAATGGAAGAGCGCTGCAGGGTTTTAAATTGGAGGCTCAATTCTGTGGAGAATTCAATTCAATTGAATCCTACAAAAGAAAGGAATGGAAATGAATATGTGATAGAATTCGCTTGAAATAAATATTAAAACATCAAAATTCAGCTAAACGCTACCTGGAATGGTCCAAATGAATTGAATTTATATCAAATTTTATTAATACCTTCTTAAATAATTGCCTTCTTTTTTTATCGATGCTTTTATGGCTATTAAAAAAATATTAGTATAATATTTTCTCTAGCTAAATTAATTTCGAATCTATCAGAAGAGTAATAAGTGTAATCTAAAACATGAAAGGAGAGACCGTAGAAAGGGGTAATGCTAATAAATTCTAGATTGCTAAATCACATCAATTTTAACTTGGATTCCAGAAATCTAACTTAAATATTTTTTGGTTTAAAAACATTCCAAATAAAAAAATTACTTAAAAAAACAGAAACTTAAGTGCAAACAATGCACGCCAGCTCACCTAAGGCTCGAAAACCATCCTTTTTATTACTTTTTATTTTAATATTATTTTTTAAAAAATTAAGTACTCTAAAGAATAGAAGTAGCAAAACTCGTGAGCTGCTTTAAAACTCGTGAGCTGAGCTGAGTTCTCGTTTTCTATGATGCTTTAAGATTCGTGCATTCGGAGGGTTTGTTCTTGATATCTGGCGATGGTCGATGTCAGATCCCCGACTCCCAGTCGGACGATGGACTATCCAACGAATTCAACTCCTGTGGCTGCAGATGGAGGATCGGGAGAGGAGATATCTGGGTTTCGCTCCTCTGCTCGCCGATTTGAATGGGTATCGTCTTCTCCTTTTTCGGCGATGGTGGAGGTGCTTGAGCGGCGGTTCCCGAAGGTCCTTCAGGTTCCACCTCAGGCGCTGGCTGATGAATCTGTGGAGTGGGGATTAAGGTGGTTTTGTCCGAAGCCTTTCGAGATGGGTGCTGCCTGAAGCTATCATCAGAGAGCTTCGCAGAGCAGGCGCTGCCGATGAATCGAAGCTCTAAGCATGGCCTTGGCTCATCGCCATTATATGTTCAGCTTCTCTGATCCTGAAGCTAAAGCTTTGGCATTGGGTAGGCCTTGGGTAGTCAACGGGCAGCCAATTGCTATGGAGAATTGGCGCCCGGAGTTCGTCCCGTTCGAAGATTCTCTTTCCTCTGTTCTTCTGTGGATTCGTCTGCCTTCCCTTCCCATTGAGTTCTGATCGGAGCCTATTGTCAGTTCCATCCTCTCTGTGGCTGGTGCATTCGTCTTCCTCGACGCAACTACTAGGGAGAGGAAGAGAGGTGGGTTCGCTCGTGCCTGTGTCAGAGTGGATCTGCGGAAGCCTCTGCGGCCGGGGGTGAGGGTGCGTGGCAACGACAATCCATTCTGGCAACACTTCGTCTACGAGCATCTCGAAGGCATTTGTAGCTCCTGTGGATCGCTGCATCATGAGGGCAACTGTGGCTCTGCAGCAGCGACTGATTTCCCTTTGTCTACTCCGCTGTATGGGCCGTGGATGACTACTCTGCGCGCCGGAGGACTCCTCATTCGCAGGACTCGGCTGATGGCAATAAGCTCAGAAAAAGCTCTGCGATCCCTCTGCTTCCACTGAGGGTTGGCATTTGCCTAAGAAGCCTACTCGCAGGTCGTCAGCCAAGGATGGTGTGGCGAGGATTGATGCCAGTTCCCCTGGTGTGGTGATTGGCGAGGTCGGTCGGACATCGGTGCCTCCGGAGTTGGCCAAGGAGAGTGGCTCTGCTAGGCTCTCTGTGAGGGTCCCTAGGACTCAATCTTCACTGAAGGCACCGTTGGAGGGGGGGCCTGCATGCCGGTCTCTGGTCTCTGTGCCAGTTCAGTTTGAGGGCTTAAGATTGCCTGAGCCATCTTTGCAGAAGATTTCACTTAACACCGCGGCCAATCCATTTGCCTTGTGGGTTCTGATAAATGGACGGGTAGGTCCAAGGCCTGAAAGGAAGCCAATCCTGCACCACTCAAGTGGGCCTGGCCCCATGAAATCATTGGCTCCAAAAGTGTTCTCCAAATCTTTGAAAGGCAAGGGAAAACTCTCTGCTCCAGGCAACGGCGACGTGCAAGCCACCTTTGTCTTTTCAGCAGCAATGGGTGATCCGAAGGGGCATGGGACCTTATCAGATAAAGGGCCAAGCTGACTCAGGCTGAGGAGGTGCTCACCCCTGTTGGCATCACGGAGGCCCCCCAGCTGATTACTCCGGGGAATCGTTCCCATGACTCTGTTGTATGCCTTCTTAAGAAGGCCATCCAGTTGGAGCCGGCAGTTCAGGCTATGGATAGCCAGGACCAGGGGGCATCATTGGGTGTCCCTAGTGATGATCCTCCTGACACTGTGATGCTAGGGGATCATGGCCCCCCTGATACTGAATAAAGATTCTCATATGGAACGTTAGAGGAGTTCTGAAATCAGCGTTTCGCTCCTCTTTTGGGAGGCTGATGCAGCTTCACAGTTGTGATATATGTGTTTTGTTGGAGACTCAACTGTCTGAGGAGAGTCTGGCTTATGTTAGGCGTCAGATATCCAGAACTTGGTCTTCTTATGCTATTGAGTCTGATGGTTTATCTGGCGGCATCATTGTTTTATGGCGATCTAGTGATATTAAGGTGGATGGGTTTCACCACTGCGGGCAGCAGATCGCGCTGGTTATCTCTGAATGAACGTCGGTCCCTTGGCTTCTATCTGGTAACTACGCCAGCACTGATTTTCGGGCTCGCCGTATCCTTTGGGAAGAGATTCAGTCCTTGCTTTTCCAGGGTATTCCTACCTTGGTGGTTGGGGACTTCAATTGCATCATGAGTGCCAATGAGAAGAGAGGCAATAGACAGTTTGTGGAGTCTATGGGCATTTCTGAGTTTTGGTCATTCATAGCCACCGCCAATCTTCTGGACTTGGGGTTTCAGGGTGCCCAATTCACTTGGTGCAATAATCGCCATGGATCTACTAGAGTTTGGGAACGGCTGGATCGTGCTTTGGCCACTGACAATTGGCTTCAGCTATTCCCCTCTACTACTATTACTCATTTATCCAGAATTGCCTCTGATCATTATCCTATTCTTATTGCTACTGATGTGGCTATTTAGCGTACGGGTCAGTTTAAATTTGAGAAGTTCTGGACTTCTTATTTTGCAGCCAAAACTTTAATATCTGAGGTGTGGCATCTTCCTGTCAGAGGTAATGCCACTTATAGACTGTCTCGACGTCTGGAGCTTGTGAGCCGTAGGCTGTCCAGATGGGTGGTGGGTGACATTTTTCGGTAAATTGAGGAGGTGGAGAGTTTTATTGCTTCTATCCAAGTTAAGGAGGATCGGCTTGGTTGTCTTAATGACGCTGATTTATCTTCTCTTCGGTCCAGTCTCCCTCTCCACCACTCCCTTCTTCGGCAGCAGAAGACCTATTGGAGACAAAGATTCCGTATTCAGTGGATCAAGGAAGGTGATCAAAATACTAGATTTATCCATCAAGTCATCTTGAGACGCCGTGCTTCTAATCGGATTCGGAGGCTCATTGATGAGGAGGGGAATGTTCAGGAGAGCTTACGGTATAAGGGACCAGCTTCTTCAGTTCTTCCAATCTCGTTGGACTGAGTCTTCTAGGGATGGGTTCCTTGTGTTTCCTGTGGCGACTCCTCTTAAGGTCACTGATGTGGAAAACGATCTTCTTACTAGACCTGTTACTTCTGAGGAGATTCGGTTGGCCCTCTGGAACCTCGGTTCAGATAAGGCCCCAGGGCCTGATGGGTTTCCTCCGTTTTTCTTCCATCATTATTGGGCTATTGTGTCTCAGGATGTGGTGCAGGCCATTCAGTTAGTTTTTGAGGCTCGAGCTGTTCCTACTGACTGGAACAGGACTCTTGTTACCCTGGTGCCGAAACGGTCTGATGCTTCTTTGCCGCAACATTTTCAGCCTATCAGTCTCTGTACCACCTTATACAAGGTCTGCGCCTGGCTATTGGTCTTCCAGTTGAGGATGGTGGTCCCTCGCCTTATATCTCCTGAGCAGGGGACTTTCCTCACATGACGTTGTATTTCCGATAATGTTCTGTTAGCTCAAAAGGTTATGCATGATATTCTTAGAGCTCTGCTCGTTAGTGTCTGATGGTTGTCAAGCTGGACATGGAGAGGGCTTATGATAGAGTCAGATGGGACTTCCTGCTCCGTTTCCTTCAGGAATTTGGATTTCATGAGCTATTTGTTGCCTGGATCATTGCCTGTGTTCATCGGCCCTCCTTCCATTATTGTTAATGGTGGCCAGGCGGACTATTTCCATTCTACAGTGGGTCTTAGGCAGGCTGCTCGCTATCTCTTTTCTTATTTATCCTCACTGCTGATGCTTTAACTAGGGCTCTTCTTCAGGCTCAGCAGACTTCTTATTTAGCACCTTACAGTGCGGGCCCCCAAGAGCCCTTGATATCTCATCTTTTATTTGCTGATGACTGCATCTTGTTGGGAGGGCTACTACCAGTAATGCTACTGCTTTTGCTTCAGTGATTCAGTCTTATTGCAGAGCCTTTGGTCAGAAGGTCAATATAGATAAATTCGTGATCAATTTCAGTCCGAGGACCAATTCTTCTACGAGGGATTCTATCATGCACATAATAGGTATAATTGCTCAGGCTGATCGCCTATCTTACTTAGGTGTCCCTATAATGGGGAGGTGGCCACAGATCTCTGACTTTTGTGATTTGGAGCACTGAGTCCGTGATCGGTTGGATGAGTGGCAAGTCACTGGGTTATCTATGATGGCTAGGCTTACCCTTATCTGATCAGTACTCACTGCTCTCCCTCTCTACATCCTTTCTAACGCAGCCATGCCGGTGACTTGCTTGAGGAGGATGGAGAGGTGGATTAGAGATTTCCTCTGGGGCTCTAGGCAGGATAGCCATGGGATCCACTTGTTGGCTTAGGACTCTGTGTGTATGCCGATCTCGGAGGGGGGGCTTGGGATTCAGTCCCTTATTGTGAGAAGGGAGGCGCTAATTGCTAGGCACGCTATGAGATTCTTGCTGGATCCTGAGTGTCTATGGAGCTTGTTCATGCGTGCTAAATATGGGGACTGGACCATCCACACCCTCACAGTCTGTCCGTGGCTACTCTTTCTTCTGGAAGGAGGTTTGTCGTCATGCGCCGGCTGTGCTATCACACACTTCTTGGATGATTGGTGATGGAGCGTCAGTTGATGTCCTTCGGGACACGTGGTTGGCTGATCTTCCATTGTCTCGATGGCCCACCTTTGTCAGTGCTGATATCCCTAGTGGCTTGAGAGTCTCTGACCTATTGGTTCAGGATCATACTGCCTGGCATACTTCTCTTATAGCCACTTTGTTTGGTGTTGAACTCCATCGGTGCATTCTCTCCATCCCTCTCCTTTCGGATCACACTTCGGATATTAGATTATGGAGGAGGTCATGTTTGTCTCATGCTTCGATCAGGGATCTCATGCAGGATTTCAGGCCGCAGACCAGCCGCACTTTGGATGTGTCTTAGATTTGGAGGCTCCCCATCCACCCTCGAGTTCGGCTATTCATTTGAAAGATGGCTTGGGATTGCCTTCCTACTTGCTCGCTCCTCTCTAGGAGGGGCATAGAGATCCAGCCTACATGCCCGTTATGTGGTACTGAGGAGGAGACTATTGACCACGCCATCTTCACTTATATTAAAGCGAGATTGGCTTGGCAGATCACGGGTTATTGGTCATGCACTGAGAATAGTGCCCTGTCTTGCACCTCCTTTCTGAATTTGCTGCGGCAGGAGATGAAGAGGGATACCGATAGGCTGAGAGCTATAGCTTGCCTATTTGACTTATCAGGTTTGGTTGTCTCAGAACCGGCATATCTTTACTGCTGTAACTGACCCTCCCCATCGGATTATTAGGACAGCTATGTCCCTTTCTGCTGAGTACACTCTCCATCAACCAGCCATGGACTCTGACAGCCCTAGCATCTAGGATTCTCCTGCTGCCTCCGGAGCGTACCGAGGTACGGTCTTCATCTCCTGGGAACCCCCTCCACTAGGGATTGTCAAAGTCAATTTTGATGGTAGTGTTCAAGGTCGCTTGACGGGATTGGCTTTTGTTATTCGTGGATCTGAAAGCTTGATGTTGGCGGCTGGTGGGTTTGGTCTTCTTGATCTATCGGTGCCGTCTACTGAGCTATACGCAGCATGGGCTGGTATCTCTTATGCTGTACGCAGCTTGGTCATTCGTAGGCTTATCATCGAGGGATACTCCATTACGGTTGTTCAATGGCTCCAACAGGATCTGGACGACCTCCATTCTACCAACTCTCTGATTAGCGACATTTGGTTTATGCTTCGTCAGGTTGATACTATTCAAATTCGGCATATTTATCGGAAAGCTAACTCAGCGGTTGACTAAGTAGCTACCCGGGTCGCCACCACTCCGGTCCTTGGTATTGGTTACCAGGTGACTCCTGCCCGGTGGTGTTCTCTTAAATTTTGTACTCCGATATCTCGGGCTTGACTCACCCTAAAATGGCGTGATCGCCCGTTTATACCAAAAAATAATAATAATAGAACTAAGGCATCAAATATTCTATCCTCTTTATCAAAGTTTTTAAATATTATATTAGTTCATAAATATTATATTTTTTTACTAAATATAAAAAATTCATAAAATATTAAACATGTGTCAAATGATTTAAAATAAAAATTATTTTATATATATATATATATATATATATATATATATACACTAAAATTTCTTCTCAAGCTTTAAAGTTTTAAAGCTTACTTGATGCTCTTGCTACCAGCAAGCCTTGACCTTCTAATTTTCACAACTTATAACTTAATTGTCAGGCTTAGATTGATTAGTTTTGTCCTTGAAAGAAGAATATATATGTATGTGTGGATCTTCGTACAGTGGGAATGAAATGAGAACAGTCCAGTAATTCTTATAAAATCTTATTTGTATCCATATTATGAGTCTCCTAAGTATTCTCATAGTGGTTCTTACTTAACTTTCATAGCTAAAATAAAAGGATTTGTGTATTTATCAAAAACAACAATAAAGGCAACAAAAAAGTCTTAAGCTAACTCAACATGGAAAAAAAATTAATTATACCTTGAATCTTAATTTCAAGGACCAAAGGGTTGGTTCTAGGATAGAATTAGTTCAACTTTAACTTCAAAATCATGGAATTGGTCTTGATTGAATTTTGGCATAGAACCTACTTGTGCTAATCTCATCGATTTAATTATCAAATAACGATGATACCAAGTTCAAAGAGGTAGAGGTTGGTTTTATGATCTCGATTTCAAAATTTTTTGTTATTAGGTTCAAACTAAGATTATGATACCTAAGAAAGGACTTTCATAACTAGTTTATTTTATCAAAAATAAAATAAAAAATGAGTTAGATACTCAACTCAACCCATCTAAGCCTTTTTCTAACTATATGAAGTCGACTACATGAATCTGCTTCCTTTACTCTACTCTATTCAAGGCTAAGTTAAGCATGAGTTTTATACTCTGCCTAATTAAAATTTTATAAATTTAAATAATAAAAAAAGTCATGAAATATGCGTGAACAAAAAAAATATAAGCCTAATCTAAATATCAAGCCAAGCCTAGAAAAAATAAAATGCAGCCTCATCTAAACTAGCCCATATATATATATATATAAACTAAACAATAGATAGGCGACTCACTTAGGTCACCTAATCTAGCTTAAAATTTTACGAGCTTGAGCACAGAAGGGGGTGTGGAGGAATTTCGACGCGTGATGGGCATGCAGGGAATTGTTTCTTTAGATTAGACTACAATTAGTCAAAAAAAGAAAGTATCGAATCAACAAAAAGGTTAGATCGAGCTTGGGCACGAGTATTGAGCCTACCTACTCCTGCATAAACCTTAAGCCTGGACCAACCCAACAATTGATCAATTATTGTCAGTAAGGTTAGCTTATTTCAAATAACTGATGTAATTCATGAGCATATCCTCATGGAAAGCACCAATTCTGTCATAATAAAGTTTTTGCAGGTACAAAATTTGGATCCTAATGCATTTTTGTTTTGATTAGGGATATGGTGCACATCCCATTACCACATGATGGATATTTAATGAATCTGGTGAATTGGTTCCATCTTATATTAACCCCCATGGTATATATAGGACATGGTCAGGGGACTGGTTTGATTTGATCCTAACCCCTATTTCGCTATTTCAAAATAGATGGACATTTAGAACGTTGTGATAGAATTGAACCATATCGAACTAAATCCCACCAAGCCCATGGACATATGCAGAAGAGAATATAGCATGATGGAAAGGTCTTTTTACATCGTCTTCAATGCAGAAAGCGTGCAGGCATACTTATTGAACCATGGCACGTGCGCTTGCACATGGCACGCATGGCCAATAGCCATGCTGCGATGCACTAAGTTGTTCCTATGACATGATCTACTTACTGATGAGATATCAATAAGGGAGAGAGAATGATAGACAAGACGAGAAGCAACGCATTAAACAAGTCAATATACCTTATTTCAGCTCTAATTTCTATACAAATCGAAGTGTTATGATGATGTATTTTTTTTTCAAAAAGTCCCTTGCTTTTGTCCCTTCATGCCAACACAAGCATGATTAAGGAAAGACTGTAGGAAATATGGCATCATTAGTGGAGTTCCAAGCTTTCATTCTTCTCATCTAACCATCATAGTTTTTCCAAGAATTTCAAGCATTCCCTATCACTCCTTAACCCACATATAGTTAAATGCCACCGTGTTCTCTCACCTAGAGCTTCTTGTGGGATGCTTGCCACATAAAGAGACATCTCAGGAATCTTGCCACTATAATCTGCTTAATAGCTAAGAAAAACCAAGCTGACGTAGAACCAAACGTCTAGTTTTAGGAACAAAAGCCATCACATTTTCTTTAAGAGCAGCACGATCATAATTCTTTATGCATCATAAAGGTAGGTTGTATATCAGTGAGCATGACATGCTTGCATGCAACCAAGGGTTGTAATCTCGTTAGCTTCCATGCAGGTTCTCTGAAACTGTTGTCCAACGAACTCCCGTACGTCTCTCGACGCTTCCCCTCCTCCCTTTCACTTACTATCACCACCACCACCACCTCCATATGGCATATGGGGCACTGCATCATGTCTGAAGGAACTGCTTCCAGTATCTCTGATATATTACCCACAAAATCGTTGTTTTCAGTTACATGTAGATGCATGTGTATTAAATCTTTTCCCATAACTATTGGTAATTAAATCTTTTCAACCTCAGGTCTTCAAAATTCTAGTCCCATTTTGACCTTTTGGTAATTCAATATTTCATTTTTATATTGAATAGCTAGTTTTGAACAAATTGTAACAGAGAGAACTTGACAGATAAATAATTAACTTGTTAAGTATGGAACGGTATTTCTTCCAATAATTTTATAGGAGGGAAGACGTACTAAGGAGTTTGGAAGACTAAAATTATATCTTTGGATTGCTGTACCACATCTCGTACCTTCTCATGCTTTGCTTTCACGAGTGCTTCATTTTGCATTATATTATAACTAAAATGTTTCATGTTACAAATTTTCCTACCTTTTCCTGCCGTAAGAATGCAGACGTGTACCAATAAGATGGCATTAGTTTATCCTATGTTCCTCGGTTCTCACTAGTGTTGATTCATGTGATTCATTAATCACAGGAAATTTAACTAGTTGATCCATGGAAATAAAACAATATAATGTATTTTCAATGTGCAAATATAAGAGAGTAAATTTGTTGAAGACACCATTGGCTATAACCACTTTGTTGACTAATTTAAAACCATTGAACAATAAAATTAACTTATTGTTTCTTTGGACATAGTCAAAGTCTTGCTTTATGTTGACTCTTTTCTGCATGCACATTGACAGATGTTCTTGTCTGACCTGTTGTTCAAACGAGAGTTCCAGCATCTCTTTCCAGAGACTTGATTGATTGGCTCGCATGTGTTCAAGATGGCATAAGCTTGGAGGCCTGTAGGCCCACAGGAGAACTGTCACCCTAAGGCTACAAGAAAAATGAGGTTGCTCCTGTTTTCTGATATCCATCAATCCTAACAGTTTTAGAGATCATAGTTTCAAATAGATTACCATACAAAATGTTGACACTTCATGTTCCATCGAAATATAATAGAATAGTGATGCATCTAGGCTCATTCTCTTGGGATTTAAAACCTTGTTAAAGATTATATTGCAGCTCCTTTTTCTAGTAAGTTGTAATTTATTTCATGACATGCATGAAAAACAACAATTAAATTGAGAGAAGTGGCTGTCACAAGCTTTCAATGCTGCAAATGATTACCTGTAGTTAATGCTATGTGATCTGCACTACCCCCAGCAATTGCTCATGATCAGTGCTGAAATGTACTTGGAGTGCTAGGAGACAACTGAAATCAGCAGAAAAACAGGACAAGGTGATCTTCCTTCTATCAAAACAAAGTAAAGATCTGTTCATTTTGTTGTTAAACCCACACAGCTCATTATAACATAATAGACAAGAAAGGACATTGAAAGAATAATCAACTAAAAAGGGTTCCTTCTCTTGATTCTCTTCATTAAGCGATATAAGGAAATATTATTTAGGAAGAAAAAAAAAAATCAGAACCCAACTGCCAAAATACTGTTGGTGCTGATCTTTGCTTATATATGAAATCCAGTCTAAACTGATTAACTATAACTTTTTTCTCAGTTGATTTTGCTTGCTGAGGAGACCTACCTACACTCATATATCTATGAAGATCCTTTAGCCAGTGGGTTTTAACTATGAAGGAAGGAAGAAGCCCCATTACTCTATCCTCAAGCATCCTCCAGGCAGTAAGAACCTGAACCTTTCAGCATTCTCTATCAAGTAAGAAGGAAGATGAACAGCTGAAGCTGATCTTGGGATGGCACCCAACCTCTTAAACAGGTCCCTGAAGGTATACTCCTCGGGCAACATGTCGAACAGATCTTCTCCTTGGCAAATGATCCCCTGGATCCTCGAATGATCCAGAAAGCTCGACCTCCTCACTCGGTCTGCATGGCTGTACGCCGTCATCTTGAACACAAACTCTTCAATCCTTCTGAAGCAAAAGCTACAATGCCACCCAGCATCAGCCAAGATCAGGTCTGTCAGCCGAGAGTGCTTGTACCTCGTCTCCGGCCTGTAAACTTGGGCTGTGGCTCGCCAGCTCCCAAAGCCTACCGGGAACTCGAAGGAGTACAGGTACTCTCTCAGCTCCAGGTGCATCAAAGGTGGCATGCCATCGCACCACTGCAGCAGCTGCAGCGTCCGAGGGCTCGGGATCTCATCAGTGTCTGCCATGATCACGACGTCCCCCGGGGTGATTCCTGATCTGCGGAGAAGAGCGTCGGCGGCGGACCGCTGCCGAGACTCAAACCGGAAGGGATCTTTGTGCCACCTTGGACTGCTGTCGCCCGGCAATGAATCATAGACGATCTTCGATCTTGCGAATTCGAACCGCTGGAGGTTCTCGAGGAAAGAGAGGCTTGCGGATGCCGGTGAAGGTGGTGTTCGATTCAAGGATCACAAACTTATGCACGTAAGGGAATAGCTCACGGTACCGGATCTCGAGCATGTCGACCTCGTTGCTGAAGATGATGGCGTCGAACACACGGCGGGGATGGAGGCGAGGAGTCCAGCCGTGGAGGCGGCAGAGGTGCTCCATGGACACATTCTCGGCATAGTAGTGGGGAATGCGGGTGAAGGGGCGAGGCGGGGTATCCCAAATGGGCCGGAGGAAGTAGGAGATCTTGTGGCCATGGTAGAAGAGTACGACGACGCATGCAGGGAGGAGGAGGAGGAGGAGGAGGAAGAGTTGAGCTGTTGAGGGGAGTTTTCTCTTCGGCGCCGCCGCAGCGTTGGGGAACCTTTTGGCCATGCCAGAAGGGTCTAGGATCCTACTACATAGGAGGGAATGGCTCTCTTTGAGGACGAGCAATAATATTGGATCAGCTTGTTCCCCAGCATCTGGCAAGATGGCATAACAACGTGGAGACACCCGAATCAATTGATGAATGCATTAACATCTTTTTTTTTTTTTTCTTTTCTTTCAGAAGGAAAATCTAAGAAAAGTTGAACTTCATATATGATCTATCAAACTTATATAATAATGGTGCATAGAGATTGAAATAAAACTGAAAACAACCTGAATCAAAGAGGGCTTAGCTGTATATAACACCTACTTGCTTTCTGTCTTGTTTTCATGAAGCAACATCTGCTGCTGCTGACTTACAGATAAGTATTCTAAATGCCCTCAACATCAGAGGTGGAATGCCTTCTCTCTCTCCAATTGTTTTGAGCTATATATATGGAGGAAAATAGAAATACTAAGAGATGGAGACCATCTTGTGTTCATCTCAGATGGGAGGATGCACTTAAAGAGCTTTGGACTTGTGGCACAGCTGGCCGATGATAGGAAATCCCAAGATCCTTCAGCCTCTCTATCTACCTAGATGTTTCTCTACTTCTAGTATCTTTTTCTTATACTTCAATTTTACAATGCAGTTTGTACTCTGTTTTCCATCAATAAAACATGGGTGGTGGCTCATGCCCTCCCTTTAAAAAAAAAAAAATGAAAAAAATGGTGACTCAATGGTGTTGCAATCCTTCTATCTAAATTTAAATGATCGATGAGCAATAAAGCATTCCAACTCTTCAAAAGAAACCTAAACTAATTCCTATTCTCTCAATGGAATGGTGTCATATTTTAAAGGCTGAGTTTGGCTAAACAATGGCGGGTGAAATAACTATTTGGATTGGATAAAAGGTGCAACTGTCCCATTTTATTAATAATAAAGAATTGAAGAGAAGTTATGTGAGCTGACCATTTATACTGAGAAGCAAATCAAGATACATATTGACTTACAGATAAAAATAACTCCCACTTGAATGACCAACTTGTTCCCTTCCGGAAGGATTATTAATAAAGAAATTTGCAGTCTATAAAATTATCAGGTTGAATTTTTTTTAATGCTACATCACTCCATAAAAAAATGTTTGTCGTTAGGACGCCAATGCAGCAGGATTCCTTATAACCCAAAAGAAAACGTACAAACCAAACATTAAAATCCAGCAAGATTCGATGTACCCCCATCCCCCTCACGGAAAAAAGCAACGATGCGACCATTGGAAATGACCAAAACACCCTGACTCCGTTGCCAGGACCCCAACCCACGCTGTTCGATTCCTTCTCGAGGCTCCGTTCTCCGTGACGGAACCCGAACAATCCCTCCCAACCCGAAGACGAATCGATTGGAAAAGAAATCCCCGAGTTCCATTGGAGCATAATCTCAACACAGGATCCCATTAGATTCCATCCTCTATAGCAATAAGAGGATCAAACTAATCTCCGGGAAAAAAAAAAGGAATAGAAAGCAATATTAACCACGGATAATAGATCAAAACGAAACAATAACTCACCTCGAGATATCAAAATCGAACACCGGATTCACTCTCTTCTTCTTCGTCTTCGTCTTCTTCTTCTTCTTCTCTCTCTCTCTTTATTCTCCTCGTCTCCCTCTTTCTCGCCGCCCAAAATGACAGAGGGAGGCAACCGGGTGGACTCTCTTAACCCTTTAATTAGCCGCTACTTGAAAATATTATCCGCATTTTGTCTGATTAAGAAAGGCATAAGCGGATAAAAAAATTAAATTAAATTAAATAAATGAGGTCCAGAATGTTTCAACCCTGCGGCCCGTTTGTACGAAAATACCCCCACATTGTTACAAAAATACCCGTTCTGTCCATTTTAGGATTCTTGGATCTGGATCGTTCAATAACGAAACTGTTGATTCAACGGTCGGGATCAGAGGATGGGTGACGGACTTTCGTATCTGGGTGGAGGTATCATGTCACCATGATTGCTCCTGGGACTCGCTTTTTTTTTCTCCATTTCGAAATGGATTCGATGAATCCAAGCAGCAAACTTCCGTGCCCTTGGTCGCATGCTTCCCGTGGAAAGCGTTACGAGGAGTGGGTTAGTGAGTACGTCTCAGGTGATTGTTGGTGGGAGTTGCTGTGTCGTGTTCTAGGTTGAAGCCACAATCGCCACTGGCTTTTCAAGGTACGCGTAGCTTTTTTCAATTATATATATATAATATATATATACTATCAGTGAAGGGGGACAAAAGGAACTGGGGATGGCGGAGAGATGGGGACACTTTGGTCATTTAGGATTTTGATTCAAATTATAAAAATAGATGAAGAATTAATTGTACTTTTAATTATTTTTTTCTCCAACTTAATTATTTCGAGGTGAGGGTTTTTTTTTTTTTTTTATTTTTTTTATCATCGCTCGTGAAGGGAAAACATCTCCACAGGAGATGGAATTGATGCTTGGAAGCTTGGCTCGGAACCATTCAACCCGTGAAGTTTTTGGTTGTTAGATACAATTAAATAAGATTACATTTAGACTATTAAAATAATTCTAAGGCTTTATTTGGATTAATTATTAGAATATTTTTAAATAATTATCGATTAATCGTTATATAAACCCTAATTCAAAGAGGTCCTAAGTACCATAAAAATCTATCCAAATCCTCATTTTAATCTTGCCCTTGTTTCTAATCGCATTCAAAGTGAAGGCAAGGTCCCAGTGCTTGGCAAAGTATTAGTTGTCAATTGTCACACCTTTCTAAATACAACAATCCTTATCCATCCAAGATGATAGCCTGTTGGTGAGATTTCTGAGATCTAGTTGTCAATTGTCACACTTTTCTAAATACAGCAATCCTTATCCATCCAAGATGTTAGCCTATTGGTGAGACCTTCTTTGAACCTAAGAAGAACACTCTTTCAATCTCCATTGAATTGGCTCGCTTAGGTGCACAGAAAAGGAAGGAATAGGACAATAAATTAGCTTCCTTTTAAATCCATCGATAAATGTATAGAATAGCATTTATCATACAATAACATCTTTTTAAAATTACAACTCTACCATCAAAGGATAACTTTAGTTATTTCTGGTTCCTTTAGTAGTGTTTGATAGAAAAAAAATTATCAATAGATAAGTGTACGGGATAGAGTTTATCCCTGGCTATCCCTAGGGATATCCTTGGCTATCCCATTGATCATATCAAATGCAAAAAGGTAAATCCATAGATAACTTTTTTTTATTCTTATTTGAAGGGATAACAAGCTATTCCTACATTTATAGAGAATAAATTGAGAGGATAACCATGGTTATCCCTTTGGTTAACTTTATTCCCAGCTATCCTTATAATTATGGCTTTTGGGAATAAGAGGGGATATCCCCTCTTATTCCCTACTTCAAACACTACCTTTAAGTTTAGATGCATGTTAACCATGGGTTATCTCTGATAGAATTGTTGCCGCTGAAATCCGTCCTCCGACTCAGGCGCGGTCGATCTCCAGAAAGAGGACCTGCAAAAGAAGTACGCGGAGGGACGCTGGGGGTGTCCTGAAGACCCTCCGACGCTCAAGTCAGTGGAGAAGAAATCGACGGTCAACCAGACAGTGGGGAGATGGAAACCTCTCCGGGGGCGGCCAATCGGAGGCTCCAGAGGGCAGGAGCGCGATGAGCTAAGATAAGAGCGGGAGTGTAAGCGCGCAAGTGCGCGTACAGAGTTGTGTACCTGAGAGAATCTGCGATTATGGTATTTATAGACTGTCACCTGGGTCTTGAGCGTCTTCTGGAAGGTTTGGAGGTTGTTAAGATATGGACATCAGGCCGTTGTTTTAAATCCATATATCGACGGCAACTCCTTGATGTCTCCATCGGTTATGATAAGGCCACGTCCCGACATGATTCCTTCTAGGATGCCGTTCTTATTTCTGGGTTCTTTCTAAGGTAGTGTTTGATAGAAAAAAAAAAATTATCTATGGATAAGTGTACGGGATAGAGCTTTATCCCCTGGCTATCCCTAGAGGATATCCCTTGGCTATCCCATTGATCATATCAAATGCAAAAAGGTAAATCCATAGGATAACTTTTTTTTACTCTTATTTGAAGGGATAACAAGCTATTCCTACATTTTCTAGAGAATAAATTGAGAGGATAACCCATGGTTATCCCTTTGGGTTAACTTTATTCCCAGCTATCCTTTATATTCGTATGATAGGCTGGAATTTGTAATTTACGGAATAAGTAGGTTTGAGAGATTTAATTACGTAGGAAGTCCTTTTCATATTTACCTATTGGTCCATGTTGTAGCCCTATAAATACCCCTCAGTTGGTTGCTAGGGTTAACAAACCCTACGAGAGATCCCACCATCTTGTGAGAGAAGAAGGTATTTTTGGAAAGGCTAAAGGTTGAGTCGAGCAATCGAATCAAAGTGATCTAAAGTTCAAATCTGAAGTATGATCTTTTACTCTTATATTAGAATGGTAAAATGTATTACTTATATACGCTATAGCCGTGATCTTGGGTATTCCGCGTCCCCAACAATCTCCTCTGGTTAAGCTTTTTCAGATATATTCTTCTAGTTATAGCTTTGGGAATAAGAAGAGATATCCTTTTCGATCCGTATGCAGTCTGAGATCGAATTAATCTCTATTGAATTGACTCGCTTATGTGCATAGAAAAGCAAGGAACAGGACAATAAATTGGTTTCCTTTTAAATCCATCGATTTATTTGCTGTGAGATAAAAGTATATGATTCTCTCTTTCACACTTTAATGTGAAGCATGATGGATAGTATCTTCCATCGTCGACCCTCACCAGCCGCCAAAAGAGCCTCTAATCGAATTCTTTCTTGGAAAGTAAGAGCAGAGGCTCCCAAGAAATTTCCAGCCATGAATGCCGAAGAATTTTACACCACACGATAATGGTCCAGAACTTGACAAATGATGCCAAAGCCATTAGAAGTCATGGAAGACTTGGAAATGTCGCAGTTATAGGCCGTTTCCACATCTAAAATAAACTTCTGTTCGGGTTTAATTAAGCTTACTCCAATAAAACTATACGTTCGGAGGTAGGGCTGAAAATGGATTGGATAAAAGTATATTCATATTTGTATTCATATTTTTCAACAGATACAAATATGAATACGGATACTAAATGAATATTAAAATTTATTTCTATATTTGTTCTAAACGGATACGAATACGAATCGAATATCCAGCATATCCATATTTGTTATATACGGATACATATACGAATACACAAACCCGAGTCTCTCTTTTATCTAGACTTCCTGAAATCCTCATTGTACATACTTGCACATTATCCACTCACTTCTCTCTCAATGTACTCGATTGGAACAAAAATATTGAAATCCACTTTGATATGGTTACTAAGGTAAAATTGAAAACAAAGGATGAAGATATAATTTTTGATTAGATATCCGAATTTGTATCCGGATCTGATTAAGTTTTTGATTAGATATCTAAATTAGTATCAGTATCCGATTAATTTTTTGATTAGATATCCGAATCCATATTCGGATCCGATTAGACTTAAAAATAAATATTCAAATATGATATAATTCAATTATAGATACAGATGCGGTCGAAATTTATCCGATCCATTTTCAGCCCTATATGAAGGTGAAAAAGCTCAAATAGCACCACCTTCAGTAGTTTTGTTAGCTGAGATGTTAAATCATTACAAATGGTAGCAAAATAAGCACAATCAGGGATTAAAAGGAAGAATTTCAAAGTTTAAGGTATATACAAGGATTAGATAACAATAGTACAGAGAGTCAAGTGAACCATTCATCCAGGCATGTTTTGGGTGTCTATGAACAGAAAATTAATTTCTTCATTTATTTTGTTTGGTATGCACTTATATAAACATTAACTGCTGAAAAAGCTATGCGATGCACAGAGAGAAATCGCATAAATTTCATAGGTGGGTGCGCACCTTTAAAACCAGAAGCTTAAATGATAGAGAGTTTGAAGCATGAACTTCAATTGGGAGCTAAGGTTCCCAATTGAGTGAAAATTAATATGATATGTAAAGAATATGTGATATAATGTAATATATAATTCTGTTGAACATATAACATTATATAATATAATACTATAATAACATGGGGCCTAAGGAAGCTTGTGTTCGATGAAATAACTCGAACATCAAACTCCTGGCACAGGAGATTAGGACAAAGCCCATTAGCTTCGGAAGCCCCTTAGCCCAGATGCCCATATTTCAAAGCTATATGTCATCTAAAGTATGAAAGAGGAATGGAGCTGGCAGCTCGAATTGGCATGGTATGTAAAGTATATACTCAACATGGACTTTGACACAATTGATAAAGTTTTATGTATAATATTAGACATTTACTTTTATGCCCTTTTTTTTCTTTTTGTGTAAAGTTCAATGGGTCTTTTAAACTCCAATGTTCATATCAGTGAAGTTAAGACCAGCAAAGTTTTTTAAAAAAAAAAGAAAAGAAAAGAAGAATGTATCCCCATATATGTTACACCAACAAGTTTGGTCTAATTGGTTGGCATCCTTACTCTTGATGCATCTGCTCCTCAAAGAGAGTTCAGAGTGCAATCCCAAGAGATAGTACTGTTGAAGCCAATATTCTTAACTAATGATCATATATACCAATTATACCTTTCCAGGCTTTTCAATTATAACCTCACTTTCCTTGCAGTTAAGCAAAGGTGACCATCTAGGAGCCATGAACCTCTAGACAATGTGAATTCCTTTTGTTCTATCCATGTATTAGATATTGAATCCTATAAATTTTCCTTTCCCTTGTCTCTCCTTGGCATTTCATGAGCTTTCTCAAAGTTTTACAATCTCTCTCAAGTCCTCAACAATCATGTTCTAGTTTGTAACCACTGCATCTAAAATACATGGACCCTCTTTGACTAGACTTTTAATCATGATTTATTAAATATTATTTAGTTTTCGTCTATATCTCCATGATATATATTAAGTTTGTGTGTCTTTCTCTTGCACAAATGCAATCACAGCCATCTAACTTACCAATTGCCATGTGAATAAGGCTGGCCTAAATAGTCACACCTATTTTCTTTGCAACCAAAATTTTTGAGTAGCAGTGGGTCTCTTTCCTCTTTTCCCTCTCAGAAAAAAAACATCTCCTTAATAAATTAATCAATTGCCACTCTCCACATTTTTTTATCATGTCAAAACATAGAATATTTTCAGTTTTTTCTTGTAAAATTTCTATTTTCTTTCATATCATTTGGTTTCCAAGTTAAATTTTAATAATATGAACCAAAAGAACCATGTTAGGAATGTTATTAGATGTTTTCTTAAAAAAATGTTAGAATGATCTTCCTTTTGTTTTTATGACATATTGACTAAAAAAAGTTCTTAAAAGAATCATTTTTATTATATATATATATATATATATATATATATATATATATATATATATATATATATATATATATCGCATGCATATTGGCACAAGAAAAATAATTAAAAAATTAGACACATGGTAATTTCTTGTACTTATTTGAATTTAAATATGAGAATAAATAAACTAAATAAACCTTCTTTGGACCATGCGATGTTATGCTTGTCATGCATCATATGATTTTCATGATGAGATAATGGCAATACAATATTGATCAGCTTGTATAACAAAGCGTTGGAGATAATCTAATGCAAGTTTTTTTACAAGAAAGTCTTATTATTGTTATTTATATCATTTGGCTCTCCAAAGGTTTGTTCATCTTAATTATCATTTTTTAAGATCAATTGTGAGGCCTTCCTTAAAGATTCCACAGCGGATAGAGGAGAAAAGGGTGAGTGATTTATATGTAGTAAAGAAGAAGGACAAGATACCAATTGAATCTTTTTTGGGATGTGATGGTCCAAGTTGGTGTGGATCTTGTCCGTCTTGCTTTCTTGTAACGAAACGGGTCCGAAGCTCGGGCCGTTACAATATGGTATCAGAGCCATGCACCAGTCGGAAGTGCAGGATCTAAGTGCCACACAGGACAAAATGCTACATCCATGAGGGATGGAAGCCATCTCTTGACCTGTGGAGGCCATCTCTAGATTTCTGCCTGCCTGGTGGTTGCCTCTGGCGACGAGGACGTCGCTTCTTTAAGGGATAGATTGTGAGGCCCATCTTAAAGATCCCACATCGGATAGATAAGAAAATGATAAGTGATTTATATGTAGTAAAGCAAGAAGGACAATGTACCAATTGGATCCCTTTTGAACTGTGATGATCCAAATTGGTGTGACCTTGTCCATCTTGCTTTTTATAACAAACAGGCCTGGCCTGGATAGTTACACCAATTATGCTGTCACTCTCCATTATCACCAGCCCCACCACCTATTTGGACCCTCACTCTCTTACTACTTTCAAAAAGTCTGATACTTGATTGGGCTCTTTAAAGTCTTAATTATATCATGCACCATTAGACTCAGCTCCGTCACTTCCGCATTGCTTCCACTAGCTTTTAATTTGGCGTGCAAAAAAGCTAATCTCGAGCAAGCTAAATTTAACTGTGCTTAAGATTGACTTAAAAATTCATTAAATTATCGAATGGGCCAATATTATTGATCTACCAACATCAAAACCAAGCTTGGTTCATATACACTTGAGCAAGCTTGGCTACAGCCTTGATTTTAAACTAGTTAAGGTTATAAAATTCGATTTTGATCATATTTTTTAAACCTAAGAGATAGATATTATAAATATCTGTAAGCTGGGGTTGTTGGAGAGGCAATTGGGATAATTAGGCAATTGTCATGGAAGACGAAGAGGATGATGCACTCTCACACCACTACTGCTTTGAAAGTACTACAGCTAAGTGGTTTCTTGGCAGTAAGAGATTGGTTGGCAAAAAATATGAAGTAAAAAGCAAAAATGCTTTGAAATTTGCTTTAGCTGCCAGGCAAAGGACAAAGGTTGATGAGTGAGATAATATGGCTTTCAAAGGAGTTTTTTTTTTTTTTTTTTTATTTCGTCGCGTAGGGTGATAGTCTTCAAAGATCATTGATCATGGAATCAAAGGTATGCTAGATCTATTATCTTGCTCAATCCTCACAAGATTAACTCAAGGTTGCAAAAGTTTAAACCATGAAAACGAGGTTATGGAAAAGCAATATAAGTGTTGTACTGCTAGGTGGAGTGATGGAGTACTGCACCCTAAATAACGAAAGTTTAGTAGCCGAAAGCATCACTGGCTTATGCTTTGACCCAAGTAGCAGTCCAATAAATAGGTTTTGGCCAAAGGATGAACAAAGAATAAGAGTTTGGAGATTATATATTGATCATAATAGAAACTTCAAGAATAAAATTAGAGGGCACTAGAGGGGCCTTGCCCATATTATACAAAAAAAAAAAAAAAAGCTAAAATATTATTTTGGCCCTACAACTTCCACTAAACATTCATTTTGGTTTTTGAGCTTTTTTTTATTACAATTTAGTCCCTTATATTTAAGAATGTTACATGCACAATATTTTATTATATGAAGTTAGTTAAAATTAATAGAATAACTGATGTATCATCGTGTTAACTAGTCCATATATTTGTTTAACATGTAACTATATAGTTAATTTTAACTGTTCGCATATAATGGAATGTCAGTTATGCACTAGTCTTAAAATATGAGGAAATAAACTGTAAAGCTAAAAGGTTGAGAATTGTTGGGGGGTAAAATCGTCATTGCATTGATATCCGTGCAAGACGGCTAAGGCTGACCCCCTCCTTTCGGTTTCTTCCGGGCCTCCGTGGCTCGGCCTCTTCCGGGCCTCCATGGCTCGGTCTCTTCCGGGCCTCCGTGGCTCGGCCTCTTCCGGGCCTCCGTGGCTCGGCCCCTTCCGGGCCCCCATGGCTCGGCCTCTTCCGGGCCTCCGTGACTCGGCCCCTTCCGGCTTCCTAGCTCGGTCTCTTCCGGGCCTCCGTGGCTCGGCCTCTTCCGGGCCTCCGTGGCTCGGCCTCTTCGGGCCTCCGTGGCTCGGCCCCTTCCGGGCCCCCATGGCTCGGCCTCTTCCGGGCCTCCGTGGCTCGGCCCCTTCCGGGCTTCCCTAGCTCGGTCTCTTCCGGGCCTCCGTGGCTCGGCCTCTTCCGGCCTCCGTGGCTCGGCCTCTTCCGGGCCTCCGTAGCTCGACCTCTTCCGGGCTTCCGTAGCTCGGCCTCTTCCGGGCTTCCGTAGCTCGGCCTCTTCCGGGCTTCCCTAGCTCGGCCTCTTCTGGGCTTCCCTAGCTCGGCCTCTTCCGGGCCTCCGTAGCTCGGCCTCTCCGGGCTTCCGTAGCTCGGCCTCCCCCGGGCTTCCGTAGCCCGCTGCTACTTGCATCCACGCCCGACGGTCCACCTCCGCGGAACCTGGCGCAGGAGAGTTCAAGTCTACCCGAGCAGCACCCTGAGCAGGGGATCATATTGAGACGTGGCCTAAGACCTACTATAACCGCCCCAGGTCTACTCACCCAGATCCCAAGACTCAAGGAGCTCTCCCAGCCGTCGATCCCTTAACGGACAAGGCGTGGATTCTAACGGCCCCACAACGGCCTGATTCTGTCTACCCTCGAATCTTAACAACCTCAGTACCTTCCAGAAGACGCTCAAGTTCCCAGGTGACAGTCTATAAACTCGAGTTTGGCAGATCCTTCAGGTACGCAACCCTTGACACACCAAAAAAGCTCCAGGGTTATCTCTCTCTCTCTTCCGGCAGCTCGTCGGTGCTCTGTTCTTACCGGAGCCTCCGATTGATCGCCCCCTGGAGAGGTCTCCCGGAGAGATCCACCTCCTCATTTGTCTGGTTGATCGCCGACTCCCTTCCCCACTGACTTGAGCGTCGGAGGGCCTTCCGCGGAGGACCACCCCGCGTCCTTCCGCGTGCAGGACTTCCTGTTTTGCAGGTTCGCCGCGCCCCATTCTCTGAGGACCGACCGCGCCCGAGTCGGAGGACGGATCCCGGCGGCAACAGATTGGCGCTAGAGGAAGGGCCTCAAGTCCCATTAAAACTTGAAACAAGGAGACAAGGATCTTGATCCGGAGAAGAACCTCTCTGATGGCCAACCGGAAGAGAGGAACAACCTCTGATGCTCCAAGATCAGGTCGCCTCCAGAGGCCTGATCCGACTGGCGCCACAGCGCCCGCAACCCCCACCTGTCGAGACTCCGTCGCCGCTGCCATTCCGGTGACCCAGGACCAGTTTGCTACGCTGGTCCAACAAGTCCAGGCTCTCACCCACCTGGTCCAGGAGCGTCTTGCACCCCTCCTGCTCCACATCCCCGAAAGAGACGACGACTTCCTCTTCACCGGCAACCTCCTCTCCAGATCCGCGTGAATCAGCGGACCCCCTGCGTCGCCCCAGGGGAGACAAACGGTCCCTCGAACCGGTTGCGATGGAGATCTTCCCAGATCTCGGCGAGCCCGCTCCCTTCCTCTAGCGCCAATCTGTTGCCGCCGGGATCCGTCCTCCGACTCGGGCGCGGTCGGTCTCAGAGAATGGGCGCGGCGAACCTGCAAAAAAGGAAGCCCTGCACGCGGAAGGACGCCGGGGGTGGTCCTCCGCGGAAGGCCCTCCGACGCTCAAGTCAGTGGAAAGGAATCGGCGATCAACCAGACAATGAGGAGGTGGATCTCTCCGGGAGCCTCTCCGGGGGGCCAATCGGAGCTCCGGTAAGAAAGGAGCTGCCGGAGAGAGAGTGAGAGTGGAGGTGTGTGTCAAGAGTCGCGTACCTGAGGGAATCTGCCAATCTGATTTATAGACTGTCACCTGGGACTTGAGCGTCTTCTGGAAGGTTCTGAGGTTGTTAAGATTGGAGGGTAGACAGAATCAGGCCGTTGTGGGGCCGTTAGAATCTACGCCTTGTCCGTTAAGGGATCGACGGCTGGGAGAGCTCCTTGATGTCTTGGGATCTGGGTGAGTAGGACCTGGGCGGTTATATAGGTTTAGGCCACGTCCAATATGATCCCTGCTAGGATGCTGCTCGGGTAGGACTCGGAACTCCGCTCGCTGCCCGGAGGGGTCGAGCTACGGAAGCCCGGAAGGGCCGAGCTATAGAAGCCCGGAGGCCGAGCTGGAAGCCCGGACGAGCTACGGAAGCCCGGGGCGTGCCGAGCTATGGAAGCCCGGAAGGCCGAGCTACGGAAGCAGCGGCCGAGCTACGGAAGCCCAGAGGAGCTATGGAAGCCCGGGGGAGGCCGAGCTAGCGGAAGGGCCGAGCTAGAAGGAGGCCGAGCCGGATGGGGAGCCCGGAAGGAGGCCGAGCCACGGAGGCCCGGAGGAAGGCCGAGCCACGGAGCCCGAGGAGGCCAGCTATGGAAGGCCCGGAAGAGGCCGAGCTACGGAAGGCCCGGAGGAGGCCGAGGAAGGGAAGGGGGGTCCCTTAGCCGCCTTGCACGAATATCAATGCAATGACGATTTTACCCCCAACACATGCCCTCCACTCCCTAGTTCGAAGCGTAGGTTCGGGCGTAGGGAGTATAAGTTCAAGTGGCGCGCTTTGGATGGGACGTTTTGGCCTAAACAATTCGGCAATGATGCCCTAATTAATGCGATAGGGCCATTGTACCTTCGGAGGTAAGGCTCCTCCACTATCGACGGTTGGGATCGCGCCACGCCTCGAATTCCGATCGATCGGTGTTTGTCGAGGCGATTCCGGACGCCTTGAACGAGACGCCCCGCTCCCCAGGGCGGTTTCTTAGCGGAGAAGCGAAGTGACGGCCGCCCCGTGTATATATTTGTATTGTGCATGCGCGCTTGGCGTTCTTCTTGCTTTGCCTCCAAGTGGGTTTTGGGGCCTTTCATCTTCTCCGACGCTCATTGCTTTCGTTGATACTTCTTTCAATGGCGATGAGTCCAGACGACGTAGCCTCCGTGATTGCTGCTGAGGACTTGGGGAGGATTCATCAATGGTATGGCTTGCCCTTGGATATCGTCCTTCGGGTGCCGGAACCGAAGACAGGGTTACCCGAGATTTGGAGTCCGGGGTTTTCATCTACGAAGATAGCCTGAAGGCGGGTCTTCGTTTCCCTCTCCATCCCCTGGTTAAGGAGATCATGACCCACTACAACATCAGCCCGTCGATGGTGGCTCCAAACAGTTGGCGGAATATCGTCGGATTCATTTCGATGTGCCACCAGATCCAGATCGTTGCAACTCTCCCCCTTTTCCGCACCTGCTACCACTTGACTCCCGGGAGGAAATCGGAATGGACCTCCATCGGGCCCCGGAGATCTTTTCAACGTCATCGCGGACAAGCCTCTTCCATTAAGGGGTGGAAGAGTCGGTTCGTGATTGCGGAGGGGAACATCGGTTCTGATTTCCCTCGGCGATGGGGGGAAGTTGCAAGGGATGCGGAGACGCACCCAGCCTTATCGGCGCAGGAGGAGAGGGACCTGGATGTCCTTCGCAATGGACAGGTCTTTTCGGCTAACGACCTGCTATCGGAGGGGGCCCTCTTCGCAGCCGGGCTCAGCCCCCTGGACCCGCAAGGTGAGTCTCTTTGCGCCGTGTATCTTTTTCGATTAGCGTGCTTGATTCTGAGTATGTGTGCTTGATGTGGCAGCCGCAAGGTCGGCTTTGTCGAGCCTCTCCAAGAGGAAGAGAGGGAAGCGCCCAGGGGAAGGTAGCGGTGGACAGCGGTCGGCCCGAAAAAGGGCTCATAAATCCGCAAGGAGTCCGCCGGGCGCTGGAGCAGTCGTATAGCAGGCGTCAGGGGCGAAGGAGATCCGGGGAGGGCGGTTATGGCGCCCGACCCTCTCGTGTTGGAGATTTCGGACAGCTCAGATGAGGCTCCGATGGCTCGTCCGACCGCGTCCCCCTTGAAAGAGGAATCTGCGATGGGTCCCAGAGGGGGCGATAGTAGAGGGGCCTATTGTCCCTGCGGGATTGTCACTGGCTCCAGCGGGAGGGGGAGAGACAGCCGCAGCGGAGGAAGTTCAGGGGAGCCCCTGCTCGGTCTATCCGCCGGGGAGTCTGGCAGCAGTGAGGTCGGACCGCCTTCGATGGGTCAAGAGGTGGTTCAAACCGAGACCTCGGGGGAGCCCGCGGAGGGGCCACAGGTGGTGGCGACGGAGAGGACGCGCCAGTGGAGGGAGTGCAACAAAGTGGGGTCCCACGATCGGGGCCCCCTCGAAGAAGTTTTGGGGAGGCTGGCGCTTGGGCTGGCCGAACTATCTGAAGAGGCCCAAGCCAGGGCCCTGATGGAGGAGGCTGGGAGGTTGAAGGCTACTCAGCTAGGGGTCGTCCAGGCCGGCCCCTTCAGGCGGGGCCGGTCAACCCAGCAGCTCGGAGGCTTAATTGAGAGGCGTTTTCCGCCATGATGAGGTCGGTTCTGCATCCGGGTGCGGATCCATCGGCGGACAAGTTTGCCGACCTAGGATTGGTCGATGCTGCGTTCGGGCAGCAAGGTGTAGCTGAGGGTATTCATCTCCTCCCCGCCATAGATAACACGACCTTGATGAAGATGACCCGGGACTATGCCTCGAAGGTGAGTGAGCCATTTTCCCAGGTGAAAGGTGTTCCGATGGACTCGTTTCCTTACTCAGTTTTTTGCTTTGTAGGGTGTTTTGCTTTCTCGGGCGATTGCTGGCGTCTGAGTTTGGCGACAGGGGCCAGTGTCCAAGCCGGAGGGAGAATGCCGAGCTCCAGTCGCGGAAGGTGTCTGAGCAGTTCGAAGAGCTCATGGACAATGGACAGAAACTCGAGGCGGCTAGGGCGGCACATCAGGCTGCCGTGGACGAGGTGTCCAGACTGAAAGCGCAGGGTAGAGGAGTTGCAGGGACTCCTGGCGAAGAACGACGACGCATGTCGGGAGCTGGCCAGGATCGAATCAAAACACTCCGCGGAGGTGGCGGCGATGCGGCGGGAACACGGCGAGAGTTAAGCCGGTTGAGGAGAGAGACCGACGACGAAAGAAGCGTCTGGCTAGAATGTTGGGCGAGGTGGAGGAGAAACTGAAAAGGCGTGATGACGAAATCGCCGAATTGAAGGAGAACGCGAGGTGGCAACAAGGAATAATAGACTCGGGTGAATGGCGAGTTATCACAAGCTCGCGGGAGATTGAGCCGGACGATCGAAGATCAGCACCCTGCAAGAGAGGGTGGAGCTGGTCGGTGCTGACAGGACGAGGGCCCGGAGCGAGGCCGAGGAGCTGGCCAAAAGGTTGGCCAGTCGAGAGGAGGAGGTACGCTCTCATTCTTGCCCTCCTTATTTTCTATTGGTTCCCTTGCGACGCCGATTGACCTTGACTTTTCCAGATGGCGAGGATGGGGTCGGAGATTCGGGCTCTTCAAGGCGCATTTGCGTCTGCTCGCAGCAGGAGCTCGGAGCTCGAGACACGGGCTAGCGAGCTTGAGGAGCAAAAGGCCATTCGAAGGCCCAAGTCGCAGAGGCCGAGAAACGGGCCGCTGAGGCCAACACGCAGCTCGCCATACTTAAGGGGCGGCAAGACGCTATGAGCGTAGACGCGTTCCGTCACGGGATGGAAGAGTGTAAGCAGAGGATACTAGCGGGCACCCGGAATGGGACCTTTCTTTTCTGAGCGTCGAGATTCCGAAGACGGCGAGTCCGAAGAAGAAGGAGATGATGAATGTGACGTTTCTGACGCCGAGCTTGGCGCGCCCCTGGTCCCAGCGAAGCTGGCCTCCGGGGACAGTCGCAAACCATTACAGAGGGGGTGAAAACATTAGAGAAGGGCGAGCCTAGCCACGCACCTGCAGATGTGGATGAGGGCTCCCAAAAGCGGTGGGGCTCCTGGCTCTTAGGAGCCGCTCTTGTATCTTCCCCTTTTAGACATTTGACATTTGCAGTAAAGGGATTTCCGTTTTTATCTAAGTGTTTTCTTGCGTCCGCTGTTCGCTGTGAGTGGCTCATGTCTCGCTGATATTGTGGGCCTTCCTTCGAGACCGGGAAATCGCCGATAGACGAAATAGGTCGATTTGGCCGACGAACAAAGTGGATCGGTTATGAGACGAGCGAAATAGGTCGGTTCGACGACGGATAGAATAGGTCGGTTAGGGCCGACGGATGAAACGGGTCGGCTGGGGCAGGTCGGCTGGGGCCGACGGATAAAACGGGTCGGCTGAGGCCGACGGACGAAATAGCCGACGGCAAAGATGGGTCGGCGGGGCCGACGGAAAATAAGTCGCTTGGGCCGAGGGATAAAAAGGTCGGCTGGGGCCGACAGCAAGATGGGTCGGCAGGGGCCGGCGAATAGGTCGGCTGGGGCCGACGGACGAGAATAGGTTTTCGCGCTCCCTGCCATTCCGTCAGTGCTCTGCCATCCCGCAGACAATTCGGTTTTACTATAAGTGGAGACACGGCAGAGCGGGGGTATAAAGCTGTATCCGAGCTTTCCGGGAGGTGCTCCTTTCCCATGCAGGCCACCTCGTTGCGTGCGCACGCAACTGCCCACTATTGGACAGTACTTTTTCAAAGGACGATTTCTGAGCCCGCCGATTTTCGAAGCGTCGGCGGACGATTTCCTGCATTTAATGACTGCGATCCGGGATCAGGAAGGGATCTTCGTACACGTCCTGGTTCAGGCGGTGAGTTTGGCGCGCAGTGGGGTGCTACGTTTATCGTGAGAGGCCATGTGGAGGCGTGGGACAGGTGTTTGAATCTTCGGGACTCTCAGCTTTGATGGCTCATCCCGAGCCTTTCCTGCCTATAAAAAGGGAGAAGGGGCCATTGGCTATCCTCAAAGTTTCTTCCTTGCTGGAACTTTCCACCATGCTCATTTCTCTGTTGCTACGGGTGGAAGGATCGACTTTCCTTTCATGGGCTCCTTGCCGCCAGATAGCTGGGGCGACCGGGGAGCAGCTGAAGGGTGGCTCATCCTTAGGGGACGAGTCTCGGAGATCATATGGAGAGCGCACATGGAGCCGCAGAAACACAACGGAAGCGCATATGTGCGCTCTCCGTATGCTCTGCCCCCTCCATGTGCGCTCTCCATATGATCTCCGAGACTCGTCCCCTAAGGATGACCATCCTTCAG
>UESW01002055.1:272636-294501 GCA_900491605.1 Calamus simplicifolius | reverse complement strand
TCTCGGACAATTGCAATCGGTCCGAGATCGGCGACGATCCGACGGTTGCGATCGATCCAAGCCGTGATCCCGATCGGCCACGACCTATCTCGGACCGTTGCATCCGTCCGAGATCCGCGACGATCCAACGGTTGCGATCGATCCAAGCCCTGATCCCGATCGGCGACGACCGATCGCGGACCGCGGCAATCGGTCCGATCGGCAAAGATCCGACGGTTGCGATCGATCCAAGCCCTAATAAACGATTGGCCACGACCTATCTCAGACAGTTGCAATCCGTCCGAGATCGGCGATGATTCGACGGTTGTGATCGATCCAAGCCCTGATCCCGATCGGCCACGACCGATCTCGGACCGTGGCGATCCGTCCAAGATCGGCAAAGATCCGACGGTTGTGATCGATCCAAGCCATGATCCCGATCGGCCACAACCTATCTCGGACATTTGCAATCCGTCCGAGATCGGCGATGATCCGACGGTTGCGATCGATCCAAGCCGTGATCCCGATCGGCCACAACCTATCTCGGACCATTGCAATCCATCCGAGATCGGCGATGATCCGACGGTTGCGATCGATCCAAGCCCTGATCCCGATCGGCGACGACCGATCGCGGACCGCAGCAATCGGTCCGATCGGCAAAGATCCGACGGTTGCGATCGATCCAAGCCGTGATCCCGATCGGCCACAAACCTATCTCGGACAGTTGCAATCCGTCCGAGATCGGCGACGATCCGATGGTTGCGATCGATCCAAGCCGTGATCCCGATCGGCCACAACCTATCTCGGACCGTTGCAATCCGTCCGAGATCGGCGACGATCCGACGGTTGCGATCGATCCAAGCCCTGATCCCGATCGGCAACGACCGATCGTGGACCGCGGCAATCGGTCCGATCGGCAAAGATCCGACGGTTGCGATCGATCCAAGCCCTAATAGACGATCGGCCACGACCTATCTCGGACAGTTGCAATCCATCCGAGATCGGCACCGATCGCTATTTAACATAATTAATTTTTTAAATATAACGATGTAAAGGGTTGCATCGTATTTTTTTAATAATAATATAATATCTAAAAAATTAACTTTAATTCTAATAATTACGATGCAACAAGTACATCGCTATATTAAAACATAATTTCCTAATTAATATTTTCGCTTATTACATCGCTAATGCATCGCTATTTAACATAATTAATTTTTTAAAAATATTGCAACTCACTGTGTTACGTCGTAATTATTTTTTCTCATATTTATAAATTTAAAATTTAATTTTATTTAAAATAATTGCGATGCAGATATTGCGTCGCTAAATTAAAAATAATTTTAATTTATTTTCTGGTTTATTGCGTCGCTAATGCGTCGCAAAATTAATTTTAATTTTAATTTATTTAATTTTTTCTAAAATTGCGACGCAATGGGTGGCGTCGCAATATTTTTTAAAATATTAATACTGTAAAAAATAATTCCATTTAAATTATTTGCGACGCAATTTGCGTCGCTAAATTAAAAATATTTTTTTTATTTCCAATTTTATTGCGTCGCTAAGGCGTCGCTATTTAAGATATTTAATTTTTTCAAAAACATTGCGACGCACTGTTATGATCGCAATATTTTGTAAACTATTTGTACTGTAAACAATATAATTTCATTTAAATTATTTGCGATGCATTTGTTGCGTCGCTAAATTAAAAATAATTTTTCTTATTTTCTAATTTATTGCATCGCTAATGCGTCGCTATTTAATATATTTAATTCTTTTAAAAACATTGCGACGCACTTGTAGGCGTCGCAATGTTTTTTTCCGATAATTAGATTTTATAAAATTTAATTTTATTTCAATTATTTGCGACGCAATTGTGCGTCGCTAAATTAAAATAATTTTTTTTAATATCTATTTTATTGCATCGCTAGTGCGTCGCTATTTAAAATATTTAATTCTATTAAAAATATTGCGACGCAATTATTGCGTCGCAATATTTTTATTGATATTTATATTTAATAAAAAATTAATTTAAAAATATTGCGACGCAATATTAAAAATTTAATTTTTTTTTTATTTTTTGGTTTATTGAGTCGCTAATGGGTCGCTAATGCGTCGCAATATTTTGTTGTCACAATGGCGTCGCAAAGAGGTCGCAATTTAGCGACGCAATTATGCGTCGCTAAATTTGCGTCGCTATTTTAGTATTTCTTGTAGTGTTTGGTATAATTTGTATTGGACTTACCCATGCACTGTTCGAGATAGAATAAATAATTCCAGCATCTAATAGCTTTAGCACTTCTTTATGCACCACTTCTTACATTGATGGATTCAATCTTCTCTGGAGTTGAACAATCGGCTTATATTTATCCTCCATTAAAATCTTGTGTGTGCAAATTGAAGGACTAATTCCTTTAATGTCAAAATGGTCCAACCCAAAGCCAATTTGTGTTCTCTTAAGATTCTAAGCAACTTTTCCTCCTCTATATTAGTCAAAGAATTGTTAATAATAACTGAAAAAATAGAGTCTTGGCCTAAGAAAGCATACCTTAAATTTGATGAAAGTTGTTTTAGCTTCAGTTTAAGTAGTTTCTCTGGTGAAGATATTGGCTGATATGATTTTAAGTCTTTCACTTTTGGTTGCATTAAAGGAGAAAAGATTGGTGTAGCCTCCAAATATCTTTCACACTCTTTAACTTTTTCATCATCAAATTTCATAGATGTAGAGCGAGTAAGATATACCTCAAGTAGTAGCTTTAGAAAATCATCTGCATAAGTCTCGTCAATCATACCTCAAGTTGACCCTTGGTGAAAGGAGCACGAAAATTCGAAAATGATTGCCGGTTATGGGGTACCTTTAATAGCGGGGAGCTGATGCACTCTTTCAAGGCCGTGTCACTTCGAAAATCTTCCGCAATCAAGCGGAAGGTGGGGATTGACATCAACACCGAGCATCCCGAGAGGGCGCCTCTCGAAGGATGGAAAAAAAGGGCGGGTGCCATCATTGCTTCTTCGCTCTTCATGCATCATCATTGGCCGGATATCCCGCTCCTTAGGCGGAACCGAGGCGGTGTACCTTGGGCGCAGGCGAGATCACCGATAGCTGGACACCTGGCATAGCAGCCGTGGGCCATGTAGCGAGATCTCGGGCGAGGCGATTCAAAGCTGGGGTATAAAGTCGTTCCTTGTGCTCGAGGAGGACCTTTACGCTACCATTGTCTCTTTAGCAATCTCTTTCTCCTCTGAGCTCTGAGTTTCCTTGCAGCCCGAGACCTTCAACCTTCGTCTTCCTCCTAAGCTTCAGGTTAGTTCCCCCTTTTTGCTCCTTCTTCCTTGATTCATGGACCACCAAGCCATTAGGGAGGGTAAAAGACCCATAGTAGAGGTCTCCTCGCTCCTCCGATGAGGACAGTGTCCCATTAGCTAACCAAGTGCCCCGGCCGGTGGGTGGAATTACCATCCACGGCCGGCCAGCGACAAGTGACCAACCATCTGCTCGAACCTCCTCGGTGAGAGCAATCCCTATATCCTCCAACCGTCCGGCGCCTCCTCCGGCAGTCGGTCTTGACTTGGCAGGGCCGGGGGGGTGGCCTCTACCATGACCCCCGAGGAAGTAGAGGACCTTAGGAACAGGTAAAAGGTCCCTAGTTTTATCCACCTATCCGCGCCATGACCCAAAAACAGAGTAAACTCCAACCTTCCCAGTCGGGTTGCTCTGTATAAGGAGTTCTTTCGGTGCGGGCTGCGCCTTCCATTTCACTCTTTTTTCCTAAACTTGTTGGATAGGTATAGGTTAGTTCCCGCACAGTTGACTCCAAACTCGATTCGGATCATCTGTGCATTTGTCATCCTTAGCTTCTTCCAGGGCTCAAAGGCTAGGCTTTCTCTATTCCGAGCCTTCCACAAGCTCCGCCACCATAGTGAGGATGCCTGGTGGGTATTCATCGCCAGGCGGCTAGGGCCCTTCCTTTGGGTCTTTCGTCCAAGGTTAGGGGATGGAAATCCCGATTTCTATATGCCCATGTAGAGGGGGTGAGGACCGACTGGAGAGAGCCCGACGTCAGCTCCAACAAAAAATTCGGCCATGGATGAGAGGAACGGGGAGCTTTTTCACCGCTTAACATCTTGTGAGATCCCCTCCTATAAGGAGTTACTGTCCAAGGAGAACCTGTATGAGGCCGAAAGGCAGTTGGTGAGCACGAGAAACCCGCTCCTCTCGTCCCTGGCCCGGCACTATGTTATACATTTTTACTAATGCTTGAATTTGTGCAGCAATGAAGATTACGCCGAGAAGCTGGAAGCTGCCATGCGCCAAAAGAGGCAAGCGGCCGGCGAGAAAGTGAGGCCGACCAAGAGGGCACGACGAAAGGCCCAGGCCGAGCCGGCCCGAGTTCCAGAGGCACTCGCACCTCAGGCGAAAGCGGCTATTGCGGAGAAGTTGGCTAGAGAGGCACTGGTGGAAGAAGCAGTCCCCGGCCTGGCCAGGGCTGAGGCAGTAGAGGGGGCCAGTCGGCCCCGCCTAGCAGTGTCAAGAGGGGAAACCCAGCTGCCATCGAACCAGTTGTGGTGGACCTAGACCCCGAAGGGGAGATCCATGCAGTTGCGGATTCAACTGAGGCGGGGCAGGTTGAGGCTGCAGATGGCTCTCCGGCTCCTGCCGAGCCAGAGACAGAAAGGGCTCCCCCATCTCCCGTAGAGGGGGAGGCAGCAACAGAGGGGGCCGGCGCGGAGGAGAGATGGCCAGCAAAAATAGGGGTGACCCAGGAAGCTCATCCCGACCATCGATACGCGCCTTGGCTCGGTGGGCGATCGAGAAGGTGCCGAGATGACCACAGCGGCCGGCACCCAGACTCTCTTCCCTAGAAGACGCCGGGGAAGCGGTGTACCTTCTATCGAAGCTACAGTCACCGTGAATCAACGCGTAGATAGAACAACAATCCATCGCCGGGATCCTTGATATGACTTTGTGTCGGTGCTCCAGGTGACTCTTCACCCTAGCTCTCCTTTACATGCACTCAAATTTGACATGTAGCTAACAAACCGGTTGGTGTAGATGGCCAACAGAGTCTTTGCTCTCCGTGAGGCGGTGGCCGGGCGACCTGCTTACGCGCTCTCAAGAGAGGGACCGACAAGTTCAAAGGGCAATGCAAGGAGCTAACCGAGAAGCTTGCTCGGCAGCAAGAGGAAGCCAAGGCCTAGGAGGATGATCTGGGCGGTAAACTCTAGGAAGCAGAGAGCCGAGTGGAGATTGAGCATGGCCGAGCCTCCACGGCTGAAGCTAAGTTGGCGTTGGTCTCGGCCAGGTTGCAATTGGCCGGGATGAGAATAGAAGAGCTGGTCCGCTAGCTGAAGCTGTTGGGAATTGTATCCTAAAGCCAATCATTGATGATTGTGCTAATGTAAATTACATATAAATTGATATATTAATAAAAGTTATTTGATAATTTATTCATTACAAGAATATCTTCTTAAAATTCCTAATAGTAATGAAGCCCTCAGGATCTTCCTTCATGATAAAGGAGGATTTATCTTTGAAGGTCCTCAAAAGAGTTCGCGACCAAATGATATACTATGACATGGCCATAGTACTATCAATTATAGGACGTTGTATATCATATTTGTTGGTTGTCCTCTTAACCAAGGAGTGTAGAGACACTAGTATGATATATAGATGAAAGTGTAGGAGTACATTTCACCGAACGTGACTCATTTTCGGATACTCTACTGTCAAGAGTTAATCGAGAAGATATAGGTATAAGTATCCTTCAGACCTGAAGATCACAACCAGTGACTTGCAAGCAACTCATTGTACTTAGGTGCCGGACTACCTGAATTTCTAATCCAGCTACGAAAGGTTACTGGGTGCAGTCAAGTACTTATGGTAGTCAGTTATGGATCAAGATGGAATTTGACCTATCCCGTTAAAAGGAGAAATGCTTGTGTTTCAATTTAGCAAGACCTTGGCCAAAGCACTTTATGTGAAGGTCACATGATCACTAAAGTTGAAATCACTTTATGGATTTGCTGTTTAGAGTTGACAGGCTCTTAAGCCATCCTTAGCATTTGTGGTCAAAAGGATGAATTATACAGTAACTATTTCTTAGGGTTCTTGGAGTTTGCTCGGCAACTCTTCGACCTATCCAGATGTTGGGTTCCATTGCTAGATGGGCACATCGATTAGTATAGAAAGTTGTTCCTATGCTACCGGCTTAGGTTCGAACCTAGAGAGTCACACGCATAGAAGTTTCCTAGGATGATCTATTTGCTGATCAACGATTGAGAATCGTATATGATTTAATTAATCAATTTGATTGATTGAATTATCTTAATTGGGTTAAGTACAAGTGAATAAGATTCAATTTGGTTTAAGTCTATTAGAAGGACTAATCAATTTCAAATATTAATTTAAAATTAGACTTGATTTGGATTTAAATAGATTCAGGACTAGACAAATTTGATTTGGGCTAGGACCATGATTTATGTAGGTTCAGTCTAATAAATTCAAATCAGCTTAAACCAAAACCCGAACCCAAACCCCTCGCATAAGGATCTCACAAGATAACTTGATTAAATTCTCATGTAGAATTTAATATATTAATTTAATTTTCTCCAAACTGTTTCTATTGGAATTCTAAGTGTTAGAATTCATATGGAATTAATGTGCCTCTTTGAATTAACGAGATGATAATTCTAAGTGTTAGAATTCACATCTCTTTCGTTTTCACCGAACGTCGGAATTAACAAAACATTGGAATTATAAGTGTTAGAATTCAAAGGTTTTCACACCGAACGACAAAATTCTAAGTGTTAGAATTCAATAGGCTAAAGGCTGAATTGTGCCTATAAAATAGAGGACATTCTTCACCAGATTACAACACAACAACGAATTGTTATGGATTGAATTTCTAAAGAGTTAGAATACAAAATCCTGGTGTGATTCTGATGTTAGCAAAGTTTGGTGGATCTTGTAAGAAGATTCAAGTGGAAGGATTTAAGATAAGCAAAGTTATTTTTCCGCGAGCTAGCACTCCCGGGAATCTGATCATTCGGGAACTTCGCGTGGATGATACTAGAGGCCGGACGATTGAACGACTGCAGAGCACTAAATGATTTACCAATTGCCCTTAAGGTTAGTGATATGATCCCTAAATCTTAGGGCATGCTTCAAGATAAGAAGTATGACTTCTTACCTTGAAGATCAAGATATGATCTTGATGATTTTATTTATATGCATAATTTAGATCAAATGATCCTATATACAAGGAAAAGATATGATCTTAATGCATGTTAGATAGATTAATATTTAATCTTTAAAATTTTGCATTGATAATTGTTATCAAATTATTAAATATGCATGCCTCGAAGTTTATTTCTCTCTACAAATGATATCAGAGCCCTGGTTTCGTCTTGATCTAATTTATTGCATATAAATTAGTATTCTTATTAATTGTGTAATTATGGCTAAAACGATTCACTTGGCTATTAAGTCATAGATGGATTAAAAATCCATATTACCCCATTCAACGAGGTATTCTATGACATATTGTGGTGCCGTTAAGGTTCTCTCATATTTGATGCTTAATCAAAAGATAATTTAAATTGATTCTTTGGCATCAAAACACATATTACATACACTCTCAAGAGTCATTTTATATTTGATACATATTGATGTTGTATAAAAGCATGATATTTGCATGTTTAGTATAAAAACATAGATATGAGATATGATGGCTTGTTGTCTATGTTATGAAACATACAAATATTTGTAAGAGTCTTATTTGAATGTCAAATATTTATTCATAATCTTTTTAGATATGATCTAAATATAGGAATTATGAGTAGTTAAATAATGCAACTGATGCATGATTCAAAATATATGACATGAAATATATTTAACCTTATGGGTTAGCTAAATTAGGTCCATAAAGGGTTAGACCCTAAGGTTTAAATCAAATGGACTATAAGAGTATTTGATCAAATCTAAATTGATTAGATTAGGTTAAGGATGCTCTAATTAAACAATAGTTATAGTTGATCATGTCCTTGTCTTTGATTAAACCAAATGGAGGTAGATTAGGCTTCGTGATTGAGCATGAATCTCTTAGATGATCAAATCAAAATTGATTAACCATATGATGTCAAGGTGAGTTGGCAAGTTGCTCTAGTATCAACGATCGAATAGTTTTTAATTGGGAGCTACTCGTATTGATGCGTCTTTAACGAGTTAATGACATATCCCTCCCATCGATCTCACTTATCTGGTCAATATGGTGAAACCATTTATGATTCAGATCATTTCTCTGATTCAGGTTGACCCATGCTTGTAAGAAAATCAATCTGACTGATTTAGGTGCCACTTAACCTAACTCAATCTTGTTTCATTCTACCGATTTCATAGATTCAATAGGAGAACTTGATTAGTCAATTTATCTTCAGATTATTAAATCCTCTAAAATTATTAGGTCCTTAAAATAAAATAGTTATATGATAACTAGATCATAGCCTCCCATTAAGGTGGGTAATAATGAGTCTGATGTCTTGATAATCATTGGAGGCACTCCATGCTGGTGCTTGTCAACCATCGGAATTATCATTCATTATATGATAAGTCAGCGTAACTATTGAATAGTCAGTCAGGTGGGCCGAGCTTTATTTGGGCTTGGTTGTTTATAGATAGATTGCACTGATTATATTATTTAATGGTTGGACCTAACCAGAACTTTCAGTGGATGCACTCCGTGCCTGCTGAAGAGGTACATAGGGCAAAACTAAACACTAAGAATTATTTTGGGAAACAATTGGTTTTGAACATACTCTTAGATGCATATGGGTTGGCCAAGCTTCACTTGGGCCTGTATGTAGTCTATGTAGATCTTAGTGCCCACTAAAGAATTAAGAATAATTCTTCGAATTGGGGTATAGAGGTTGCCAATTTAAACAAAATAGTGGGAGAATCTTCAGAGTAAGGTCCAAGTCTTTAGACTAAAGTCCAAGTCTTTAGACTGAATCAATTTATATACTACTAAACTATAGTTTTTCCTTATGCAGAAAATGGCCACTAATTTATCATTAAGGTCCCTATTGGATAGTGACAAGTTGAATGGTTTAAATTACAATAGCTGGTTTAGGAAACTTAAGATCATCCTTGAGCATGAGAGGATTCTATATTCTGAATAATCTAGCACCAGAGATACCTAATGCAAACACTCAAAGTTCTAAGAGAGACACTTATTAGAAGTGGCTCAGTGATAGAAACTTGCGTGTGTTGCATCATGCTAGCAGCAATGAACGATGAATTCGGTCGCCGGTTCGAGAATGCTCAGCCGAAAGAAATCATTCAAGCGTTGAATAATCTTTCGGCACACCCGACGATGTTGAAAGGCACAAGACTAGTTGTGCTATTTTTAATGCTCGAATGAGGGATGAATCTTCTATCACTGATCATTTATTGTACATGATCGAGAAGATAGAACTCCTAAGCAAGCTCGGCTTTCCCCTACATGAGCAGTTGGGAAAAGATGTGATCCTGAATTCCTTGCCACCATCCTTCTGACCTTTCCTTACTCATTTTCGAATGACAAAGCCTGCAGTCAACTACCACGGTTTGTTGGGGTTGTTACATAACTTTAAGAAGGACAACCAGCTCTCTAAGGGTTTGATTAATGTGGTTGAAGGATGTAAGGTAGGGCGTCAACCCTTTAGGAAAGGGAAGAAGAAAAAGAATAAGAAAAAGGTGCAACATGCTAGGACATCTATAAGGGGTCAGATGCAGAAGAAGAAAGTTGATAAAAATCAAGCTGATGCTTTCATTGCAAGATGCAAGGGCACTGGAAGAGGAACTGTCTTCTTTACATTGCCACACTTGATCCCAATAGGCCAAAGAAGAAAAAGGGGCAAGATGTTGCTCAACAAGGTATTTATATGATAACACATTGTAATTTTTCTGTATATGATAATCAGACCTGGGTATTGGATACCGGGAGTCCTTTTAATATTTGCAATTCATTGCAGGGACTACAGGTCACTAGAAGATTTGAGGACAATGAAAGATTCCTTAATATCGGCGATGGAAGATTAGTTCCAGTTCTGGCATTAGGAGTTCTTGAAATAATTTTTAAAAGAAATGTTATTGTACTAAATGATTGTCATTTTTGTCGAACGTTCTTGTTGAACGTAATTTTTGTAGGCCTTCTGACCAAAAGTAATTATGAAATTTCAATAAAGGATGTTACTTTGAATATCATTATGAATGAAGTCACTGTAATGATTAGGCATTTATTTAATGGCATTTATATATATCATAGCCTATAAATATAGTGTACAAATCAAGTAAGCGCCCTAGAATAACTGATGTCATAGATATTTATCTTTGACACCATCGGCTGGGTCATATCAATAAGAACAGATTAAATAGGTTAACCCAGGAGGGCATCCTTCGAGTTGATGATTGTGAATCATTAACTACCTGTGAATCCTATCTTCTTGGTAAAATGACCAAGTCATCTTTTATTGGAAAAGGTGAAAGAGCCAAAGAGCTATTAAGTCTAGTACATACTGATGTATGTGAACCAATGAGCACTTGTGCCAAAGATGGATATTACTACTTCATTACTTTTACAGACGACCTTTCTAGGTTCGGTTATATCTATCTTATGAGACATAAATCTGAGTCGTTTAAAATATTCAAACTATATCATAAAGAAGTAGAAAAATAAACAGAAAATGTATTAAGACTCTTTGATCAGATTGAGGAGGCGAATACCTTTCAAATGACTTTGTGGCATATCTAAGGAAGAATGAGATTCTCTTCCAATGGACTCCTCCAGAAATACCGCAGCATAACAGTGTGTCGGAAAGAAGGAATCAAACTCTGTTAGACATGATTCGGTCCATGATGGGTTTTGCAAGCTTGCCAATATCATTTTGGGGATATGCATTAAAATCAGCTTATCATATTCTCAATAAGGTTCCAAGTAAGTCTATTTCTAAAACTCTATATGAGATGTGGTATGGGCATAAACCGGTTATCACCTATTTGAGAGTCTGGGGGTGTCCGGCTTTGTGAAACGTGGAAAATCAGATAAACTTGAACCCAAATCTGACAAATATTTTTTATCGGCTATCCGAAAGAAACCAAAGGATATTACTTCTACAATACTGAAGAACAAAAGTTGTTCATTAGTAATAGAGCAATTTTTCTTGAAAAGGAGTTTCTTAGTGAATAGCTCTAATATTGAACTTGAGGAAGTTCATCAAGTAGAAGGAACAACACAACCCATTGAACCCTTAGAATTTGAGTTGATTAGATCAAACTCAAAACCCATTTTAAATGCACCATTAAGGCGATCTGGTAGAGTACCACATCAACCAGACAGATACTTAGGTTTCTTGGTCCAGAACGAGGATCCTATTAAGCTCGATAAGAATAACAAGGATCTGATCACCTATATGGATGCTATGCAAAGGACTGACTCTGATAAATGGCTTGATGCCATGAAATCCGAACTTAATTTCATGAAGGAAAATAATGTATGGACATTAGTTGACCCACTAGAAGGGATAAAACTTATAGGATGTAAGTGGGTTTTTAAGAGGAAAAGAGACACAGACAGAAAGGTAGAGACCTACAAAGCACGTCTGGTTGCCAAGGGGTATCGTCAACGTTATGATATTAACTATGACGAAACATTTTCTCCTATGGCAATGCTAAAATCCATTCGGATTATGCTAGCTATAGCATCATACTTAGATTATGAGATTTGGCAGATAGATGTTAAAACTGCTTTTCTAAATGGTAATTTAGAAGAATAGGTGTATATGATACAGCCTGAAGGTTTTATATTTGAAGATAAGTCTAAAGTGTGCAGGCTACAGAAGTCTATTTATGGACTTAAGCAAGCATCTAGGAGTTGGAACATACGATTTGATAATGTGATCAAATCTTATGGCTTTGTTAAGAATAAAGAAGAACCTTGCATTTATAAATGAGCTAACGGTTTCGTTATTGTATTCTTGTATTATATGTGGATGATATTCTCTTAATCGGGAATGATATTCTTGCATTACAAGGAATAAAGATATGGTTATCATCATAATTCTCCATGAAAGATCTGGGAGAAGCCTCCTACATCCTAGGGATGAAGATCTATAGAGACGGATCTAAGAGAATGCTTGGTCTATCCCAATCTACGTACATTGACACAGTGCTAAAGAGGTTTAGCATGGAGAATTCCAAGAAAGGCTATCTTCCGATAGGCCATGAAATTCATCTTTCTAAAAAGGATTGTCCGACAACTCCTAATGAAAGAGAAAGTATGAGTCGAATTCCATATGCTTCGGCAGTGGGATCGATTATGTACACCATGACATGTACAAAACCAGATGTGGCATACTCACTAGGAGTAGTGAGTAGATACTAATCTGATCCAGGAGAAAACACTGGCAAGTTGTTAAGACAATCCTTAAGTATTTAAGAAATACTAAGGACCAGTGGTTAGTCTATGGAGAGGCTGATTTAAAACCTGTTGGATATACTAATTCCAGTTTCCAATCAGATCATGATGATAGCAAAAGTGTATCGGGTTTCGTATTTATCCTAAATGGTGGAGCTGTTTGCTGAAAAAATTCCAAGCAACATACAGTAGAAGATTTAGTGTGCGAGGTAGAGTACATCACTGCATCAGATGCCGTGAAAGAAGCTGTGTGGCTGCGAAAGTTTATCTCCAAGCTTGGAGTGGCACCTTCCATAGATGGACCAGTCCTGTTGTACAATGACAGTACTGGTGTCATAGCTCAAGCAAGGAACCATGAGCACATCAGCGCACCAAGCACATACTGCATCGGTTTCATCTTATTCAAGAGATTATCGAACGAGGTGATATAAATCTTTAGAAGATTGACGGAAAGGAAAACCTAGGCTACCCATTTACTAAAGCACTCAGCATCAAGGAGTTTGATGACTATAAGTTGAAGATGGGTATTAGATACTGTAATGAGTGGCTTTAGGCTAAGTGGGAGTTGTTGGAAAAACGTATCCTAAAGCCAATCATTTGATGATTGTGCTAATGTAAATTACATAAATTGATATATTAATAAAAGTTATTTGGCAGTTTATTTATTACAAGAACATCTTCTTAAAATTCTTAATAGTAATGAAGACCTCAGGATCTTCCTTCACGATAAAGGAGGATTTATCTTTGAAGGTCCTCAAAAGAGTTTGCGACCAAATGATATACTATGCCAGGGCCATAGTACTATCAATTATAGGATGTTGTATATCATATTTGTTGATTGTCCTCTTAACCAAGGAGTGTAGAGACATTGGTATGACATACAGGTGAAAGTGCAGAGTACATTTCACCGAACGTGACTCATTTCCAATACTCTGCAGTTAAGAGTTAATTCGAGAAGATATAGGTATATGTATCCTTCAGACCTGAAGATCACAACCAGTGACTTGCAAGCAACTCATTGTACTTAGATGCCGAACCACCTAGATTTCTAATTCAGCTATGAAAAGTTACTGGGTGCAGTCAAGTACTTATGGTAGTCAGTTGTGGATCAAGATGGAATTTGACCTATCCCGTTAAAAGGAGAAATGCTTGTGTTTCAATTTAGCAAGACCTTGGCCAAGGTACTTCATGTGAAGGTCATATAATCACTAAAGTTGAAATTACTTTATGGATTTGATGTTAAGAGTTGACAGGCTCTTAAGCCATCCTTAGCATTTATGGTCAAAAGGATGAATTATATGGTAACTGTTTCTTAGGGTTCTTGGAGTTTGCTCGGCAACTCTTCGACCTATCTAACATCGAGTTCCATTGCTAGGTGGACATATTGATTAGTATAGAAAGTTGTTCCTATGCTACCGGCTTAGGTTCGAACCTAGAGAGTCACACGTATAGAAGTTTCCTAGGATGATCTTTTGCTGATCAATGATTGAGAATCGTATATGATTTAATTAATCAATTTGATTGATTGAATTATCTCAATTGGGTTAAGTACAAGTGAATAAGATTCAATTTGGTTTAAGTCTATTAGAAGGATTAATTAATTTCAAATATTGATTTAAAATTAGACTTGATTTGGATTTAAATAGATTCAGGACTAGACAAATTTGATTTGGACTAGGACCATGATCTATGTAGGTTCAGTCCAATAAATTCAAACCAGCTTAAACCAAAACCCAAACCCAAACCCCTCGCATAAACATCTCACATGATGAGATAACTTGATTAAATTCTCATGTAGAATTTAATATATTAATTTAATCTTCTCCAAATCATTTCCGTTGGAATTCTAAGTGTTAGAATTCACAGGTTTCATCGAACGTCGGAATTAACCAAACGTTGTGTCTCTTTAGTTTTCACCGAACGATAGAATTCTAAGTGTTAGAATTCAATAGGCTAAAGGCTGAATTGTGCCTATAAAATAGAGGACATTCTTCACCAGATTACAACACAACAACGAATTGTTATGGATTGAATTTCTAAAGAGTTAGAATACAAAATCCTGGTGTGATTCTGGTATTAGCAAAAGTTTGGTGGATCTTGTAAGAAGATTCAAGTGGAAGGATTTAAGATAAGCAAAGTTATTTTTCCACGAGCTAGCACTCCCGGGAATCCGATCATTCGGGAACTTCGCGTGGATGATACTAGAGGCCGGACGATTGAACGACTGCAGAGCACTAAATGATTTACCAATTGCCCTTAAGGTAAGTGATATGATCCCTAAATCTTAAGGCATGCTTCAAGACAAGAAGTATGACTTCTTACCTTGAAGATCAAGATATGATCTTGATGATTTTATTTATATGCATATTTAGATCAAATGATCCTATATACAAGGAAAAGATATGATCTTAATGCATGTTAGATAGATTAATATTTAATCTTTAAAATTTCGCATTGATAATTGTTATCAAATTATTAAATATGCATGCCTCGGAGTTTATTCTCCCTATAGAAGCATGCAGAGGATCGAGCCGACGCATCGACGGATGAGGCCCGTGCCGCCGTGGAAAGGGCTGCAACTGTTGAGATGGCGGCGGTCGAAGCCGAACACAGTCAAGCCAAAGCAGTGGCCCAAGCTCAGAACGTCGGGGCCCGTGCCGAGGAGCCGAGAACCAGCCAGAGAAGCCAAGGCGCAAGCTAGGGAGGCTGAGGCCTGGGCCGACAATGCTGTTGCCGAATTTAGAGCATCTTTAGAGTTTGAGCAAGAGGTAATTGAGGCCAGCATTGATGCCTATGAGAAGGGTTTTGTAGCCAACTTCAGGTATCTAGATGTCTGAGGTCCTTAGCATTAGCAGCTCTGACCTTGAGGTGATCCATCCTGGGTATCTAGATGGCGAGGAGTCGGAGGAGGACGCGGCCGGGGGAGAACCAAGACCTAGCGGACCCTGAGTTAGGGATTTTTTGTATCTTTTACCTTTATTTTTCCTTTTGTTTTGTAACCAACTTCGGGTCAGGTTTTGTAACCTTCAAGGATATCAATGAAAGGAAAAGCATTTTTCTTCAAAGCCTTCCCTTTGTTCTTTGAGATTGTCTCGTATATCTGTGACGTCGCCGCGCCCCGTAGACTTAGGCTCGACAGTGAACGAATAGATCTACCAAGGCTCGTGCCGCCAATCAAGCTTGTTGTCCACCAGTCGCCCGGCCGGGTAAGCAAGATAGTTTATCATCGGCCGCGGGAGAATCTAGATACACCTGGACGGCCTTTAGAACCATCTTAGGGACTCGCACGTGAACTTAGGGGATAGCTTGAATGGTACAAGGCTGCTGGATCCACGAACCACCTCGGGGGTTTGTGTGCCGGCCTGAAGGGCGACTCGACTGGGTACGTAGCTGTTAGGGTCTTGAACCGACTCGGAGGCACCTCCTTGCTGAGCCGAGTGGTGTCCCATTAGCCGCGATGCCGGTGAGCTCCTTTTGAACCACCTCAGGGATTTGTGTGCCAGTCCAAAGGATGACTCGACTGGGTACGAAGCAGTTAGGGACTTGAACCGACTCGGGGGCATCTTTTTGCCGGGCCGAGTGGTGTCCCATTAGCCACGATGCCGGCGAGCTCCTTTTGAACCACCTCGGGGGTTTGTGTGCCGGCCCGAGGGGCAACTCGATCAAGTGACTCGATCGAGTACGAAGCTATTATGGACTTGAACCAACTCGGGAGGCATCTCCTGCGGGGTCGAGTGGTGTTCCGTTAGCCGCAATGCTGGCGAGCTCCTTTTGAACTACCTCGGGGGTTTGTATGACGGTCCGATGGGCGACTCAATCGGGTATGGAGCTTTAGGGACTTAAACCGACTTGGGGCATCTCCTTGCCGGGCCGAGTGGTGTTCCGTTAGCCACGATGCCGGCGAGCTCCTTTTGAACCATCTCGGGGATTTGTGTGCCGGCCCGAGGGGCAACTCGATCGGGTACGGAGTTGTTAGGGACTTGAACCAACTTGGAGGAATCTCCTTGCTAGGCCGAGTGGTGTCCCGTTAGCTGCGATGCCAGCGAGCTCCATTTGAACCACCTTGGGGGTTTGTGTACCGGCCCGAGGGGTGATTCGACCAGGTACAAAGCTGTTAGGGACTTAAACTGACTCGGGGGCATCTCCTTGCCAAGCCGAGTGGTGTCCCGTTAGTCACGATGTCGGCGAGCTCCTTTGAACCACCTCGGAGGTTTGTGTGCCGCCCGAGGGGCGACTCGACCGGGTACGGAGCTGTTAGGGACTTGAACCAACTCGGAGGCATCTCCTTGCTGAGCCAAGTGGTGTCCCGTTAGCTGCAATGCCGGCAAGCTCCTTTTGAACCACCTCGGAGGTTTGTGTGCCGACCCAAGGGGCGACTCGATTGGGTATGGAGCTGTTAGGGACTTGAATTGACTCGAGGGCATCTCCTTGCCGGGCCGAGTGGTGTCCCATTAGCCGCGATGCCGGCGAGCTCCTTTTTTTGAGAATCAATCCTCGAACATGGGGAAGAACTGAGTACGGTGTTGAAGAAGATCCTTTATTGTCAATTAAGTGGGGATGCACTATTGATAGTCTCGGCGAAGGTTGTCTGTATTCCAGGTACGCGGGATGGATCGTCATTGAGCTCTTCGATTCGGTATGCCCCCTAATGAAGCGTTTCGGCAACGCAGTAAGGACCTTCCCAATTGGGGGACAATTTGCCCCCCTCCATTGGCTTGGACACCTCGGCCTTCCTGAGAACCAGATCTCTGGGGCAGAACACTTTGGGATGCACCCGGGCATTGTAATACTTGGCCGCCCGCTGACAGAAGGTTGCCATTCGTATCGTGCTCGATCATGCGCCTCATCAATAAAGTCAAGGTTGGCTCTTATCATGGTAGAGTTGCCTTCCTCGCTGTAGGACTCCACACACGGGCTCGGCAGGCCGATTTTGACGGGATGACCGCCTTGGACCCAAAGACGAAGCTGAAGGGAGTCTCACCTGTCGAAGCCCTTGGAGTCGTGTGGTACGCCCATAGCATGCTAGGGAGCTCTTCCACCTACCGGCTTTTGGATCCGTCTAACCGAGTTCTGAGTCCCTTAGGATGGTACGATTCATGACCTCGACCTTCCCGTTAGTCTGCGGGTGGCCGACGGAGGTAAATCGGTGACGGATGCCCAGCTTGGCGCAGAAAGTCTTGAATGTGCTATTATCGAACTGTTGGCCGTTATCAGTGACGATGGTGTGAGGAAGACCGAAGCGGCATATGATAGACTTCCAGAAAAAGGCCTTGACTTTGCTCTTGATGATTTTGGCTAGTGCTTTGACTTCGACCCACTTGGTGAAGTAGTTGATGGCGAGAAGCAGAAATCTCCGTTGGCCTGAGGCTGGGGGGAATGGTCTGAGGATGTACATCCCCCATTGGGCGAAGGGCCATGGGGCCGAGAGCGAGCTCAAAGGAGTGGATGGCTGACGCTGGATATACGCGCACTGGCAGCCATCACACTTTTGAACCAGCTTGGCGGTGTCTTCTCTCATGGTAAGCCAGAAGTAGCCTTGACAGAGGGCCTTTTGGGCCAGCGACCTGCCCCCCAGCTGATTTCCGTAGATGCCTTCATGGATTTCCTTGAGAATGTAGTCGGCAACGACAGGTCCTACACATTTGAGCAGGGGGTAGGAGAACAACCTTATGTATAGACGCCCGTCTAGGAGGGTGAACTTGGAGGCTCTCCATTTGAGCAACCTAGCTTCCTCGCGGCTAGTGGAGAGAGTATCGTCCATGAGATAACAGATGTAGGCGTCCATCCAAGTCGGTTCTTGGGTGAGCGGGAGGACTTCCTCTTTGTCTTCGATACTAGACCTCTCCAGGTGTTCGATGTAGGCATCCCTTGTGATGCCGTCAGTTGAGATGGCCAAGTGGGAAAGGGTGTCAGCTTTGGCGTTCTTGCTCCGAGGGATGTAGCTGATGCTGAAGTAGGTTAGTGGAGAAACTAAGAACCGGACCTTGCCCAAGTACCGGGCCATGGTGGGGTCCCACGCCTTGTATTCTCCGTTGATTTTCCCGGAGACGAGTTGCGAATCGATGAAGGCTTTGAGGCGCCTCACTCCAAACTCCTAGGCCAGCCTCAACCCTGCCAACAGAGCTTCGTACTCGGCCTGGTTATTCGTGGCTTTGAACAAAAGCCGAAGGGCGTACTCCACCTTTTCTCCTTCCGAGCTTGTGAGGATGAGGCCGGCACCGCTTCCTTGGGAGTTCGAGGCATCGTCCACATGGAGGATCCAAAATTCTCCACCGTCGCCTGGCTCGGCATCAAGTTGCTTTGCGAAAATCTCCTCGGCTAATTCCTCCGCCCAAGTGCACTCGACCAGGAAGTCGGCTAGGACCTGGGACTTCAAAGCCGGCCTTGCCTGGAAAGAGAGGTTGAACTCTCCCAGTTTGATAGCCCATTTGGCAAGTCGGCCTGAGGTATCCGGATGAGCCAGAATGGCTTGGAAGGGCTGGTCCATGAGCACCACAATGGGGTGACCCTGAAAATATGGATGGAGACGCCGGGTGGAGACGATCAGGGCGAAAATGATCTTTTCTGTCTTGGAGTACCTACTTCCGCATGTGGAGCACTTTGCTTATGTAATAGACAGGCTTCTGGGTCCCGTCGACGTCGAGGCACACCAAAACGAAGCTGACGGCTTCTGAGGAGGTGGCGAGATAAAGGAAAAGACTCTCCCCTCCTTCGGCTCAATAGAAGCGGCGGGGAGGACATGAATGCTTTTAATCCCTCGAAGGCTTTTTGATAGTCGTTTGTCCATTCGAACCCATTGACCTTCCGTAGGGCTTTGAAGAAGGACAGGCACCTTTCAGCAGATTTGGAAAAAAATGACTTAGGGCTGCCACCCTTTCGATGAGCCGCTGCACCCCTTCTTGTTGGTCGGCAGCCTCATGTCGAGGATGGCGCTAATTTTTTTCGGGTTCGCCTTAATCCCTCGCTGGGTCACCATGAAACCAAGAACTTACTCGCCGTGACGCTGAAGGCGCACTTCTTCAAGTTTAACTTGACTTGAAAACGGCGAAGGTTGTTAAAAGTCTCCTCCAAATCGGAGATGTGGTCAGAGGCACAGGCACTCTTTGTCAGCATGTCGTCCACATAGACTTCCATGTTCTGGCCCAGTTGATCTTGGAAGACTTTGTTCATCAACCTTTGATAGGTCGCCCCCGCGTTCTTGAGGCTGAAGGGCATTACTTTGTAACAATAAATGCTCTTCTCGGTCACGAAGGAAATGTGCTCCTCGTCGCTTGGGTCCATCTTTATTTGGTTGTACCCAGAGAAAGTGTCCATGAAGCTGAGAAGCTCATGGCCGAAGGTTGAGTCCACTAGCTGATCAATTCGGGGCAGGGGAAAGCTGTCTTTTGGGCATGCCTTATTGAGTTCGGTGAAGTCGATGCAGATCCTCCAGCTCCCATTTGCTTTTCGAACCATAACCATATTGGCTAACCAGCTTGGGTAATGTGCCTCTCGAATATGGCCGGCAGCGAGCAACTTGCTGACCTCCTCATCGATAGCTTTCTGTCGCTCAGGAGCGAAGTTCTCTTCCTTTGGCGAATCAGACGATGCTTTGAATCAATATTGAGTTTATGGGTGATTACCTCCGGAGGGATGCCGAGCATGTCGGACGCCGACCAGGCAAATATGTCCGAGTTGGCCCGCAGGAAGGTCAAAAGGCGATCACGGTCCTCTGGGGGAAGAAGTCCGCTGATGCGCATCATCTTTGCCGGGTCGTTTCCTAATGGAAAAGTCAAGAGCCGCTCGGTCGGCTCTCCTACCTTGCTGGACTCCCTGGGGTCAGGTGCTTTCGAAGCCGGTTTGGCCTCCTGAGGACTTGAAGCCGCATTGTAGCAGGGCAGGATTGGGTTGACTTCACCCCGCATTTCACCGACTCCGTCACTGGTGGGGAACTGCACGAGCAGTCGTCTGGTGGAGATGACTGCATCTAGAAGATTGAGGCCGGTCGCCCAAGAATGGCATTGTATGCCAAGAGAACTCGTACAACTAGGAACCTCATGACGACCATGCTCTAGCATGGTGGCGTTCCGGTCGTCACTGGTAAGGAGATTTCGCCTTCTACCCTCATCGAGTCTCCTGTGAATCCAACTAGAGGAGCCGCTATGGGCTGGAGAGAATCAACAGACAAGCTCATCCTAACAAATGCATCGTAAGTAAGGATGTCAGCTAAGCTGCTACTATCAACTAAGATCCTCTTTACAAGGTGCTTAGCAATTATCATCGAGACAATGACGCCTTCATTGTTTACATTTTTCACTATTGTCGACCCCCCCTTGGGAATTACATTATCCAACATTTCTCCCCCCTTGGCCACTTGGATGAAGAGGCTACCCCCCAGGACACCATTTCTACTGTTCGCTCCATCGGGGTGTTGTCGATAGCGGCCTGAGAAGGTGGAGGCCCCATAAGAGCCGGCACCAGCGGGGGCACCTTCTGGACATACTTCCCGAGGTAGCCATGCTGGATGAGCTCCTTGATGGTGCGCTTCAGGCTGTAACAATTATCAGTGTCATGGCCATAGTCCCTGTGGAAGCGGCAGTAGCGGCTTTTGTCGCGGGAAAGGCCTTTCTTCATAGGAGGGGGGCGTTGAAGGTAGGGCTCGCCCTCAATCTCTATAAGGATGTGAAAACGAGGGGCAAGGAGAGGCATGAGCTCACTTTCCAGAGGGGCGAGACTTCGATGCCTATTGTCTGATCAGCAAGGCGGCTCAGGCTTTCAGGGGCGAGAGAGTCCGCTCGGCTCGGGACAGGCAGGCTTTCGGCTGGATCCTCTCGCAGACTCCCGGTGGATGAGGTCAGCCTCATCCATGCAGATGTATTTCTGTGCCCAGAGAAGGAGGTCGGAGTAGGAGCTGGGAGGCTTCTTGTCCAAGAAGAAGGTGAAGCGGGAAGGGAGGAGTCCCCGCTTCAACGCCAAAGTTGCCACCGCGTCGTCCAAGTGATAGATCTCAAGGGCGGCGGTTTTAAATCGGGCTACAAAGTCCCGAAGTGACTCTCCTTCATTTTGGCATACGGAGAAGAGGCTGTCTGTGACCCTCGGGATCCTCCAGCAAGCGTCGAAGTGCACCAAAAACACCCTTTCCATCTTCCGGAAGGAATCAATGCTGTGAGGGGATAGACGAGAGTGCTAGGCGCGGGCAACTTTCCATAGGGTGGTGAGAAAAGCCTTGCACAAGAGGGCATCCATAGCCCCTTGGACCTACATGAGTACTTTGTAACTTTTGAGATGATCAAGAGAATCTGTCGTACCATCGTACGGATCCAATTGAGGAAGGCAAAATTTGAAGGGAACGGGTTCCTCCAATATTCGACGGGTGTAGGGAGGATGGGTATCGTACTCCTCCTCTAGCTAGTTGTTAATTTTTCTAGCAAGTTCATCCAGCCGTCGGTGGTACT